>CALSCE010009347.1:12236906-12264791 GCA_943593645.1 Bovichtus variegatus
GCCCTCCTCTGCTGCTCCTCTTGTGCAGCCCTCCTCTGCTGCTCCTCCTGTGCAGCTCTTCTCTGCTGCTCCTCCTGTGCAGCACTCCTCTGCTGCTTTTCTTGAGCAGCTCTCTCCTCTTGCTGTTTCACCCTCCTCTCCTCCTCTTTTACCCGCTCTTCCTCCTCTCTTATTTTTGCTCTACTCTCCTCCTCAATCTTTATCCTCCTCTTCTCCTCAGTTTCTTTCATTCTCCTTTCTTCTTCTCTTTGCTTTGCTCTCATCTCCTCTTCTTTTTGAGCGGCTCTTTCTTCCTCTGCTCTTCTTCCTGCTGCTCTCTGTTTCTCCCGCCTCTCCTTGATCTTAATAGCAATGGCCTCCCGCTCTCTTGTTCTCCTCTCCTCTTCTCTCTGAGCAGCTCTCCTCTCTTCTTCAGCCAGAGAAGCTCTATTCTCCTCTATCATATTTTTTACTCTCACGTCTTCTATCCTAGAAGCTTGTTTTCCCTCAAACTGTCTTGCTCTTCGCTGCTGTTGTGCTTCGGTTTCTTTATGCAGAGTTGCAAGCCTTTCTACTCTTGTTTTTTCTCTTCTCTCTTCCTCAATCTTCTTCTCATCTTTTCTTTGAGTTGCTGTGCTTTCCTCTATGTTGCACACTTCTCCAATACGTTTTTCATGTGGATAAGAGTTATCAATTGGCTTTTGGTGTTGGGACACAGATGTGCTTCTTGGCCTGTTAACTGAAGAAGATGAAGTTGTTGTTTGCAAGGGAGGATTGTTAGGCTGATGAATACTTTGTTCTACTTGACAAACCCTTTGGGTGTCAGTTCCTGCCATTTGTTCTTTACTCCCCTGGTTCTTAAGATGATGTTTTGCCCCATTGTCTAATGCACCTTCATTGGCCTTGGCATCTAAAAGTATTTTCTCTTGTCTTTCTTTGTCTCCCAGTTTGAACATCCCAGTCCTTTGGTGTTCTTTCTCCGTAATGGGAAACACTAAAAGTTTGGGCTCTTTGTTCACTTTGGAGTTGACCTCTGTCTTTTTTGGCAAATTCTTCTCTTTCACAGAGAGGTCAGCAGTGAACACTGGACGTCTGCTAGGACGACTCTGTATTATTGGAAAGAATCCCTCCTTTTTGTTGGGTGGGAATTCCTGAATTGGGTTTGCCTCGTCTTCTGAAACAATTACTTTTAACCTGGCATAGTCTGCAATTGCTGATATCTCAGGTATCGTGGACACCCTTTCTTTTGGTTTTGGTTTAACTTCAGGTTTTTCTTTAATCGTATTTTCCTTTGTTGAGCAATGTCTTTCCCTTGCTGATAAACTGGACTGGTTTTCTGTGTGATGTTTTCTGATGTGAATAGCTTGTCCGGCCTCTGTCTTTTCATTTTTATTACTCTGTCTCTCTCTGGGACCATCACTCTGTTTTGAAGACAGGTCATATTCTGTTTCCCTGTTTTTCATTTTCAGGTTCTCATCTTGAACTCTCACTGAACTTGATTCCATTGTTTTCATTTTACTTTGATCCAGCACAAAGACTTCATTTTGTCCTTCATTGCTTGATTCACTGCTGATAGCTGCCTTGTTTAGTTGTAATCCTGGAAGTTCCCTTCCTTTTGAAACAGCATCTGACGTATCAACATTTGTACGATTGTGTGGTTCATCATTTGATTCTGCTACCCCTTGCACTTGAAAGTAGTCTCCCATCATTTGTTGTATATTTGATTCATCCACTGATTTCCTGCCTTCATTTACTATTTCAGGATTTCCATTTTCAGCTCGAGTATTCTCACTCGGTTCGTTTATGTTGGTGTGTTGACTGCCGATTCTTAGTGAATCGGACAGCTTTCTCATACTGGACAACACGCTTTGTACTGCCAATTTATCTTCCAAACTGTCTTTCACCTGCTTCTCACTGCTTGCTGGAGTGAAGTTTTTGGTTCTGACTTCATTCTTTAAAGTGTTCACTTTTTCTTCAAAATGAGATGATGCAACTTGTTTATGTTCATTAGCTGCAACTACATCAGAAGGGACAGTGGTGACATGATGTTTTCCCACCACTTTCAGGTTGTCCTTCTCAGTTACTGCTGGCACAACTCTGATGGCAATGCTGCCTATATGCACATTATCATTAACTTGATTATTTTCTCCGATATTTGTCTCTTTATACAGAGGTTTTGGAGATACTTTGGTGTTTTCATTTTCAGTTGAACGGTTTGATAGACTGTTTTTGTTGGACGGCTTTAGTGGTGTTGAGTCACATCTCTTTTCTTCCACTAGGGGTGCACTCTTACTATCTATGTTGCTGCTTTTAGATGGATGTATGACCGTTGTCATTTCTTCTTTCACTGATGGCTGGATGTCATGTTTTATCAGAGTTTCAGCATCAGCTCTGTTAGAATCTCTGTTTGTGTAGTTGATTGCTGTGTTCACCACTTCGGCCTTGAAGTTCTCATTGGTATGTGCTGTTAGACTTTTTTGCAGATTTTTCTCTTCGGTATTACTCTTTACTAAATCTTTCCTTATGCTCTTTGCTGAGTTTTCTTTTGACGTTTCATTCGTGTCCTGTTTGTAGAGAAGGGGTTGAGTTTCAGCCAACACTTTATTTTTAGCAAGTACAGTGACGGTGGAGGGCACATCTCTTTCAGCCAATGGCTCTTGGAGTTGTGTTACCCTTTGGGGTCTTACATTTGTAGAAGAACTTTCCTGCTGGAGATTAGTCCTTTTCACACTGACTGTCTCCAAAACATTGTTCTGTCTTGTCTCTAGGGTTGCGGTTTCTTGCACATTTTTGGGATGATTATTCATATCAACTTTAGTTTGTTCATCCTTCACTGTAGAATGAGTGTTCTGTACAGCTCCATCCTTCGGCTTTACTATGCCAACTTCCTTTGAAGATGTATGTTCATTACTTAGTTCCACACCTGAGCTGGGATTAAATTGATCTAGATATAAAGATTTGCACTCTTTCTCTTTTAAATTAATTTGTTCTTGATTGTCCATAGATGGCTTTCTTTCTCGTACAGTTACCATTATTCCCCTGATCTGCAAGTTGTCATCTGCTACTGGGGTCTCGTTCTGACCAAAGACAAGATTTAGTGAAGGTGCTGAGTCCTCAGGAACAGCTTCATGTTTACTCTCAGTCTTTTCTGTCGTCATAGGTTTGAAGCTTTCAGCTTCAACCAGAGCTACAGCTTGTGATGGGTCCTCTTTCGTCTTGTTGAGATGGTCAGTGTTTACTACAAGATTATCTTTAAGTCCTTCTTTCTGTCTTGAGTTTTCTCCTTGATTTGCTTCATGTTTTGCTTGCTTGTTCATGGGTGCCTGCTCTTTACTTTGTATTGGTGATATAATTCCAGATTTATTCTTTTTCTCTTGATTTCCTGCCAAACCCTCATCTGTGGCCATGGTATAACTTCCTGCCTGTTTTGTTTCTCTGGGTGGTTTTGGCACATTGTCATTGCTCTTCATTGGTTCTTTGGGAACTTGTGTCTGTGAATGGTCTAATAACTGACTGGTGGTTTCTGCAGACTTAACTGGTATTGTAGCAGAGATGGGGGGTGAAACTGAGTTGGCTGGTTCCATATGTTTTACTGAAGGCTCCATCTGGTGTGTTGGTGTGATATTACTGGACATTGTACTTTCATGTTTTTTAGACACTTCCTGTGCTGGTGGCCTCTGTCGTATATTAATACTCTGACTACCCACTAATTGCTTTGCAGAATTTTTGGATATAAACCCATCTCGTACAGCAAAACCCTTTTCTTTAATAGCTGAGATTTCCTTTTCAGCATGGGCTTTTATTTTGGAAGTCAGAATCTCCTGCTTGGTCTGTGCTCTCTCTTTATGGGACAATGCTCTGGGAGGGGTAACATGCATATTTTTACCTGGACCTGCACTGTGCTCAGTTGATTTGGGTTTTCTTTCAAGGGGGAGCTTTTTAGGCAAATCACAATCTCTTTGCTGTGAAATATCAGGGCATGACAGTTTTAGGGGGTCACATTTCCCCAACTTTTCAACACTGTCATTCTTTACTTTATCAGTAATAGTGTCAGTATTTCCTCTTTTATCAACATTGGTAGGTAAATAATGACCACTCGATAATTTGAATTCTTTGGTTGACTCACTGTAAACATACTGACTTTCCCTTAACTCAGTGGGTTTAAAGCTGCCTACTTCCTCCTCATTTTCGGTGTTAACTGTTGCAACTCTGCTTGCAGGGCTATAGGTGTCTTTTGATATCTCGTCATTCTTTTTCTCAACTTTATCAAGAAATAAGGCTGGTGTTTCATTGGCCTCATTTGAAGAAACATTTGCTGCAGCTGACACTTTGTTTCTGGTTGGTGAAGTTGTATCAATAAAACCATATTTCCCTCTAAGACGCTCATACTCATCAACCCCTCTATTAGCTTGATCTGAATATTGGCTGCTAATAACTGAGTCTTCCCTCTGTTGATGCATGTGGGTTGCCTGGTCTTGATCTTCATTTTTATTGATATTAACCTTTAGAGGAGCATCTGTCTTACTCCCATTTTCTTTTGTGAGAACTGTATTTTTGAATATCTCTTTTTGCTCTCCTCTCATTTTTTCTTTTATTTTAGCCAATTCTGCTTTAGCTTTAGCCAACTCTGTCTTAACTTGCTGTACTCTATCTGGCTCACTTTTGACCTGTTGTGTCACTGTTAGTTTTGCTGCGGGTTTAGCATAGGTTTTCTGCATGTTCTCTGTTTTGGTTAGCGCTGCTTTAGCTAGCTCCACTTTGGTTTGTTCCAACTTTGCCTTCTCTGCCTTTCTCTCTTTGGCTTCAGTTATCTTTGTTGTAGGTTGCTCTGCATTTTCTTGACCCGCTTGAATTGAATCTTCCTCAGCTTTCTTTTGTATAATATCCTCAACTTGAATGTGGTTTGCTTTGACCTTTCCCACTTCAACTACCTTAGTCTTCTCTTGCCCTGATTTAGATTGTTGCTCTTGTATCTGCTCTAGTTTAGCTTGTTCTGTTTTTCTACACTCTGCTTCAGCCTGTTTGGCTTTAAGCTTTTCTGTTCTGATTTGTTCTGTCTCCATTTGCTCCCTTTCAACTTGATCTACTCTAACCTGTTCTTCCTCAGTTTGCTCTACTTGGATATTTTCTCTTCTGGCCTGTTCAGTTTTAGCTTGCTCTAATCTTGCCTGCTTAGCCTGCTCGGCCTTTGCCAGTTCAGTTTTTATGTGTTCTTCTTTTAGCCTCTCTGCTTCAGCTTGTTTTACTTTGACCTGCTCACCCTGCTCCTGTCTCAAGTGCTCTGCTCCTAGGTCTTCTGTAATATTGGTAGGCCCTTCAGTTACCTTCTGTGCTTTGGTATGCTCTGTCTTTGTCTGTTCCTCTTTGGCACACTCTGGTTGTTTTTCTATGGACTGTTCTTCTTTTTTCTTCTCCTTTTTAATATGTTCTGCTTTAACCTGGTTTAGTCTCTTGTGCTCTGTTAGTTCTGCTTTGGCCTGTTGTGCTTTGACTTTCTCTGAACCAGTCTGCCCTGCTAAAATTAACCTAGCCGACTCTGCTTTGGGCTGCTCCACTTGAGCCCAGTGCTGAGCCTTCGCCAGCTCTGCTTGGGCGTGTTTTGCTTTAACATGCTCTGCTATGGCCTGTTCATGCTCAACCTCAACAAACTGTCTGTCTTTTACCTGGTTTACCATTGTGGGGATAGATGTATTGTCAGGGTTAGATAATGAATGTTTCTGCATATTATGTTCCAACTGTGGTTTAGTTTCTATTGGCTGAAGACTTTGCATTTCATACACCTTTGGAATTGGCGTATATTGTTTTCTCTGAGCTGTTTCTTGCGTGAGCATACTATTGTCTTTATTAGAATACAATGTGTGTTGTTTTCTGTATTCTTGATCAGCATATCTGTTATAATTCTGTGTCAAATACTTATCTTTCATTTCATTTTCCTCATTGTGTTTGTTATACCTTTGAAGTGCATGTTTGTCTTTAAAAGCTCCAGGTTGCTGTTGTCCATAATATGTTGTTTTTTCTATAGTGTCATTACTAAATGGAGCATTTTGTGGCAGTTGGTTTGAAATGTTAGGATTGACCAACTCTCCCTTTTTATGAGAGTATGTTCCAACAACAAAATTCTCCCTCAACTCTATTTTATCAAGTTCTTTGTTTATACTTTGCTGATTTTGTCCTCTGTATTTTTCTCTTGGTGAATTTAGTTCCTCCTTTGTTGTGGCTGCTCTTTGATAAGCATGTTGGTCTTTTCCCATTAAAGCAGTTATCTCTTGTTTCCATGGAGAGACTGCTTTCAGATTTTCTGTGTCTTGGATATTTGTCGGTCTCCACCTATCCTGTGAGGACACATTACTGTAATCATGTTTGTTGTCTTTGAGCTGTTGATATCTATCCACCTTTGTGAATTCCCTTCCCACTGTTTCATTAAAATGTTGCTCAGCATCCGCCTTACTTATTGAATATTCTCTGGGTTGATTGTTGTCAGCATTTAGCTTTGGTGTTTCTGTAGCTGTATAAAATGGATTAATCCTGTATACATCTCCTCCTAGAGTGTCTACATCATCTATCATGCCTTGCTTAAATGACGATAAGTCTTCATGGAGATTCTGTCCATTAGCCGGCTGATTGCTAGCATGATTTTCAGGTATGAAGCCAGTGAGCCCAGAGTGATGAACCATCTCACTTTGCATCTGAGCTGTCTGGTAATCACTCGAAGTGTATTCTGAATATTGGCCTGTATGTGCAGGTTGCAAATTTGGTGTTGTAAGTGACAATCCAGGGCTATGATACTGGTTTGCATATTGATTTGAGGTGGCATTAGTCCTGTTGGATTCCTCTACCTGGAGAAATTGATAGTCTGGATCTGGAAAGTCAGGGATCTCTATTACAGTGTCTCTAGGCTCCTGGAGAGAGGGCTGTTTGTTTTTCTCCAGTGTCTCCAAGCCTTTAAATTTGGTAGGACTGTAGGTGCTTTTTACTCTTTTCCTGTTGTCTTTAAGATTGAAGAGTAGGCTGGTGGCTCTGGATTTGTAGCTGGACATACCAATAACAGGAGTGGCTCCCCTGCTTTCTGCTCGCACTGGAGCATGCTCCACAGGTGGAGGGGAAACTGCATACTGCTGGACCTCTGATGTCTCTGCTTCTTGATGTGCATGAACTAAAGGTGTGAGCAGCTGGCTGATGTTGAAGGGAGTTGTGCTTGTGTTACTGCTGACAACATTTGGTGCCGCTGTTGTATTGTAGCCAATGGGAATTACATTATCATTGCTACAAAGCCCTCCTTGTTGATTTGCTGTCATCCCTGTTGCGATATTTTGCCCTGTCATCATTTTGATTTTTTGCTGGAGGGCTTTGACTGAGCTTATGGTGTCTTGGACACGTCGAGACATCTCGCTGGTAGGTGATGCAGTTGATGGCCGTTGTGATGGGAGCCTGTTTGTTCCCAGGCTCTGCGTCCTCTTCCTGTGGGGGTAATGACCCGTCAACTCTGACTCACAACGCTTCTCCACGGCACAAGCTTTCTGCAGCATTGTGGATGTTGAGGTGGAGCGTGGAAGAGTGGGACGTGCCAAGTTGTTCCTTGGTTGTCTGATACCCCTCTCCTCAAATCTATAAGGACCATGTGGTTGGGCCTCCATTGAAAGCTCCCTGTACATTGGTGTTTCATACCATTTAGGAAACTCTGAACAATGCATAAACCCTGACACTTCTCCTTGTTGAAAGGGAAACCTGTTATGGTCCCCCCATACCTTGAACGGACTAAACTCACTGTGTATAAAGAAGTTAGAGTTACAGTTGACCTGCGTGGACATGCTGTGTTTACTGTGGGAAGATCTCATAAAAGAGGATGCAGAATTCATGTGAGACACTGCTGCTACATTAGAGGAGTAGAGGTTGGTGTCTCGAGATGAGAAGGAGCCAGCTAAAGGGAACTGACCACTGTTAAAGTTTTGCTGGTAAGATGTAGAGAACTCAGAAAGTTCCCTTTGGATACTCATCAGAGCTGATTTGTCCCAACTTGTCTCATCATTCCACTCTCTGGGTTTACCGTCCGTCCCTGCTCCATCCCTTTGTCCCTCAGAGTTAAAAGCTCTGATCAGAGAGGAAACTCTGGAGCGGCTTCTGCGTTGCTGTGAATTGAACTCTGTTGCTCCATTGCTGAGGAAAGACAGTTGTTCTTCCCCCAGAGATTCCTCCTGTTGAGAGGTTTCCACAAAGGAGTGCTGGAATGTGGCAGAAACCCTCCCCTGTGTCCTTTCCCCATAAACCTCCCACTGTGGATCTCTCTGGATCTCAGCTCCATACATTCCTCCATGGATCCAGTCCTGTCCATACTGCTGCATCCTGATGCTAAAGCTCTCATGTGCAGCTCTTTTAAGTTCCTCCCCCTCTCTGTCCTCGCTGTCCTCTCTGTCCACTCTGTCCTGGCCACTCTGGTTAAACGCCAACTGTCTGTCTCTCTGGGTGCAGGGAGAAGACGAACCGAGGTCTGAGTCATTATAAACAGCCTCATCCCCAATGCAGAGACTTCTGAATGCTCGATCTGTCAGATTGCTGACCTCACGATCAGTCTCATCCAGAAAGGACCCACCACTGGAGGTGTCGCTGTAGCCTCCATCGCTGTGCTTCCGATGCCCGCCACTCTTTCGGCCTGAGCGGCGCTTCTCAACTGAGGTCATGATGCAGGTTCGCTAGCAAAGAGCTCTGTCCTCAGTTGTTCAGTCATTCATGCAAACACAGACCTCGAAATGATACACTCTGCCTGCTGCTGGAGCTACAGGACCCAGAGTTTAGAGCCCTCAGTCGGGGTTTTTTTTTTAAAATGCTAGTAGCTCCTAAGGCATTCTGCCTTTTTGCTGGCCTCTGTCCAAAACAATCCTGGAATTTGTTATTTTCCTAAAGAAGAAAAGAAAGGAGAATTAGCCTGGTGCTGAAAATGCACTCACATAACCATTAAAAGAATGAGTTTTATAATAGTGTTTGTATGGTGTTTATTTGTGATGTATGTATTTCAACCTTGATCCAAAGCCTCAGATTACGAAATATGTTCTTTTATGTGAGATCATTTTACAAGCTGTAACTCGTTTGTTGTGGTGCCTATTTTATGATAGCTGGCCTTAATAAGATACTTTTTCCCTTTGCATTAAGCAGCAATGTACTGTATGTGGTTCTCAAAACAGCCCTGTAAATCCTTCTACTCATCACTATGACCTTCAGAGACATGTTGTGAATAAAACTACACTGTTGCTAGGCACAGTAACGACAGCTTCACGTGAGTTATTTTTGGGATAGCAGGATGCATCCGTACAAACCTAGATGACCACACACACAGAAACACACATATTTCTTCTGTGGGTGATTTCACTTTCTGATTAAAAGCTAGATATATAGACGTTGCTTTAACAATAATTAGAAGTGGGAACTAGGTAACACAAAATGTCACATTATCAATGCGTTAATATTGATAAGAGGATAGATAAGTTAGACCAGTGCAGGTTAGATTTACATTAGTCTCCTTTTTAGTAAAAGAGTCAAAAAGTCTGGTTAGGCCAAGTCAACTGTATTGTAACCCCTTCGATTTTACTACCGTACGGAAAGCAACAGAGGAGATTAGAATACCCTTATATAGAATTGCTGCTGATTTGAGATTTCAGAGGTAAAATTAGAAAACAATATTGGTGATAAAAGTACAAAATCTGTCATCTAAAATGTTTCAATGGGACATTTAAACTAATAAAAACTTAATTTAGACTTCTTGAAAACATTATCATCAATGTTATCATTATCACCAAAATGACCAATTTAAAAACTAAAAAGTGTATAAAGCATAAATAATAAGCAGAGTTAGCTAATAAGGGGAGGTAGTTAGGGGTGATGTCTGTGCAATTCTTTTTTGATAAATGAAATCAGTGTTTTCTGATGTGTAAATCTGAAACAGGTGAGTGCTGTGACATATTTGTATCTGTTGATGCAATGGCTTTTCCTGGCCGTGTTACTCTCACACATTACCAGTATGCTGGCTGTTGTGTACTGCTTGTGGAGGGCATTCAAAACTGTACTTATAATAAACTCGATTTAAAATGTAAAACTTATATAATGCAAAAACATACTTAATAAAATAAGCCTCATGCTTAAAAACAATGCTCAATAACTCTGTACTAAAATAATTTCTATCTTCAAACCTTCTAATTGCATACATCCCATGTTGTACTGTGATTTTTAAATAAAATGTTGGCACTTTTAGATGCAACAAGGTAACGTCATGGGTATGTTCTGGTTAAATTTACTGCAGCTGTCAGGCAGCCTTCACCTTGCTCAGAATATCCAGTAGTTCATTAATATCTTCTGATCTGGACGCCATCCGTCTCATATGCATCTACAGGACTGCTACACACTGCACTGCTGTACTGCTATCACTGTCACTATGCTATAAAACTGGTGCAGAAATTAAAGGAAGTTTAAAAATGTCATGCAACGCCTTTCTACTGAAGCAGAAAACAACAGCAATTTAGGTGAGGGCATATATTTTGTTAGTCACACTATGAGCATATTCTTTCAATTCATGGTAAGCATTAACAAAACAGTTAGTACACAAAATATTTGACTTAAGTAATGAAATGTCTCTCTATCTCTACCGAAACGGCTCATTTTGTTCAGTGAAGAAAGAAGAATCTATAAACATCAGAAAGTATTATTAAAAAAAAGCATGCACAGTTATGGTAACTGTTCCTAATTTGAGTCCTTTTCTGCAACAATAATCTCATGTCAAACTTTCTGTTAATTCTTGCTAGTGACTGGTTTATTTGTGTCCAGTGACGGGCCTCCAACTCTAAAACTTGACACCAGAGAGGCCTCATTTTCAGAGGGACTGTGGACCAAGCTAAGACTGAACAGCAGCAAATCTGTCAAATCTGAGAGCAGAAACGATGTAACTAAATGTTTAAATGTCACCAACTGTCAGTGAAATAAGATACAATGCTGTCAGTCATTACCTTTAGTAAGTGAATGTATATTTTCTTTTGGAGATTGAAGCAGAGAATTCTTTCATATGTTTTCATCTATTTATCTGCATGAAAATGCTTACTCTTACACTTTAATTCACTGAAGATGACAATGCCTGCATGTGGGTAATGATGAGTATATCTATTGTTTTACGTTAAACCTAGGCTTTTTCTTTATTATTTTTAAGTGTCCCTCCTTTAACTTGAACAAGAATGTAGAGTGAGTTCTTGTCTTACCTTCCAGTTTTATAATCCATAATTTGGGCCTCATCGTAAACTCCTCAGAAGGCTCCCAAAAAAGGCCTTGCAGATCTGATCCTGCCCTCTCCGGCTCTCTCTATTGACAACAATCCAAAGCAAAAACCTTTATGTTGTCCACAGTCAGATCTTTGAGTATCTGACCACAGTCAGGCAGTAGGACCCGGGCCTGGAGACCAGACAGAAATAGAGGAGTTGTCCCAGAGAGAGTGTCCACCATGGGGGGACAAAACGAGGGCTTGAGCTTGCATGCGGATCTGTGAGATCCTTTGGTGTCGAGTGTCAGACGGATGAAACAACCAGCCTCTCAACTATTTATAAATCTGGACAGCTAACTGTTGGCTATTAGGAGCTAGAGCTAACTGTCACAAAGTAAGAAAGTGTTGCAACTGACTGAGGAGGTTGTGTGGTATATACCAGGAGAAAAACCCAATTTCCTGAAGGTGTGTTATTATTGTGGGTGTTCGATGGGTGTGGAGGGGGGACCATAGTTTGGGTGCCCCTCTGGGAGATAAAAATAACTCATTTGCCTCACTCTAGAGTTTCACCCTCTTCGTTGGACAGAATTAACATGTACTATATGAAATGTCAACAAGTGGCTCCTGGTCGCCATAGACTTGAATTGTATTGACTATTAGACCATATGACAGAAGCAGATTTTTTTCATTAATTTCCTTTCACAGAGGTTTTTCATTTAATGGCACATATCTGAGAGGTTCATTTCAACATTAGTTTTACACTCACTTATTACAGTACTTAAACTATGGACGTCTAATCTCCCTGGCTACAGCCTCACTCACCCTCCAGCTGAAGAGGCCATAAGGGGAGGAACTGGTACCTCCCCCTTCCCCCTCCCCCATCTCCCTCCCCTCCTACAGGCCGCTGCTATAATAGGAGATTGCTGTAGCAGATAGTTTCCTGGGATTCTTGGCGGGTGCAGGGCTGGCCTGGCGGGATGATGGACACACACACATGGGCCTTAATGGAGACGCACTCCTCCACATATGCCCACACACACACGAACACACACATACACACAGATGGTTTTGCATACTAAACTTTGAGAAAGGCTGAGGTAATCCCTTTTTAACTAATCTCTTTCCTCTCCTCCAAACAACCTCCACCATCTCATCCACCATTTCTCTCTCCACACTGGACTCTTTGTCTATCAGGAACATCCATGTCTACATTTCCTCTATATAGATGAGATAATCGGCCTTACAGATATGACACTTCTTCATCCAGAATTTGCTACGTGCTGCTCTAACATCTTGTGTTGCTACACTTGGGCCTTCACTACTCAGCACTTGTTAAAAAACATAGTTTGGATTATCTAGATTTAATTTACATAAACGCCCCATTGCAAATATTACTCAGTGTGTGTTTATTCAAAATGCTTAATTTCCCCACTGAAGTTTCTAATGAAGGCTGGTGTGGAGTCTGGTTTCCTGCTCTGTAAGTCCCTCTAGTGGACAAACTGAGAACAGGCGTTCAATTCAATTTGGTCTGTACTGAGATTTTGACTTTTTTTGATACATATCTCCAGTCTTTGCACAGTGCAACTCTCCAACTGTGCTCCAACATAGTTGTATTGTGAAGCTAGTGAGGACTGTAAGCACTGATCACAAACGCTGAGGATGCTCTTCCCTGTGCTGAGTAAGGAGCAGTGGTTATGTGGCAGACAGCAGACAGGCGCATTACTTGCTGCATTAAGATATGCTTTGTTTGTATTATCTCCATTCAGAAATGAGCTTAATTGATTCTAATTGATTGGGTTATTGATCAGGTCTGTTGCAGGAATGAAAAGAGATGATACTATAGTGGAGTGTTTTTGGCCCTTCTGTTGCCTTGAATGCACTTTATGTCGTATTTTGGAGGCTGGGTCCTTGAATAGTAAAAATGTAGGTGTTGCACCCAATGTCAAGTAAAAGAATTGTATATATGTGCCAGTCTTTTTTAAGCATACTGTCTCTTTCTGTGTGCCTTATATTGTCTGTGGACGGGTGCATGTGCACAACGTCTCCCTGTTTCAGGACATATTTCCCCACGTCCCTGCAAAATATTTCATTACTGCAACAAAAGAAGCCCATTAACTGCACTGTAAGAACAGAGTTCAACTGCTGTCCCCCATATTCACCATGTTTGTCTGCTTTTCTGGCCGCTCTCCAGCTAATTTGATATAACAATGCTCCACAAAACCGCCTCGGGACTTTTTTTAGGTGACAGAAAATTATCAATGATGCCACATGCACAGCTGAATGTCAACACCAACTTGACTTGTTTATGAAATATTAAAGCAGTGAATTATGGGCACCATGCAGAACTTAATGATGATCGGAGTCATTATAACTTCAGCATCCTTTGTTTTGGCTAATGATTAAATTCCACAACTACTGTATTCAATTTTGGAAAGATTGAATGTGTTTTCACGTCTTTTGTATGAGTTGGCTGGAATCCGTCGTCCATATTGGTACATTTTTAGAAAAAGAGCTGATTTGTATAAGGATATTGTGTTATCATTAGCTGCCATGTCAGGGGGCTTAACATCTTTGCTCTGGAATTCTCTTAAAGCTAAATCATTATATTAGGACATGATGTTTTTAGTAATATTATTTGTTGCTTGAATAGATACAACAGAGTACATGCTATATAATATTATGATATCAAATATATATAAAAATAGGCCATAATAGTTTCTGATTTTGAAAGTTTATTTTAACTGCATTTTGACATTTCTGTCTGAAAAGCACACATTTATTTATAGGATGGTATGTGTGTGTGTGTGTTTTTTTTTTTTTTTTTTAAATAAGGTGTCCCGATAAAATAGAAATCCCATCAAATTTTAAAAAGTGTCACAAAAAAGGTGACTCTCAGTGAGAGAAGTTGTCACTTTATTTGAGTGTGTGTAGGCTACTCACAACATGCAGACATAATGGTGTAAAAAAGAAGATGTGAGAGCTCTGTACAACCTGGCACGACTTCTGACATTATCTCGCTCTTCTATGTCACCAGGGTGTCGCCTCATCAATTATTGAATCAGTACTTCATGGTAATACATAATTTCTTATCAATTATTCATGATAATGTGTGTGTAGTTTACTTAATTGTGTTATTGACTATCAAAAGTAATTTCCTGAAAATCCTCAAGGACGCAAATTGAATCAGCCCAACTTCTCTGTGTGCTCTGCGGTTAAGTATTCTCAATCTGATCAGCTGATCCTTTATTCAAGAGTCATTCTAGTGAGGAGAGATATTTAGGAATAATAAATAAACAAATGTATTGCCTGTGAAAAACTACTGTGTCGAGAGCCCTGAGGTGATGAGAGATGTTTTAAAAAAAAATGTAAATTCAACATTAATAAATAGCATATATCATGTTTAATGGGGTTTATTAAAAAATGCTCAGAGAGAGAGAGAGAGAGAGAGAGAAAGAAAGAGGAAGAGGTTGAGCGTTTCTAAAAGTAAATAAATAATAAGAGTCACGATTGCTCTCCTCTCCCGGCTTTAAGGGAAACTGATAAATAATGTATCAGAACAGATGGCTGGAGCGCGAGGCAACAGGAGAGGAACATGAGCGACTACATCTTTAATTGTTTTAAAGAACATGTCACAACAGGACTGGTGTGTTCCCTGTCTGCTGGCGCTACAGATGTGCTAACAGAGTGGAAGGGACAACCACCGCTCTGACACTGGGTCTTCTTCAGCCTGCCTGGGGTTCACACATGAACATACTGTATTCTGGCACATGTACACATTTACACTGAAAATGGCTGATTAATATTAAAGTGCACTTTCACTTTAAAAAATCAAAAGAATGAGGGATTGTTTGAGACCATTAATAACCTGATGGCATAAACATTATATTGCCAAAATCCTCCATAAATCCGCCCGGTCCTGCCATCACCACATAGTTTACATGCATTAACATTTACAATGTAAGCATCTGTCCTCTTTATGAAAACGAGAGGAACTGTATCAGGATTACTTAAATTCACATTATCAAACAGGTTTTTGTTGCACACATGTTGTATCTATCTTAGTCCATCAAATAGAGTCCAAGAGTGCGTGAAGACAGATATAGATCCAAAACCACACTTGTGCTTCTATGGGGTTAACAAGGCCCCAAATATTCAGCATTTCTCACAAACAATAATAATTTACTGTCAAATAAATATTTTAATGTTTGCATCCATACATTGTGATATCAGTAAAGTCTCTCCCGGGCTGTTTCTGGAGTCAGTCAGTAGTTGTGCTTAGTTGCTCATAGGACCAGAGTAGAGTAGTAATAACAGGCACGATCACACAGATTTAGAGTATCAGTACATCCACGTTTGTGTCCAGCGCTTCACTTTTTCTCCAGTGGTTCCTTGGAGCAGTGAGGGTGTTTGTCAGGACTGCTGCCCAGGACTGGGACCTTAATGGCCGGGCTGGGACTGGAGCTGTCTCCCCCTCTTCCCAAAGTGACGGGCACCTCGATGGCGGGACCAACAGTGGGCCTCGCCAGCCCAGCTGGGCCCATGCCGACTCCAGAGAGGACTCCCACGCCGCCGCCGGGACCAGTCGCCGCACCGAGCAGGTTGGCAGACTGCAGCACAGCCTCCGAGTGCTCGCGGGCCTTCATGCGCAGGGCGGCCACGCTGGCTGTGCGGTTGCCCTGACAACCGTAGGGCGGCAGGAAGGACAAGCCCATGGGGTCAGAAACACAGCAGGAGCACAAGCCATTACCTGAAAAACAACAAAAGTGGGATTTGTGATGAGATTACTGGAAACCATATTTTCATCATCACATCTTTATTATCACCATGTCTGTTTGCCAAATAATGAGAAACATCTTTGCCTTTCAGTGTGGCGACCTGTGAGAGGGCCTGGGCGTAGGTGGCAGAGTTAAGGAGTGTGCCTGGTATACAAGAGGGGAAGAACGGACCACTTGGACCCACTGTCCTGTTGATACTGGAGAAAACAGACATACTATTTTCAATTATCTAGTGAAGAGTTAAAACGGACAAATGATTCTATTAATACACATACATTTCTAGAAATACTATTTTCTAACTGTTTCTAACTACAGCATGCACGGCAGAGCTGCTTTTCTCTGCAGGTTTTTTTTTTTTTTTTTTTCTAAACAATTTAATTGGAAGATTTTATTGAAGACACTGTGTAATCTGCAGAAATAATGTAGATGGCTGTGAGAGTTGTGTGGTGGCAGTTCTTGACGGAAAGGATATTGCTTCTTATATATGTCCATCAACCAAATACTGTCTGCAAATCCAAACCAGCAGCAATCTTCCTGCTACCAATAGGATACTATTTGACAACAATAACAGCTACAACAATCATGTATCTGTCTTTTCTCACCTCTGCTGCATCTCCAGTGGTTCTTTCTGCTTTCTGCTGTGGTCCACTGGGGACTGAGAGTTGATGCTGCGAGATGGAGGAGTGCCGTCACTCATCTGCTCTTTCCCTCCTTCAGGGTCTGCGCTCCCTCGCTCTGTTTTCCTCCACTTTGCTCTGCGGTTCTGAAACCAAACCTGCATTATAAAAAAAAATGTTTAAAAAGAAAAGAAAGGGAAGACAATTAAATTAAATCACCAATTAAAACTGGAAAATGGCAGCATTTCCTGACACATTAGCAGTTCGCATCCATTTATTTTATTTATTGAAGGCAGCTTTATATCCATAGCAAATTGATTCTCACAAAGTTCTTAATTTCTCTTGCATATTCGTGTGCAATATCACAGACAAACAAATGCAAACTCAAATCATACATATTATATGTTTTCTATCTTGTTAACAGGTGTAGCAACATTTAAACACATGCTCTATTTGCTGAGATTTGTCTTGTAGATATATCAACATGGGTTTGAATGTGTCACACCAGCACCCTAATTTACCACAGTCTCCGACTTGTCCCAAAAACTTCCCCATCCACACAGCTGAGAACATATAGGCAAGTTCTAGTATCTTAATCGAATGAAGGTCACTGCCTATAACAACATTTAATTGAGCAATTTTTCATTATCATATTTTAATGACTTCCCACTGACAGTTGTGCTGCCCGAGAGAGAGGCAGCTATGATGAAGTCGTTTATTTCCCTATTTAGTGATTGTTTGACAACATCAGATTCGATTAGGACTTGGTTCTAGCAGGCATTAATCATGATGTGTGAATGGAGGTTAGCGTCGGTGTGCATGTGCTCTGCATCCCTCCTATTGTACCAGAGGTATAAATGATGTCAACAGCCAAACAAAACACATGCATTCATTCGGCATAAAGAAAGGACAACATGTTGGTGGCAGGACAACAATACAACCAATGGACTTATCTCACCCCTGCACCTTCCAGCTAGAAGTCGCGCCCCCCCCACACACACACCCGTCTCTGAATGGGCTATAATTGCTCCATTAATCTCAATTTGCAGCGTGCTCTTAATGCGGGGGAGGCCCATTGACACTTTACAAAAAGGGGGGCAATAACACTACAACAGAAAGGAAATTTATTTTCTAATAATAATGTAAGTTTAATATCCCTGCATACTGCGGTGGATTCATGTTCAGATTTAATAATAGGAATGTGGTAATCGGATTAGGAGGGGAATAATTTGTTTACAATCCCTAATTTACAGCGCTGGATTCCATTATCAACCCCGCCATTGGGTTTAAGCGATAGTAAGATGACCCTGGGGAACAAAAGGCAAACTATTATATTTCCCACAATTAGATCTGTGCGCACAACAAAACCCAAAAGCAAATCTGGAATGCGGGAAATTACATACAGGACACATAACTTAATTACATCTGGCCAAGTTTATAACCGCGCATATGTGCAGGGCAGGACCGGAATATAAATTGACAAATTTAAGGTGCGTGTGTGTGTGGTTTTTTTGGTGTGTGTGTGTGTGTGTGTGTGACAGAGAGAGAGAGAGTGTCTTGGAGGCTGTAGGCATTGCCCTCTTTTTAAAGCACATATCGTTTTCTGTCTGCGTAACTGCAAAAGGATCAGCATGGATGATGTATTCCTACCTTTGAGACGCGGACAAATTAGTGAGGAACATTATCGCTGGTTAATTATGAATGACCGATTAATCAAGCTAATCTAATATTCACCATTATGTTGATGTTATTAAAGTGCATCGCCGGAATGACAGAGTGGCTTAATTTACCCTCTCTTGCATGGTCAAACGTGGCCAGGACACATTACGCTCCTGCTGCCTACCTGCACCCTGGCCTCGGTCAGGTTGATCTTCATGGCCAGCTCCTCCCGGGTGAACACGTCCGGGTAGTGAGTCTGCGCGAAGACGGCCTCCAAAGCCTCCAACTGCATGGACACAAACCCCCAGTTATGCATTAAATACGTTTATTTTCTATTGCTGTATTTGTACTTTTCTATTTAGGTTTTTCCTTTCTTCTCTTCGTTAATATTATCATCATCAGATCTATGCTGGTTGAACATGTACTCGCTTTCACAGGGATAACAGACTATTAGAAGGAAAGAGTGAAGCTGCCTAAAATAGGCTTACATTTTTGGCCTAACGTCAAATTGCCTGCACAGAGAGGACAATTTAGAGTTATGAATATGCGTGATCTTCAAAAGGAAAGATAGTAATTTCTAGAGGTGTCCTAATCCTGTATTTTTATTTCCACACGTTTGAAGCACTGCTATTATTTTTCTTTTAGCTTGATATCGCATCAAACCAATTATAAATTCCTTATTTCTGTGTCTATGATAGGTATATGGAAAGCAAAACTCTCTGCCAAAGACCTTCATTTTGAAAACTTTGCCAAGTGTTTTATCCTTTTCCTACTTGCATTTGAGTACAGTGCCATATGCCGGTTTCGCTTCGAGTGGAGTTCCATATATTTCTTATTAAGGTTAGTTTTGTGCTAGAAAATAATTACCTGTTGCAAAGTAAATGTTGTTCTGTTTCTGCGCTGTTTTCTACGTAGAAATCCATCATCAAAATCAGCCGGGGCGTGGTTGCCAAAGCCGCTTGAATTCACTGAAGAAGAAAAGAAAAAAAAAGTTTATTGGAGAGAATTCAGTCAATACAATTAGGTTTACAATTACATGTTTGCCTTTAAATTAATTCAGTAAATGTATTAAAAAGAAAACTTGAATTTCATAACCAAAAGAAAGAAATGCATAACAATTATATAGACTTAATATTGGCCAAAGCAGACAAGATCTCTGGCACATTTTGTATTTCCATTAGTTGCATGAAACATTGATGTTGGGTGTCTGAGGGGAACCATGACGGACTAAGAGCCATGACACCCAACATCTGTGCCCGGGACAAAACGCCCCCTCTGCCCCGGGGCCAAACCACCAGCGCTTTTCACCAAAACAGCAAGCAGATTGACATAGCAGAGGGAAAATTAGACTTAACCCTTTAAATCCTCCTTTGAATTTGTGAGAAATAGAAAAAAACTCGCTGATTTAGATGTTAAAATGAAAAGTTTCAATCTTTCAAGATGGACAATATCTGTTGTTAGGGTGATCACTAATTGTTCATTAGAGAAGGAACATCTTTTAAATTATCACTTTATTATAGGCCTGTGTCATTTTTTATTTTATTTTTTTAAAGATGAAAACCAAAAAAAAAAAAAAAGCAGAAAACATCTGCTCAGGCCTATTCTCGGTACTCCAACAACAACACACACGAGCACGCAGCAAAACTTTTCAGACTCTGGCTTTAAGACATTAGAAAATACCTCGCAGCTGTATAAAATCAACTGAAAACGATGCGGTGAAAATTCAGCAGAGAAATCTTACATGTGTTGGAGCGACAGCACTCTCCGTCCAGCTGAGGCGGACAGTGAAAGTAGAACATCCTGGCGCGTCTCCGAGCTGCGAAACCTGGAACAGAGACAAAAGTTTCAGCCCAAAAGCCGGCTTCAGTCGCTACCGTGCCATTCAGATCTGTGGTGATGAAATGGACACATTAAATCGTCCTAAAAAGAGGTGGAGCCGTGCGGGACTTCGTAAGAATCAAAGTTGATGTGAGATGAGAATCCTACCTGCAGAGAGGATGCTGATGTGAGTGACTTCCCGCTCTGGAGAGAAGTGGCTGCTGCACTTCCTCTGACTCTCTGACTGGGAGTGTCCAGATCTCTCTCTCCCTCTCTCTGTCTCTCTCTCTCTCTCTCTCTCTCTCTCTCACACACACACACACACACACACACAGACACACACACACACACACACACACACATCTCTGTCTCTCTCTGGGAGTGTCCAGATGTCTCTATAACTGTATAACTGTCTACAGAGTGTTAAGGCTTTCAGCTAGTGTCGCAGAATCTCACGCCTAATTGGTCCTAATCGGATTATCAGGGCTTTGTCTCTCTCACCCCCAACCCCTGGTGTGTCTGTCTGTGTGTCGGCGCGCTCTCGCGCGCGCGTGTGTTTGTGTGTATGTGTGAGTGTCAGAGAAATATAGAAAGGGAGAGAGGGAGTTATACCCAGGGTGGCAAACGGCAGCTCTGGTGCCAAAAAAATTCATCACAAGTGATTGTTATTCCAGAGTCAAGCATATTCCCTAAACATAAACATGCACACATACCCGCTGCACTTTTTTATTTGGTTCTTTCATATATTAAAAAAAGGAGGATGACTGCTTTTGGGTTTTAGATTGACTGTCGGGTGGGTTAATTGCTCGTCAGGGTGTGTTAGGGGGTCCACTTTACAAGGGGTTGCGCATGTAGAACACTCACCAGGCCAAATTTTTGATTTTGTTCACAGCAAGGGGTCCTGCGATTTATTTCGCTTCCTCAGATAAATGATCTGCTGCGGGACCCTTTCAATTAGTTTTAAAGCGCATCTGGGACGGCAGAGCGCAGACGCCATGCGTCTCTGAGGTGGAGGCAAAATGAGGCTTCGAGAAGCAGCTGAAATTTAGAAGAGGAGTGCGGGATTGGACTAAACCACATAAAGTGCAGAAAATCCCTTCTAATGGCGCGTAATTGGTTCTGTAATATCATTACAGGCGGATAATGGCCAGTTACAGGGCCCCGCGCTATTAAGGGTTTCCCTGGCGTGCAGCGTTTATGTTATTAAAGGGGGAATATAATGATATTTTAGTTATTAAATGCGCGTAATTAATTTATGCACCACTGAAAATAAAGTTGTTATTATGACCTCGGTGAGGTGCGTGGAGAAAATTGAAATCAAATAACGGTTGATAACTTTATCCCAATATTTGGTCTAGACAACTCTGACAAGAGTGTAGGCCTGAAGTGTGTGTGTGTGTGTGTGTGTGTGCTTCTTATCAGCGGCTTCCTCTCCTCCTCTGATGAGAGCTTAAGTGACTAAATGAAATTATACTCATCTTCGTTGGTTAGAAACAATTTTACAAGTTAAAATTAACTAGTTTTGAGTCCCATGTTTACATGATTTCTACAGTTAACTACCGGACTATATTTCAGGACCTTGGTCAGCTCCACACGCAAATAAAACTCCGTAATGGTCTTTCTGGGACAGTGATCTTAAATCATATTACATTTTGAAATATCACATTAAATAAAGAGGACCATATCTACAACCATCATTGTGGTAAATGTTCACCACAAAACTGTACATTTTTCAGCTCAGCAACCTGTATTTAAGGGCTGATCATCTACTTTAAAATAACAATTATTGTTGACATACTTTCTGACTAATTCAATAGGTTTGCCTTTGCAAATAACCAAATGGGAAACAACAAAGAGTTACAGAGGTTTATTTCATACACTAATTGCAAAACAGTGCATCATAGCCTTTTTTTTTTTTTTTTTAATAAAACATTGCAGCCAAATTACTCTGCTTTTTGGAAATGTGTCCACAAATATTTGGAGGTAGGTCATTTGAATATTACTTTAAAGTCCCCCCCACCACACCGTATTTGTACAGTTTAAGAAACGTCATTACTAAAACTACCAAAATCTATGATGATTTGGTCACATTTACAAAATGACACACTCCCCTATTATATTTCACAGAAGCATATTACAAAATCTGGCACAAGTGAGGCTGTTAAATCAACAAAGAATTTGAGAGAAAATGACACATGTCTCTGAGTAAATAATTACTCGAGGTAATACAGTTTTAACTTTCAGACAAATACAAAACAAGTCAATTCAAGTATAATCAGGAACAATAACATGTGAACGAGCACACATCTCAAACCAACTAACATTGCAACAGATTTTCTTTTTAAGATGCAGTTAACTGATGATGAACTGATAATATTGATGTTAATTAGCTTACCTAACAATGGCCTACATTGTATACTGCAACATTTCTTTCCCTACAATATGGTCCTTCCAAAACAAAACTACAATAACATGAAATTACTCATTTTGATGTAGTGTGATCGATGTATTTTTGTTAAGACAGAAATCTCAAATTTGACAAAAACTAATGAAAAAACGAAAAAATTGAAAAAAATGAACAAAATGATATTCTAGCCTTGAACTCTACAGACTCATAGCAGACAAGTACTCAAATATGCATCACAGTTCAGTCTTTCCTCTGCTTTCATCTTCACTTAGCGGAAGCGCTCCTTCAGTCTCCACAAGCCCTCCTGACCAGAACTCCTGTGGAAGTCACAGATGCTCCTGAGCAGCTCTCTGAAGACAGGCGCCTGTTTCTCAGTCAGTCTTGGTTTGAAATACTCCAGCACTTCCTGGGTGGTGGCCTGTCCGTCCACATTCGCCTGGAAGGCTATGAAGTTGCGCACATCCACCAACAGTTCGTCATGCTCAGTGGGCGGAGCAGGGGGGGAGCTTGTTCCTGGAGCTCCAGAGCCACCGTCCTCCTCTTCTTCTGCTTCTTCTCTTTGGCTGGAGGGCAAACTGAGATGATTACGGGCTTTCATCTTGGCCAGCATGGAGGAGGAGGAGAGTGGGGCGGGGTTTAAGTCACTTTCTAAGCCATCCCCACTGAAGTGAGCTAAAGAACCAGGCTTCTTTGACACAGACTTCTTTACAATAGCGGCATCCTAAAAAGAGAAACAGATGAATTTACACACCATGGCATCACAAACGCAAAACAACTGCCATAACTATACTGTGTATCTATTTACAATAACACTGCTGTTACCTTGCATTTGCCTGGAGTGGGGACAGATTGAACAGGAGGTGCAACTAGGAGAGAATTATTCTTTTGTCCAAACCGTTTCCTGAGAGAGCACACAAGGGAAGAACTCAGAGGTTTGTTTTACATGTGATTAATGGCGATCCAAACAACACCGGTGTGTCAGTGTGAGACTGTGTACCTTGCAGGTGGAGGAGGGGGTCTGTTGAAGGACAGCCTGCACTGCTGGCGAGAGACCTTAAGTGCTTTCAGAGCATCTTTGGCCACCCTGTTGGCCTCTGCCTCCACAAGAACATAGTCAGGGTTTGAGGACTCCATGATGGTGTCATGCTGCATCACACTGTGGATACCTGAAGAAGAAAAGAGTCAACAAAAGGAGATTATTGTTTTGCAAGATTTACTAAATAAACCATGTCTGATATGGCTGATGAGGTTTGTGCACAGAAAAAAAAAAAAAAAAGCCTACCAGATTTCTTGAAGAGCTTTGCCAGGACGTAATCGTCCGATTTCTTCTCCGTCTCATTCTCTTCACTCTCCCCTTTCTGAAAAGTTCTATTCTTCACCAAGTGAGAGATGCGGTGACCTTCAAACCGAAAATCCTTGGAGTGCTTACGCTTCTTATGTTTGCGTTTGTCCGAGTCAGCTGAGTTGCAGTGCTTCCTCTTCTCCCTATGTTTCTGTGGGCTAGTCAGGGCAGAGTCGTTGTCTCTGTGTTGGTGAAAGCTGGATGAGTTTGAGTTTTTAACTGCAGGCTTGGTTGCATCCCATTCTCTGTTATTTGGTCCCGTATGCAGCGTTTTTGCTGAAATATTTGGCTCTATATCCAGGTCATTTTGCTTTGTACTTTGACTGTCTGTCGAGCCATATGGTTTACCGGGAGAGTTTTTATTGTACAGAGAAGTGTTTTCATCTCTTACTACAGGAATGTTTGCTGCGGACTGTAAGCTATCGGCACCGGTTTCATTCTGGTTATCTGAGGAGTGTTTATGTACGTGGCTGCTATGGTTTAACGTGTGCGATGGTCTTGGCCTCGGAGGTTTCTTTGGTGCCTTGACATCAGAACCTGTACCTGTAAGACAATTAAAAAAAAACATAAGTTCTTCCAAAATGATATATATATATATATATATATATATATATATATAAATAAATAAAATAAAGATTCAGATTATCTAATAATTGGACAATAAAATATTTCTCTGGCAACAACAAAAGTACAAGAAAAATGTGCAGACCTGCAAATATGGCACTAGTCTCTGTTCCCTGAGCTCCATCAGGGTCAGTCAGAGTGAAGAGCTCATAGATGTCATTAGACTTAAAAAAACGTCTTTGTTTGGGGTCCTTGAGAACGCGGTTGGTCAGAAACTGTTTGAAGATTTGTCTGAATTATAACAGATAAAAAAAACACAATAAAATACTTATGTGTAATTTGTTATTTTACCTCAGCAGGCAACCCTGATCATCTATAACCACAGAGTAGTTTGGCTGATGGATGAGAAAATTAGTTAACCGCACTACTGTAGATATCAAAATAGAATCCCTGCCGCTCTTTCAACTTGCTTTCTGAAAGCACTTTACAGACCCAAACCAAAACAGAGCAACACTTTAGAAGTCCTACATTGGCCATTTAATAATTCAGGAAAGCGTTTCAATTACAGAGAAATGGGATAGTGCAAGTAGTAAAACATCAGTGATGTGCGCAATTAGTCATGTCATTACCAATATTCACGAATGTGAGAATTCAATGGAAAGATAACTCAAATGCAAGACTGTGTTAGAGAAAGCACAAAAGCCAGGATTGTTTTTAAACGTCTTTTTAATAGAGTTCTGTGATTGAACGTAATATGTACTAAGCGTTAACGGCCAAACCTAAAAAGAAAAACTGCACTCTGACCTGTGGTAGATTTTCTCCTCGATGGTCCCTGCAGTCAGCAGTCTGTAGACCGTCACATGCTGCGTCTGACCGATCCGCCATGCTCGCTCCCGTGCCTAACACAGCACATTCAAATACATTTTTAAGGCAAATTATCTGAAAACACACAGTCAGAAGTTTTTATACTTGAAAGTAAACAATAAAAAATAGATAAAAGCAGGAACTGGAAATGTAGTTAATTTTAAGAAGCAAATAATGAGTAAAAGTTTAAAAAAAAAAAATCCCTGAGAAATCATGCACCTAGTAAATAGTTTTATTTGAACTATTGAGTGTGCGTATCTGTCTAACCTGTGTGTCGGTACTGGGGTTCCAGTCTGGGTCATAGATTATGACTCTGTTGGCTCCAGTCAGATTGACTCCTAGACCTCCGACTTTAGTGGTCAACAAGAAGATAAATATGGATTTGTACTGTAAGAAAAAATGTCAGTGATTAATGAACATCATGTCCACCGTTTTATAATACTTTTGATAATCATATAAATAAATTACATTAGTAAATCCTTAAAATGTAGTAAGACGACAATATCCTGTTCTTTTAAATTACACCAGAGTCAAATCGCTTAATGTAAACTAAAGTCAGACTTTGCATTAGATATTAACATTAACTTACATTTTTCCATGCATTTTACACATTTAGAGGGTTTGACAATTATGTATTATTTATCGTTTTAAAATGTCTTCTTCTGAAGACAGACAAAAAGGTACATCCAGAACAAACAACAGATTGTCATCACTTAGTGTTTCCACCTCAGGGTGTGCAGGGTCCCACTGAAACATTTTGTCCCTCAGGACGGGATTTTCAGGGGAAACACTTAGAGCCATTAGGGATGTATAATCCTTACCTCGTTGTAGCGAGCGATAAGGGGCTGTCGGGAAGCTATTGCGGTAGTGCCGTCCATTTTCAGGTACGAGTAGTTATTCTCCATCACAAATACCTCCAAGATGTTCAACATCTGGACAGGAGATAAAGACAGCAGAGAGACGGTGAGGAAAGGAAGACAGGAGAAGAAACACAGAGAGGAAAAGAGGGGCTGAGGTTTGGATTATCTCTAAAAGGATTAGAGCAGATTAATATTACATGGACAGAGATACCGACAGGGAGGGTCTCAGGTTCCCTCTGAGGTATAATCTCATTGGTATTGATTGCAACAGCCTCGCTCACATACACACTCCCTCTCCGTCTCTCTCTCTCTCACACACACACACACACACACACACACAAATCATTTTACGGGCACATGGGTTGTAGGTCGCCAGAAGCAAATACAGAGACAACATTTACAAGTGACATGACAATTTAAGACATAAATAATTAAATTTGCCAGAGGGAAGAAATTACATGGCCTGCCTATGCAAAAATCCATGCAAAAAGTGCATTAATATAAACCATTCTGAAAAAATTCTCATGGTATATTTTAACTGCTATTATAGCAAAGTGATCGATTGGTGAATCAGAAAGTCAGAGCAACGTTTTCCTAACCTGTCTAGACTGAGTGAAGAGCAGGACTTTGTGGCCCTGTTTAAACCAGAGTCGCAGCAGTGACTCCACCACTATCAGCTTGCCTGAGCGTTTCCAATAGCCAAAGTGTTCCTCCTTAGTTAGCTGGTCCTCGGGGATTCCCCTCAACATCCGGGGGCCGCCCGAGAAAAGGTCTGGGTGGTTACAGATCTTACGTAGCGCTATCAAACCTGAGAATACCTAAATAGCACGAAAGAAGAAAAAGGAACAAAGGGTTTTTAAATAAACTCTTTCTTTCATTAACCCAGAAATGGTGGCAGGTAAAAAGAGAAGAAAAAAAAAAGATTAAAAAAGGTTGGTAGATTTTAACGGCATTTTACAGCATTGCACCTTTAAACAAATAAACACATTTACTTTAGTCTACAGGAATTAGTTACATAATTTATTTACGGACAGTAAAGGCCGTGTTTCTTGATGAAGGCCCAACGGCCACTGCATTACTAATGGTGGTTAATGGACTGAGAGTGACTACTGCATATGGTTATAAGAGCATATGTGTGTGTGAGTGTGTGTGTGTACACATACACACAATCTACTGCGGTCACCCCTAGCCCAACTACGTCCATTTGGTCAGTGGTGATAAATGTTCGAGGCTCTCTCTCCAGGGTCGAGCTAATGTGAGAAGACCAACTACACAGCCTCCTTAAAGAGAGCATCTTAAAGAATACTAAAGTCAAGCTATTAGGGGTTTAACAAATTTACATGGCAAAAAAGAATTAATTCCAATGATCCCACTTCAAGGTGTTGTTCTTAAAAGTGTACAAGAGTGCATAAAGAAATACACACAAATGCCTGTGAGCGAGAGAAGTGAACTGATATTAATCAGTTAGGAGGTTAAATAATAAATAAGGCAAGTCTTGTTCCTGGAAGTCTTCTCCTTGACCGAGAGTTTTGCTCTTCTTGTCCTTATAACTCAGCGTGGGTCAACACAAAGTAGAAAACAAACACAGTGAACCCGCTTTAACTAGAAAAGTGAGGCTTACCTGCATGTCCCCGTTAAGTATCTGGTAGACCTCTTTGGAATCTAAGAAGCTCTGATAAACCTGCCGCTGGTCGTCTGTTAATCTGCAGAACAGAACCTGCACACACACACACACACACACACACACACACACACACACACACACAA
>CALSCE010009347.1:12264891-12290098 GCA_943593645.1 Bovichtus variegatus
CACACACACACACACACACACACACACACACACACACACACACACGTGTAAAAGTGTGTAATAAAACAGTGAACATCCACTTTAAAGCCCCTTGATGAAGTGCAGCGCTTGAGAAGAGAAATTAGAGGAAAGCAATGTGTTTTTGGAGCCACTGCTGTCCCGAGGGACTGATTTAATGAGCAGAAGTGGACTGAGGAGTCAACCAGCGTCAGCCACGTGGACAGACCAGGGACCAGCCACCTTAATGAATACCTGCTCCTTTTACTTTACTAGGACTTTATTAGCTGGCTTCATCCGACAAGGGCCATGCACATTCATCAAATACTCCTTAGACGTGGCACATGCAGTCACATCCAATCAGATAAACACCTCCCCAGTTAAGAGAACCAGACGTGAGAGGCTGTTCAATACTTGGACAGAACAGGGTCAAATGTCTTATGATGAATACCTGTTCATTTTTGTCAGGTAAGGAGAGGTTGGCCTTGACGTCTGCCTTCATTCTTCTGAGCAGATAAGGATTTATGGTGTCCCTCAGCACGCATGCACACTTAAACGCCGTCTGGACCTGGAAAAACAACACAAAAAAAACAAAAAAAAACTGTTTCAAAAACAAAACCAGGATTCAGTTCGCGTGTCAAACCACCGCATCAACACTCACACCTGTCAGTGCGGATGTTTCCTGAGGCATGATTGTCGTTTAGCCCCTCCTCTGCCCTCTCTCATCACCTCCCTCATGTTGCCGTCCCTCTCAGCAGCACAAGCCATTAAACATTGATCAGAGTGCTGTGGGCCTCGAGGGACGGAGCCCTCTTCTTTCATCAGTACTACTGGCCAGCTCCATTGGAAACAGAGGAGGAGCTTCTAGGAGCCCCACTGCAAATGCCCTGCTACACCTCATCCAGAGTCAGTGCTAAAGGCCAGTTAGCCCTTTAAACATTAACTCACTGGGGGTGCACAGAGGGATCAAAGACACCCTCTGCAAAGCTGGAGGGGACAATAACATGGTGGGATTTAGTGCTCAATGGAGGTCAGAGTGGAAAAGAAGAGGAGGAGGGCAGCAGATGATCCAGTGATCTCTGCACAAGCTGCTGAGTGGATTCACATGGGGATGCATGCTTCCGTAATGAATCCCGCAGCCACATGCTCCTCCAGCCCCACCCCATCCAGCCACATACGTCTAGTTCTACACACAGATGAATGTCAGCCGAGAGCCTGCTTTGCCGTTTTGAGAATTTCGAGAAGAGGATAAGGCAGCAGAGCTTAGCCCTCTCTGACCATTTAATAACATTAATAATTAGTAAAGGTTTTTATTATCGACAGCGGAAGAAGCATCAATAGCCAGCTTAAATAATTAAATCCATACAGTCAGTGGGTTATTAACGATTGAGCACTAATGACAAAGGGCTACAATTTAGCTCACTGGCTCTCCACTTTAGCCTCTCCCTCGCTCTCACACACTTGGGATGTACTGAAGTTCCTTTGCATGGACCTACAATATCCTGCACTGCACTTAATGACTTTGTTGCTCCACTATCTCTCCTTCTGACTTGCTTCTATCTAGCTCTCCAAAATTCTGCCTACACGCATGTATGCGACTAGTGCTGTCAAGTGACACTTAATCCCTTCATTGCTCCCTCCCAATGCTACGGTTATAGGTTTATTTATAGGGTTGCTAGATAACTGACTACTTCTTGTTGTATGAATGCTATGCATAATTGTTTTCTCTTACCATTAACATATAGTCCAAAAAAAAAAAAAAAAAAGCTTTATGGCCTTGTGTTTTTATTCATTTAAGTTACTTTGTTAATTTATTTTGTTCTAATTTTAAATGAAAACAGTCAATTTAAATCAAATTATAAAATCCAAAATAGAAGACAAAGCGCAATAACATCCTCATGCTCAGTCTTTATACCTTGGTTACGCTTTGCTCCCATCTTCTAAAAAGTTGTTCCATGTCTGAAATGGGGTGACATTTCTTGATGGATTTATTATTCTACTAGTCTTCTTTGTTAAAAAATGAGAAGAATTAAGGAGCAGAATTTAAACAAATCTTAATTGTGCATTTGTGTGTGTTCCAGTACCTGTACAGGTGAGGCATTGCTGTATCCTCCCATGGTGATCGGCACAGAGAACTGCTCCATGAAGACAGGCAATGTCCCCAGTTTGCCGGGGAAGACAAAGTCAAACAGAGACCACAGCTCCTTCAAATTGTTCTGCATGGGAGAGCCTGACAGGATGAACCTGTGGGGAGTGCGGAACTGGGAAGAGGGAAGAGAGAATGTATGTTATATATTCCTGAAGAACGATGTGATGAGCGTGTTTGATGTTGCTGTACAAGAATGAATGGGAGGTAATAGCTTATTCTATAAGGTAGGAACGTGGAGAGATAACCGATGCAAATGAAAAGGGCATTTATTACCTTTTCAACTCAACAAAGTTTAAATGTATTTACAAATAAAAGCTGTCACTACTGTATGGATGCTTCGAATGTTGTGGTTAAAATATATTCGTGTTTATGAATGCGTTTAAACAATACCTGTTTGCAGGCAGTGGTAACTCCGGCATTTGGATTCCTGATCTTATGGCCCTCATCCAGTATAATGTAGTGCCAATCAAAGCGCTGTAAGGTTTCTTGCAAATTCCTCACAGCTGAATATGAGGTTATCAGGATACCATGACATGACGCTATCTCTGGAATGAGCTTTTCCTGTAACAGAGAAGAATACAGGCTTGAGTGTCGAAGTAGGGCATCTACTTTAATATGTTTTGAGGAGAGGTGAAGAGGGGAGAAGGTTAGGAGATAATGCTGCATAAACAGACCTCTAGTGCCCCCCAGAGGAAAAAAAAGACCCTGTAGAAAACTTTCAAACTAAATTATGAATATGAAAATCAATCACACAGGAACACACAATTACCTTGTTGCTGGTGAACGAGCCAGTTTCATGCAGAACAGCCACTCTGAAAGGAGGCCACCAGGTGTGAAACTCCCTTACCCATTGGTGCATGACTGTAGCTGGGCACACAATGACCGTCGGACCCACACCTACATACCTACAACCAAACACACCGTAAAGAGATGTTTAAATCGCAAAGCTGCGATTAAGATGGTAACAAGGGAACTCAGGTTCATTTAACTTTGGATAACCTCAGCAAATTTCATTGGCAAATTACAGTCATCATTCCTATACCAACTTATAGAAAATAAAGGCTTTTTACCAATAAGTGAAAATTTGCTTTGCTTGCATACAATGTGTGATGCCTTCAGGCATAAGGGAATTACAGGAAGCTGAGGGTCCAGGTAAAATAATGCAGCAGAATGATCTTACTACACAAGTCTACCTCCACTGCTCCAAACACTCTCCTAAAGGTGCAGGACACACATCAGCTCCTCTGTGAAGATTTACAAGAGCTATGTCTCTCTCTCACACAGACAGACACACACACACACACACACACACACACACACACACACACACACACTAATGGGCTGGTATGAACCTCTGCCTGGTGGAAGCTATTGATACTTGGCCATAATTGAGTTTGCAAGCAATCAATTTGTGGGCGTCTATAGTAGACAGAGTATTGACCATCAGGGAAGCTCCACCTCCTAAATGCACGAGCGTCGTTTGTGCAGTAAAACCAGATTATCACCACCACTGTGTCATGTTCTCCATGGTTGATGTGTCGCCCCACAGCTGCTCCACCCCCAGTTCATGAGTCCAAAATTCATTTTAAGTGTTCATGAAGACACTCAGTCAACTCTAAACACACTCTCTCTCAAACACACACAAACACACACACACACACACGCACACAAAACAGAGTGTCAGTGTTTTCTCTGATGTCTGCAGTAAGAAAGTGAAGAGTCTGATAATTGAAACATGTTTAATAATTCAGATGAACACTCTCAAGCAGAAATCCCCCTAATCAAATATTCATACCATACAGACACACAGTCTCTGGCCACAGTGTGTGTGTGTGTGTGTGTGTGTACCTGTAGTTGGATCCTCTGGTCCTCAGTTTACTGTAGCTCAGTCCAGCCAGAAAGCAGATGACCTGGATGGTTTTACCCAATCCCATCTCATCTCCCAGGATGCCGCCTGCCTGCTGACAGTGGAGTTCCCACATCCACCGCACACCTGTCTGCTGGTACCTGACAATGTAATATACACATATGCATAAAATTAGAACACATGTGCACGACAGCAACTATGGACGTCCAAGTGCACACACACACGACTGGATGGCCTGCTAATCATACTTTATATATTTTATCTGAAATCAGAACAGTGTCAGAACAAATGACCCAAACCCTACCAGCTGGAGGAATGATGTACTTGTAAAAGTAATTTTTTTTAAAAGTTATTAATATAGAACTATATTTTTATTAAATCCATGCGAAGAAAGTACAGCATGTGCAGTAAATTGGGATAAATGTGGTTTTGAGAAATACAAAGCCGGCATAAGAGAAGTTGGATTGGCAAACCTATTTTTATCAACTAAACTAAACTTCAAAGTTGCCACAATTCTTCTTAAAAGTGATTTAACACAACAGACTGACGGAATGACTTAGCAATGAATACTAGTGACACATAGAAGTACGTGAATCAAGTTTATGGTGTCTTGATCAAATAATAAAATCTTTGTCCTGAAATAGTAAAGATCAACCAAAGGTTAGAATCAAAGGGTGTGTTGTAAACCAAGACACCAGAGCAAGTACACAGCTGTAAAACAACGTGTGTCAAATATTTATTAGACATGTTCACTTCCTTAGTTGACAATCATAAACATTTGGATCCAACGGTTTGGATATTTGAGATAGCGCTCAACGTTTAACAATCAACTTACTTGTAAAGTTTTTTCCAAAGGAAACCAGGCACTTTGAAGCCTTCGTCAAATTCTTCATCACTGTCATCTGTAAGCTCCTCGCCTCGTTCTCTCTTCTCCTCCCTTTCTCGAAGACGTTGTCGCCTCCATCTCCTATGAGAGAGAATGAGTACATAATAATGAAGCACATCTAGTGTTAAAAAGCAATTCTATATTTTACTGTGAAGATCTTTGGGGGGGGGTGGACTTCATTCAATATTAGTGAAAGAATAAACGGCTGGATGTTCCACTTGCACCTCTTGCACTCGGTCATTTATTTTAAGACTTGCCTACACGGGTGTAGGGATAGCAAATGTTTTGAGTTGTAGGTATTTCCCTTGAGCGGTGGAACATATACAGCAAAAAGGGAAATGTAAAGGAGAACAGTTTTAATGGTGCAGGAGAGAGGGCAGTTAGAGGCACAGTCGTCGTGCAGCAAATGAAGATTGATACAGACAATTAGTAGTACGAGTTCCCCAGAAAGGTGTGAGGTGGAGAGGATAAGAATCCATCTTCATTTGGGCCTGGTCTTGTCACCCTGCCACAAAACTGTTCCTTTAGCTGGGCCTGGGAGACCACACTCTCTAATTAAGTCAAAACTAAGCATTGGTTCAGTTAATTACACTTTTCTGCCCCCACTCCACCCCCCACCCAACTACAAATACCGCCCGCTCTAATAATATCATTCCTCATATAAGCTAGCCTCACCATCCATGCCGTGTCTATGCTGTTGAATTGACATTCAATCACTGTAGTGTAGAAAAAGGACACATGCCAACACAATTTATTTGGCAGCTATAAATATGAAATCTCATTAGGGCTGCTCTTCCATTAATTTGAGCATTAGAGTGAGTGAGTGTATAAAACCATGTGCAGGAGGATAATTAGGCCAGTGTGAGAGCAGAGAGAGAAGAAGAGCAGGGAGTGAATTTGCTTAGTCAAGAAACAGCTGCCAATCTCATCTGGGATTAACTCTCCTTCTGCACTATGGAGCAAGCAGAAAGCAACCGCTTTTCTCCTTAACTAAAGGGAATAACAATAGCACATTTGTACCACTGCCATTGCAAATGTGATGCAAAGTTAAAGGCTCAATCTGGTGTTTGTTGAGCATGTCATTTACAGTCGCGGATGTATGCACTCTCTTCAGAGGAAGACTTGCTTAAGAAAACTTTTCGCACCTTTGCATCCGGCCATAACGACAAGAACCAATCTACTGTTCACAAACTGTAAACAAATTCCAAAACTGGGGGCCAAAATAATCAATCATTTACACAACTTTATAGCAGCAAGTAGATGGTCATACCTTATTCGCTGTCTGTAGTACTCCATATCGCCATCATCTTTGTTTTTTTTGTCTTTACCCTTCGTATCCTCCTCTTCATCTGAACTATCGGGGTAGTATTCTTCATCACTCTTCTCTTTTTTCTTTAGTTTCTTACTCCCTTTCCCTTCACTTTTCTTCTTGTATGCTTTCAACTCATATTCTTCTTCACTGTCCTCCCAAAAGCCCTCCTCCCTGGCTTCTCTTTCCTCTTGGTCAGGATCTATCCCTTCATCACTGGGCAGGTACTCTGACCCCTCGCTGTCCGTCTCCTCTCCCTCAGTGTGACGCTTCCTCCTTTGTTTAGGCAGCTGTGGCTCAGCCTTAGGCCGAGCCTTAGGATGGGCCTTCAGAGCCGTTATCTGGAGCTTTTGTAGGCGCTTCTTCATTTTCTTGTCCTTGGAAGAGGAAACAACTCTGTTTTTTCCCCTGGCCGAACCAGGGATGGAGCTCCTCTTCTTCTTTAGAAGAGGAAGTCTCCTCCTCTCAGTAGCCATCTTGGCCTGGTCCGCCAAGTACAGGTCAAAGGCAGAGTTCTCTGCAAGCATCACTTTCCGAGGCTCCTTTTTTTCCTCCTTCTGCGGGATTCGTGTTCCAAAAGGAGTCATGTGACCTGTCCGGATAAGCTCTTCCCATTCTGTCTCCTGAGCGGGCATGAGCATGCTGCCCAGTGTGGATGGCCCGGGTTCTGGTACAACACACACATCAGGCAGGGTTAGATACAGAACTGTTGAGTATCAGTTCTTACTGAAAGTTACTCCTGTGGAGTTTTTTAACCACTAGTAGCATAATGGAGCTACATTTTGATTAGCAGGTCCCCGTTTTGCAAGCAGGTTTTTTTTTTTTTTTTTGTTTTGTTTTTTGTGGTCTGTAAGGAAGGAAATGCATTAAACACACTTGTTAGGCCCCGAGAATGCAGACACAATACATTTCAGTGAGAAACACTAGAATGTAAATACAACCATTTTGTTTACAAGGAAACTCCACAGTGCACCTTTATGTGTGCAGCTATATTTACATATGTTTGTAAAAGCTGATATTAAACAAACAAATGAACTTGTATTCAGATTTTTTGGAGAGAAGGTTAAATCAGCATTGAATCACATTTGGCTGCAAAAATACTCTTTTTAGGTTACGACTTTGTGTAATAGCCGTAACCCTCTGTGATGTTGAGGTGGTTTCTATATGGTTCATGTTCAACTCTACCAAAAAATGGCATGTTTATTTAAAAAAAATTATTGGTTCTGTATAAAAGACATCATGCAGCAAGTGTTAGTATACATTGTTATTAAAATAGCAAATGAAAGCAGCACTGTGTCCTTTTCCAGAGAAGATTAAAAGGTATCTAATGACAGCTTTGGAAGGTTTGGTGTTGTATATCACGATTATTTAGGAATTTCACAATTGATGCATTTGTTTTCACTTCCGACATACCAGTTAAACTGAAGCAAGCAGATCTCAAAGGCAACGTATAAACTGGAGTAAAAGCATTTCAACATTAAAATTGAATGCAGGTATCACAAGGAAAACACCAGGGGAGAGTTCAATGTAGAAATGTTTTGCACAAATTTGTGACATTCTTGTTATTACAGCGCACGTGACATATTTTAGTGGGAGTGTCGGGGTGATATCCACGGAAGATGGAGCATATATGAACCTCCTCTGACAATTCCTTAAACGAGGAATGCCACAGAATAGCATTCTTGGCCACCATAACTGCAACTGGTATTAATGCTTTGCATTGTTTCCATTTGTGCTTTGTTTTGTTACACTTTGGGCAGAGCTGACGTAGGTTTCACATTATCTATAGAATGCAGGGAATCAGCACTTCTTTTGCCTTATGTAACTCAGTACTGATTCCCCTCCTTAATTAGTGGACATTGCTTTTAGCAAACACATTGAAAGGGAATCACAGGTTTAAAAAAAACATCTCACCTTCGTCTTCATCATCCTCTGCCAAAAGCTCAGCTTCCACCCTTTCGGCGTCCTCTCCTCCCAGAATGGCCTGAAGTCGCTTCTGTTTGGCTTTGACTTTCTTCAGCTGTTTTTCCTGAATTAAAAAGGTGTTTTAATCATCATGACAGTCACTATCAATATTATGTTCATGTTATGTTAACATGTAAATCATACTATTTTAATTTAAGGGCTTGTCATATTTAGTATTTTACCTTATTTTCTTTCTGTCGTTTGACAGATTCAATCTTCCTACTGATATCTTTGCTGGAGGCGGCATAGGGAGACAGCTGCTCGATAATCTTGTTGATTTGTTTCAGAGATGCTGTGACAGACCTGAAATGCATACCAAAAAGATATTTAAAAAAAACAGAGGAAGATTTATAAGCCCCTTTAACATTTGTTGCTATTTTTTAAATCAAAAAGACATGTGTGAAGATAGAGAGAGATTTAAGGCACTTTTTATAAATAAATGTTTTTGTTTCTTCATCTGTCCTTATTTAGTGATAGATTTTCATCTGATTAGAGGTCAAAATGTTACTGCAAATAAGTAATAATAAGTAATCTTTCATTTATAGCAATGAATAATATTAGCACCTGCCACATAAAGGGAAAATGTTGGCTGTGTCAGGTAAACAGTTTCAGGTCACCTGCCACCATAGAAATTATTATTTTTAAAAAGCATCATAAAAATAATCAGGGATTAAGGTTACATGATATAGTCCATGTTTCTACTATCTAGTACAATTGACTATAAAATACTTAATTTCAGATCCCGTTTTTAAAAGCAATAGAAAAACATGTATCTCTGTACAATCTTCACATTTAAGTCAAGCACAAAATTATATCATATCAGTATAAATTATGAAAATGTGGATTATAGGAGTTTCACAGAAACACTTCAACAGAACACAAACATTGTGCCAAAAGGAAAACTCAGAAAAAAACATCTCAGGCCTCTATATTATTGCTGTTATTGTCCTTTACCTGACATCATCGAGCACAGAGTGGTACTCCTTCTCAGCCTCTGCTTTAGCAGCAGCCTGACTGGCCTCCTGGATTGCCTCGTCAACTTGTAGCAGGACACCTTGCTCAAGGACGTCATGGTCATACACAGCCACACCAAGGCCCTGGAGTTCATCGGCTCCAGAACTGGCAGATGCTGCTTGGATACGCTGCCTGTCGATCTGCAGCAAGGCTCCAGACCTCTTACCACCTGTACCGCACCACCGATGACAATACAAGGAAGCATGAGATAGCCAGGAATGACTCTTTGAGTTCATAATGAATCAGTTTGACTGAGCAAAGCTATTCATTCATTCCATGCTCTTTTTTGGTGCAATAGGCGCACAACTCACCACTGTTGCCCTCCCCAGGCCCAGTGTTGGCAGGATAGGCTGAAGCAGCCTCGGAGCCCTGACTGTTTTCAGGGAAAGAGCATTCTGCTGAGCCCCCTGTTGCCCCATCCTCCTCTGTCCCCCCCGGGGTTAGGGCAGCACTAGCAGGGCTGGAGAGAGAGGAGGGCACCTGGTCCTCCGAACCGTCTACAGGCATAGTGATGCAGCTGCAAACAGTCAGTCAAGTGTCATTCAGATGTCAAACAGACATTATGTCTCTTCTAAGCCTCGGCTTTGCTTTAATAACATATATATAACAAACTTAATACAGTTATTGTGGGTTCACTTAATCTTGCGTCAGTACATGTCACGTTAACAGTTAACTTAATGAACACGGTGACGCTTTGTCTTATTTAACATCAACGGGTAACTGACTTCAGGCTAATCATCTCGTGAAGGAGTAACGTAAGGAGAAAGGTGAACGTACATGTCCACTAACGTCAACACGTTACCTGCTGTAGCCAAGGGAAACACTACGATACGTTAGCTAACAGTTACAACGTTATAACACTGACATATAGTTGCGTTAGAAACATTTCTCACAGCTGCCCATTGTTTACGTGGCTAGCCTAGCCTGCTAAGCTAACAGTGATCCGAGCATCATCAGCTGTATGGGCGAGCATCAACAAGCCGGTTTGAGTTAAGACTACGAACAGATGCAGGCAGTGAGCTGCGTTCATCAAACTGCTGGGTACATTAAACTGAGCGTCGAAGCGACAATGACAGAAAGGACTTACAAAACCTGCAGTTACACAACATCACTGGCTTTAAATATCATGATGCTGGTTGGTAGTCAAGCTCTCTGGCTTCCGGTGCCAGAGAAGGCGTCGTGCTCTCTGTTCAATGACTGACTTGTTGCACAGCGCCCTCTGCTGGGCACAGCTGCACGGGGCAGGAGTCCTCTAGATGGCGCCACGAAACCACTGATTTTAAAGAATGGAGGAACTCGCTGAACCACCACCAGACCATTGAAAATGTTCTGCACCACATTTTGACATGTAACCCATTGTGTTTATGTTTTGCACAATCAGCTTGGGAAGCAGTCAGATGTAGCATATGTGCCGAAGAGGGAGAAAGAGAGTTGTTGTGTCGCAATCAGCCAGACCTTACAAGCCACTTTCAAACTTAAAGACTTCTAGTCCTCAGCAAAACATAAATTATTTTTTAATGGAGTTTATTTCAAACAATTGGAAAGCCTGCACTTCCTGGACGCCACAACTGTGAGCAGTGCCAAGTACTTGCATCTCAGAGGAAGTTTGTTTCCAGTATCTTGCAACAATATACAAAGGACTTAATTAAAATATCTTCTCTGCCTTGCACTGCCGTGACTGAGCAAAGGCCAGCAATCTTCCCAAATAGTGTTATTTGTCTAAACAGACATATCTATATAGGGATAGATATTGCTGTCACCCTTGGCTCAGAAAGTGTAGGAGGATGGAGACACTGGTCTATTTTATTTGCTTAACTAGTCAATGTGGGTCACCTTCAGTGGAACCTCTCCAGAGACACTGGAGGGGATTTCAATTAAAAAAAGTACTGAACCAAAAGGAAAGTGTGTCACAGTAAAAAAATAGGCCTTTACTTGTAGTTTAATTAGTAGAAAACCTGCATTTAACAGAGCTCTGATCAGTTAGCCATCAGACACAATGTTTTCTTTGTTGTTTTTTTGTCCGGCTAGTTGATATAAAGGCCAAAAGATAGGAGTCAGAATAAGTCAAATAAACTATCAAGCCGTTGATTAATCACCTATGGTGGGAAATACACTGATGCATTCACATAATGTTATGACTGTAAGGTTGAGCTGCAGAGAGGAATGTAAACCTCCTGTCTGTCTTCGCCCTCCATCTTTTGTTTATTCACGCAATACTTGACAACTTTTATCACTGAGAAGGAGGAGATAATACACACGTATATGGCTGTGTTTTCGGCACATCATAATTTAAGGAAAGTTCGTTGATAGACCAAACCAAGCTCACAGGATTTAGTGGGTGACAAAGCTGTCCATCTGATCTTAATGTGTGTGCATGCGTTCATGTGTGCGACGAATCCTGCTTCTTTGTATGGAGGGGGTACGTAGATTTATAGGGTGTAGGAGGGTAGAGTGCAAATCCCAGAGGGTGTGGTGGTGTGATGTTAACACTGCTGCTCTGTGCTGCTTTGCATCCAGACAGTAAAATAACAAGTGAAGCAAGATTTAAAGAGAGAACATTATGTGTTTGTATGTGCAAAGCATGGTGGGCCTGCTTTTCAGAGGGTCTCTGTCGAGGTATGGTTCCACAATATGAGTGTTTATGTGCATAAAGGGGTTAGTAGGTAACACAAGACGCTGTAGCACACTTCCACAGGTGCTACATACTCTTTCTTCTCTGTGTGATGATGGAGTGTGAAATTGTGTTTCATCTGTTATCTCTTCGCTACGATAAAGGGTGTTTTCGTCTGTATGGCCTTTGTCAGATGCCTGGATCCTGACTAGTGTCTCAAGGATGAAATTATCTTACAAAGAATTTTGTGAGAAAGGAGGTTTTTTCTTATATTTAAAGTCTACTACAGGGTTGTTGTTTTTCCCTCAGATGAACCAGTTACTTATTAGGACTAGGATCTTACTCAAAACATGACTTTTCTTGTTATTACTTTGGATTATGGTAAACTGTTTTGGGGGGGTTTTCTCTGATATATTTCAATGTGGACAGGCTCTAGTCTGACCTTGTTAACTGCTCGTTGAATTTCATTTTGTACCTTATCCTTGCACTTTTACATTTTTAACATTCTAATGAAGACATTTTTTACTGAAAAGCTCTTGTGTTTTGTGGTGTGCACCCCAGTAAAAAGAATGAAATATGAGTATGTTATGTGGTCATTTTGCCCCTCAAAATTTAGACATAGAATTGTATGCTTTTCAAAGTAACTGTACTGGATTTTTATGTTTTTCTGGCCCCAACTCCACAAAACATTCCACTGCTGAAGGGCATTTTGTTTCCCCCACACTTCACACACAAGTGCATTTAAGAAAGTTCTTACTGAGCCTAGTTTTTCTTCAAAGGAAGCTATTTACACATGAGATAAAAAATGTGATGTGTGAATGCATGCATTTGTAGAAAATAGTATATATATATATATATATATATTTGTGGAAACATGAAAACATATGAAAACATGCAGAGAGAGAGATACTATATTACACTTCCATATGTTACAGTACACACACGTATGTACACACATTGTTAAATAATTGCATTTCTACAGGTGAAGTCTACAGTTTGTGCAAGTGGAACACTTGGTTTTCATTTCTGTGTTGAGTTGAAGCCTCAGGGTTTAACTGGGAGGAGACAAGAACCATGATGTTTACTTAAGCCGCACAATGGTTAATAAATCAACATGAGTAAAGCATCATCATGTCTGTATTAATGTATATTCAAGCCATATTGTACTTAACACATGTGTGGCCATAATGACAGTGCTAATGTCTCCCATGTGTTCCTCTGCCCCAGTTAGCATATATGTGTGTGTGTGTGTGTATGTGTGTGTGTGTGTGTGTGTATTTGTGTGCCTGATAGTAATTACAGGGGTGTGCTGAGTTCTCATCCGGGTGCATCAGACCTCTGCTATGTTACAGTAGATGCCAAATGCATCTGCTTGTGATTTCACTCAGCAGCAGGTGTGTGTTTATGCACGTTTGTGCACACTTAACCACACAGCAACTGTGTACTACTGTGCTCTTATACACATCTTGACTCAAGGCTTCTTTATCCTCCTATAAATGGTTTTTAAAGCGATTCCTACAGTGCACAGAAAACACCTGCATGCAAATTGGTTCTGACCAGTGCCCAACCCAACAGGTTTTCACATAAAGGTGTGTCTACTCCTTTAGGTCAGGTTGTGTCGGAACATTACTGGGAGTTCACACGTAATTGAGTATTGAGCAGACCTCAAACACAGCTCGAACTAACCACACCAGACAGAATCAGGACGAGGGCTGTATGGTACAGTGACACGTCACACAAATCTGCCAGAACCGCAATGTGGATTCAGTTTAATGTATATGCACAGGCATGTTTACATGTATTTGTGTGTGTGTGTGAGTGTGTGTGTTTGTGTTTCAGTGAGCTAAGGGAATGCATTGCTTTCCAGTGATAAATATAGCCTTTTCTTAGATGTGGCTTTGGGGACTCCAGCCAGTGATAGCTGTAGACCACAACAGTGGGAGTCAGGACTGTTTTGGTGATGTACAGTGGCAGCAGTGCCCTGACACAGAGCATGGCCTGAAACTCAAGCTGACACAAGCAGAGACATCACAGTGCAACAGATGTAGAACTGGCTAGATTGGTGAGTTTACATCCGAAATGCTGGCTTTTTTTCCCCCTGTTTTCCAGGGTTGGTTCACAAATTGATAAAACGCACACACCCGGTTGCCAAGCTGTTTAATAGATGCGCTCTGCGTAGGTTCCCTCTGTTAAAACAGCAGTTTATCTGTGAAGCCTTGAAGAAAGGGAGCAGATAGGTAGGTTCCATGGGAGAGAAACATAAAAAGACATCGAGTTAAATGTTAACTTCCTACAACAGGAAAACATCCTGTCAATTATTCTATTATTTTTTCACCTTCCAATGGTTTAAACTGAGTTACGACTCACAGGCAGAAGAGAAATCGTCTTTTGTCAACTTCTTTTTCAGGTTACAATCAGCACTTAGAAAATATAATATGGAATCAAAACTGACCTTAAACACTTCTCCAATTAAGTGTGTCCGATTGTGTGTGTGTGTGTGTGTGTGTGTGTGTGTGTGTGTTATATCCCACTCATAGTGATGTAAGACCACCTGTTCTATGCTGCCCTTCCACGTTTGTCTGCGAACACAGTGAAGTTACCATCATCATCTTCTCCTCCTACTTCTCTCCAGGCCTCTTTCTGTCATCACACTGTTTGATATCTTTATTCTCACAATAAATTGTTAAAGTGTGTAAAGAGCTCGTTCTTAAACCGCACGAAAATCAAGACTCAAGGTAAACTAATACTGACAACTTCCATCAGCCGAGTTTGGACCTATAGTATTCTCCCATTCACTGCCACAGCTAAAATGTTTCCAAATGTCAAATGCAATAGTTCTCAGTTTCTCTGACTTGTTTAGCTGTGAGCTGTGATTTTTCCATGCCTTTCAACACTCAGTCAGAGTCAGATTCTTCACATTACTCTGTGCCGCTACCCTGTGGTGCTAGATAGGTTTGATGCTTTTTTGCCCACATGGGTTACATAGAGAACATTTGAACAGCTCTATTGTTTGTTGTGTGTTTGTTCTATTTGTCTAATCAGAAACATGTGTACCATCATTGGAAATGTGCACTGAACACACTTTAACCCAGAAACCTCTGCGCACCAGGGTCCTCGCCCACTGCGCAATTAGCTTCATGCGCATAATAACAGATTAGCAGTAAACTCAAGTGGTAGAGCACAACAACAGGAATCAGTGGGGATGATGTGCCGAACTAAGTAGAACATTACTGAAGTAATCCTACTAAAGTTCATAAGGGGAAAGACAATAATGTAGGGAGATAAACTTGTTATTTAAAATCTGGTGTGTCTAAGCCTATTTCAGGGAAAAGGATGACAACATTATGATTTATTCTTTAGCAATGCTGAATCAAAGTTTGGATAAGAGGGTCAAGGCCAAGAGGATCAGTGAGTGGGACAAAGCTGGCTGACAAAGGTTAGGTCAAGCTCTAAGTTCAATATCCTGTCAGCATATTGAAACAAACTCTGGATGTCCTGGGAATAGGACACAACTCAACACTTCTTGCCAACTCTACAGTTACATGATGTACAGTAGTTTGAATCCCTGCAGTGTTTCATGATGGTGTCAAGTAGGATTTCTCTTTTGACATAAATGAACAATTTACAGTGACAGAAACATTTTTGGGCTGTTTGGGAATTTTCTATTTCACAGCTAATATATTTTGAGAATCTCACTGCCAAGCCATTTGTGTTGTATCATAGTTAGGGGAACGTTCATGCAGTTCAATTCAAAATGTAATTGACCATTGCTGTTGGTTTAAAACATGCCCAACAGCTACAAAAAGTGGCATGTTGTTGTTCTTTTAGTTGTACACCAATAAAGATCATGCATGTTGGAGTTTATTTAATCTGTTGAAAGGGTTTAATGAGCTCAAAGGACAGATGGACATGAAATACTTTGAAAGGAGATCATGAGATTCAGTGTCTTGCTCAAAGACACGTCCACATGTGGACAGAAGGAGCCAGGGATCAAACCACAAACCCTACAAGGTGAGAGAAAGACAGACTGACCGACAGTTTTTGGACTGGAATGTGACATGTCATGATATTTTCAGTCTAATAGAAACTGGTATTTTAATGATATTGTCCAGTTGTAAGATAGCCTGGGGGGCGTGCAGTAACATGCTCAACTAAACCCACACATTGATAAGAGGCAGAGAGCTTCGTGTCTCTCGAGACTTTGTCCTCAAGGGAACTCTTCGTCCATCCTCCGTCTGCTTCTCCCTCTGTATGACACCCAGCTGATTTACACCAGGCCTATTGAGTGTACTGTGGGGACGATAGGCTGCTCGGGCAGTTCTCAGTTTGTCACAGTTTTGAGCGGTTGATTTACTCCAGGGTAGGATCACAGGGTGTTAAGCCCAGGCAGGGCGCCCCTCATGGCTGAGGAGCAGCGACCAGGCCCCCATCTGCTCCAGGAGTCATAAATTTGTCAAAAGCTTTGTTAGCTGCTCAGTCCCAATTCTCCTGCCCTTCTGCTACACTTACCCTTTATCCCCACCAACTTGGCCCCTGTCCTCACTCAGCATGATTAGAAGCACACCGCACGCCGCGCAGCCAGGAGCAAACGGAGCCGCAGGGTATTGAGTAGTTGCTCTACTTAGTACGATAACAGGAAAGCCTAACCGGCTTCCTGGCTGTCCCCAGTGGACAGAAAAGCTCTTCACACTTGCATCATGTTGGCTGTAGTTTTTGTAGTGTGGATGTAGACAAATGCAGATTTATTTAGAGCCAAGGAAAAACCCAACTTACTTCCAGATCCTTTCAGTTAAATCTCTTATTATATATGAATGACCCATTTTTAATCTGCTGTTAGAACGTTCTGACGAGAAAAACCTGTCCAGGGATACAACATGCATGAATAAGATTGTCTGATTTCTTTAGTGAACCAAAGCAAACATGCTGACGTCTTCAGAGAATCATTCATAATCGCAAAATCAGAAGTATTTCCAGCTGCACAAAGATATCACGTGTGGGAGGCAATGACCAATCCTGTAAAACAACCCAGTGCATTAGAAGAATATATGTATATATATATATATATAAGTGCTACACCAAATCCTTTTTACAGAATTCCTAATCCCAGCTCAACTTGGATTGTTAATGATTATTCTCTCTCACTTTCTTATAAAGTCCTTTTTCTGGCTGCATGTTCTGGTTTATAGACTTTCAATAGAGACTTGGCAAATGTACTGCCCACCAGGCTCTGATTAGAAATGTTTTGCTTCTCATCAATGCACAAACAGCACATTGAATGAGCCGAGTAAGCACACAGACTGTGTCAAGTCTAACAGGAACTGAGGTTGTGACCATCATGTGAACATAAATGTCTACCTCATGCCAGGAGTGCACAGGACTCTAGCACAGCAGATGTATGTATATACACCAAAGAGATATCTAGATAAATGAGGAGTAATTCTGGGAAAGTGAAAGGCCAACTCTGGAATAGATAAAGTGCCATGCCTGAGAGCCAAGAGTCTATTAGCCGCTATGCAACCCAATCTGATATCATCTCTCCGCCAAAGTATCAGCAAAGGAGAAATAAATGCTATTCTGTGTTTTACAGGTCAGCAGGGAGCTTTCAGACCAGGAAGAGAGAAAGGGAATGAACAAATATAGAAAGCTGCTTTTCTTCTCCATCTTATTGTGTCTTTACGCAGCCTCCTCTCTCTTCCACCACATCCTCTGCACCATCAGTTCACACTTTAATTCAAACAATTGATCCAACCATGGAAAATACAGTTCCCAACTGCCGCCAACCATGTCCGCTTCCTCTCTTTACCCACAGCTGTCCTTCCTTCCTGACTCTCCTCACTCAGCTCTGATGGCTTCCTGTATCAGGGATTGTTACTGTAATTGAAGAAGTGGGCAGCAGAGGCAGAAAATGTGAGCAGTATTGGTGGAAATCAGTTTGCTTATTAATTCAGATTACGTAGTTTGTTCACTTTCTTCTAAGATAAGCGATCGCATCACTGCTCAACCGCCCTTCAGTGTGTAGATCAGTAAGCGAACACATCACTGTTCATACCGCCTCGATGTTGTTTCAATGTTGTGCTGATTCTGACTTTCTTCATCACAGTAATCAGGGGAAACTGCTGGCCTGGCTCTATCCAAAGTTCAAAAACACCCACCAACCCCTCTAAAACGTACTAATTAACATGTTACATTTGTAACCGATACACAAATATTAAATTGGAAATGTGTTGCTTTATTGTAAATTATGTACAGTATTGTAACTTTTTCTTGGAAAACCACAGCCGGTTGAACCTAAACTAAGCTAATCCCAGTTCCAGCTACAGTTAACGCACAAACATGAGAATCTTCTCGTCTAACTCTCTGTAACAAAGCAACAAAGTGTGTTTACCCCAAAATGTCAAACTTTAATTGATTACATTGCACTGTTGTCTAGAGCTTTACAGTTACATGAAAGCTGTTTCGTCGTTCATCATAAGAAGAATCCCTGCCTGTTTATTGTTGTTTAAGGAATCAATATTATTTCGTCCCTGTAGAGATTCATGATGTTTTTTAGTTGTTTTCTGTCATCTTAGTTATCTTTAATCTAATTTTTTGAGGGCACTGAACTTTCTCATGTCAGACTTCACGACTCCAGCACCCATCCATTTGCCTGCAGTCTAAGTTTAGTACTGAGTGCTTAAGGTCATGCCATTTTTTATTGTCACTTCTCATCACAGGCTATTGTGTTTCCTGTGTCAGGACATTTTTTATTGTCCACACAACGAGTTTTGCCTTGTTGTGTAATATCCTGAGGGGAGCAATGATCCTGGTTAATGGAGGTCTCGCTATCTTGCCACATGTTTGTGATGACCTGGGGTCTGTTCAGAGTGAACATGCAGGGGAATTCCTAGCTGAGGACAGCGATACATGGTGAAAAGAAAAACAGGAAATTTGGAACCAAAGGAAGATTGCAACACTTCTTCACACACTGTAAACAAAGTGATTTTTTGGAGGAAATTGGCCAGATCTTACTGTCTTCAGATATAGAACTAATGACAAAAGGTTTTTTTTAATATTGGGAGACAGTTTTGCCTTTCTATTGAATGCATTTTGATATTTAATTTAACACATGCTTTGTCATTGCTACATTGTTTATCATATTTCTGTTGTGGCAGATATCTGGATGGCCCACATGGATGAACTGTATAGACCTACTGGACTTAGCAGCTGTGGTGTTAATGTGAATTGAAAGAAAAAATGCAACAGTGAAGGTGACATTGAGAAGAGGAAATGTTCTAGGCATTTTCATTTTGCAAAGTCAGCTTATTTCATTACAAATAAATGGTCTAACGTCATCCTAATGTTCCTTTGGCATCACGGTACTGTCAGGTGGTTGTGAATGAGAGTGCAGAGACCACCACAGAAAGGAAAAAGCACATCAAGCCAAGAACCAAAATAGTTTTAGCGCATAAAGATAAATTGATCTTAAAAAAAGACTTTTGGCTATTGGCGGTAACCATCCTTAGAGCTTGGTTTTCATCCAGAAGAATTGATACAAATTATAAAGCTATTATTCACACTAGAAACTGAAACAGCGATCCTTAGTCTAACTTGAGAATGGATATGGATATGGATAATGGAGAATAATAATTGATGGTACAATAATGGTTCCTTGCTGTTTTCAACATATCTTGTCCTTTTTGGTAAACGATCTAAAATGTCTGTACTCACACAGAAAAGAGTCAGAGGTGCTGAACACTGAGAAATTATTCAAGCATGTTTCTATTTGTTGCTCAGTTAAGTGGCCATGCTTTGATTAACTACACAGAAATTAATAAGTAAATAAAAGGTTAACTATTCCAGAAAGTCTGTGCTTAAACAGCCTACTTTCAGAATTTTTTTTATCTATTTATTATTACTACTTGATCTGTTTTACTCACAGTTGCACTGCATCAACGTAACTGTGTGAGGTCTAACCTGCTCATCAGCTCTAATGCTTTGCTTCACATGGAAATGTGTTTGATTGAGAATTACCAGTAAAAAGCAACTGTTAACAGAACTAACACCTGCTGTTTGAATGCAAGACATTTTTAGCAAAGTGGACTACTTTTTGTCTCTCAGAGAAATGAAACACAGATGTTTCTTTTACTTTGTATTCTTGTCCAGTGTGATCTAATACATCCTTCACATTGTGTTTGTCAGCTAATAACAGAAAGCAGTATGAATATTGGCACAGACATGTTCTTATTGCTTCAGAGAGCTGGCACACAGTGTTCATGATATCCTCCAGCATCACCTCCCTCTCTCAAGGGAAGCACAGCCACTGCTTCATGCCCACTGAAAAACCTCACCCAAAAACATGCTGATTCAATGAGGTGAAATAGGTTGGAAATGTGTCAATTTGGCTGAACTGCAATTAGGTCTGGGAAAAATGTGTGTTTATCCACTAAAAAGCTTTCTTCAGTGAAAATAAGTTTTAATGAAAACCTTGAAAAGAATGGTTCAACATTAAATTTGCTTATTTGCTTTCTGGCAGTGTCAGTTGAGAAGATACCGCTCTCACAATCTAAATATAAGGCTAAAGTTTCAATAGTCTTAAATATAGACACACAAACTACAGCATGATTTCTCAAGTAAAAGCATTCCTGACATATCATGACATGTTATATCAACATTCACATATATGTATACTCAAGAAAGATAAGGATAATATATGAAACGGGACCTTTTCTTTCCATTAATACCTCTCTCTGATGCACTGCAAGTCATTAATAGGACATAAAACACCAAAAGGATCAATGTTATCTGTGATGAGAAGGAATTTTCACACTTGTGGAGAAGCAACAACCTCCTCTTGCTCCCCTCCCCTCCAGGTATTCAGATTTCCTGAGGCAATGTTGTTGACTCAGCTGGGGTCAGTCAAGTGCTGCTGTTAGAAAGACCCTCTCATTCGTCCTGCTGTTATCCACCAACAGGGTTTAAACCCTCTTAAGCCCTTCTTTATTATCCTAACACTTACTGAAGGCCACACTCTGCCTTCTTGTCCTGCTCTCTCTTCCCTGCTCCTGCCCACTGCAGCGTACCTTCATCTCTTCTTCTCTCTTGAAATGTATAACGTTAATCTTTTTTGTTCTAATGCAAGAGTGTCCATGTTTTCAGAGCCCCTCTCCGAGGTTATAGGTTAGCGGGGTTTCGGGGTCCTGCCTTGCCAATTCTCCTTGAAGGGGTCCTGAGAATAAACATCTAAACATCCTCACTAATGCAGACGGTTTGTGTCAGCATCAAGGTTCAAGTGGTGTTTGTGTGCATTTTTAACAAGCCTCCTCAGGCATTATGCTGATCAGGTTGCAATGTATCATGATACATGAACACTTTCCTCGATATATTCTTTTTGTGATGGATTTTATTAGCACCCCATATCCCACAATATATATTGATTCTGTACATTTTCAAGTTTAAACCTTCTAAAAACCAGATGTGGTGGGACACTACTTGTACAATGATTTAGTCCCAGACAACAGCTACATTCTCAAAAACAGCGAGAAAAAAAAAATAAAAATAACTATGTTCAACGCATCCCGGTACTCCTTCATCTGAATTGGTCGGTCAGTATGCTTGCGTGGGCTGTCAACAAATCAAACAGATGTTTTTTTTTTCTAGATGGATAATTTTTGTGCGACATGATCTAAATGTTTCAGGATTTCCTTTTTCAGAATGGTGTATGTTCATTTTAATTGGCACACTTATGAAATTGACCTTCAAAACTATCAATGGTGTAACCATGGTTCCCGCAGTGCAATGTGATCCACCGTGTTTGCTAGTTTTCACTTCACATGGGTGTTTGCTTGGTTGTCTTTATGTGACCACAGTTCATATTTCTTGTACCAGCATCAGCCGGGGCACTAACCACCAACTGAAGGTGACGTTCTAATGGCGGGAGGCTGATCCCTCCAGACTTCACCTTTAGTGACTGATAACAGCCTCTGTCATTGAGAAAGACAAATAAACATCCCACCAGCAGCCCTGCGGTTACATCTGAAAACAGATCCTCTCTCCCCCCCCCGAGATAAAATAACAAACTCAATATCTCTTTTAACAGATACTGTGCTCCCCCAGAGAGCTCATACCTCTGCGGGAACGGTGAATGCTCCGCACTCATAACTGCAAATATCACAGACTACATGAAGAGTTAGCACAATACCACACATATGGACATGTGGCTTTGTAATGAGACTATAATAGGCGACAGCATGTTGCACTTTGAAGTTGTACAGGTCATTTCCAGAGCAGAGATAAATATGTTTTAGAAATATGTCGACGTTTGAGTCTCACTGTCTTACAGGCGAGGAGCTAAAACATCAGATGACAATTAACAGTTATTCACACCAAAATCCTACAAACAAAAGTATTAATAACATTAGATAGATAGATAGATAGATAGATAGATAGATAGATAGATAGATAGATAGATAGATAATATAATATATAAATGCTGACATATACTGCCTGCATGTATTCACTGTTTGTCAAAGTTGATTTGTTGCTGTCTCTTGTCTAATTGTTAGTGGGATTACAAAGGTATTTTGTCCATAAAACTGTTACTTCTTTGCTACAAAAAACAGCCATGTTAGCTCACGTTACAAACAGATATGCCATATAATGTTGGAAGATCTGTCTCACCCACCAGTACCTACAAAGTGTAATTCCACTGATGCATGCAGGTAATTAAATTACACGTTGTATTACTTCCTTTGTCCATTTTTCCATCTTTCGTTTTTATCTTTTATTGTTAATTAATTGATAAAAAAAAAAAAAAAAAATGTAATTCTCTTTTTCACTGTGGAAAAAAGGTTGTTTGTTAACATATATTTTAGTCACAGTTTTTGTAATGAAATCAACACTAGTGTTTGTTGTATGCATTCACAATATGTTAAATGGTCTTGCTTCACATAAAGAAAATTCAATTCAATGTTAGTGTCTTTACATACAGTGATTTAGAGTAACACAATAATATCAACTCAAAGTCCACTTATTAGCTTTTATGAGATTTCAAACCAGTCTCACGGACTTCTTCAGTGTGTGGAACTTTGGTCTCCTAATATTAATATCTACAGTATCTCTATTTGTTATCGTGACTAATAATAGCTATCATATAAGATATAAGATCATCAACTAAAACTAATTAATTGTTCTGCTAATATTCAGTTCTGTTGACAAAATAATATGTTTTGTCAACAGACAAACAATATTAAGTTGACAAAACACAACGTAAATCTGTTTGTAGGTTTATGAGATATCCTTTGATCCATCCAGACAGACAAACTGATGAAGTAAAACAAAGACACAACCTTCTTGGAGGAGGTATGAACATTTTCCCAGAACATGAGAACTCTAAACAGGTTCCCATCCCTTGGAGGTCAGTCTCTGTGGCGCAATCTTTCACTGTGGCTTCTTCCAAGTTAGTCCTCTACTTCTTTTTTTTAGATCCGTTCCTTTTCTCCAGTGTGCTTTAATCCTCACTGCCTGTGGTGGCAGGTCTGAGAAGCGGCTGGTGCATCATTGTAAAGCATCAATGCAAGACCAAACAGTGAAACGTTTCCAGATCTCAGGGTCTGTGGTTGTCTGAGAGAGAAGCTACTGGCCCACTGCTCTGTGTGTGGGTGGATGGGTTCTGGGTATTTCCAGCTCAAAATGAAACAAGGGCCGAGAAATCTGTCAAAGTTTCAACACAAAACACATCCCTCAATTTCCAGAAACATTGTCATATTTTCATAAAACACCAACTTCCCTCCTCATCAGTTTATAACATGATAACACCCTGTATATTCTCTGACACATAGCTGTATTGTAATTCAGAAACATTACTGAATTGTTGTTGTTAAAGATGGAGGTCAGAGTAAAAATGTTTGGAATCTAATCATTAGAAGAACAGAGATAAAACTGGAACTGAGGAGCACTGTTATGTGCCAGAAAGCCAATTACGCCATTTTTGTTTCTGTAAACATTTATTCTAACCTTACAGTAGTGTTCTGTGATGGAAGTATCTTCAGTCACACATCCAATCCTCATTCCCTTTGCTTATACATACATGTTAATTTTGTTTGGGAGAGACCTTATATTTACACATAAATAATGAAATGAGAGGGCTGTATCTTACTTTTAGCCATGCAAGCGGCTCTAGAGATGACAATGTTTGTCTGTTGGTCCATCTCTTTCGTCCAGACTTAAATATCTAAATATTGGACTGATTGCCAAGAAATTGGATTCAGACATGTTCATGGTGCCCAGATGAATGAATCCTATGAATGACTTTGGTGATCCTTTGACTTTTGTTCTCGAACCACCATAATGTTCACATATGTGGTTTTCCTCTAAAACAGTTTAATGGATTTCTATGAAATTTAGTACAGACACTCAAAACATTGGTGATCTCTTGACTTTTCATCGTGTGCCATCATCTGGTTAAAATTTCCATCCGTCCAACACCTTGGTTTATGACTAAATACTTGCAAAACTAATAACATTCCCATCAATCTTAGCTGCCTACTTTGTGTTTAGTGCAAATTAGCAAATGTTGGCATGCTATCACTAAGATGGTGAACATGATAAACACTATACTTGCTAAACATCGGGATATTAGCATTGTCGTTGTGAGCATGCCAGCATGCTGACATTAGCATTTAGCTCAAAGCATCACTGTGCCGCTAGCAGAGCCACTAGCATGGCTGTAAACTCTTATCATTTGGTACAAGCCTCAACATTCTTATTATTCTGCATTTTTATCACTGCATCAGCATCAAACGCTTTAAAAATGCACCAGCCTGAGAACTCTGATGACTCTATTTGGAGAATGCCATGCTTTACTGGACACAAAGTGCTGGCAAAGACATCCACAACATTCAACGAATTGTATTGGCTTTCTCGTGAGAGTATTGAAATATCTTTTTTTTTATTCCGAACTAAAAAGATTTATAAGCAAAAAGTAGCCAGACAAAGTCTGTCTTAGTGGTGCAATAAGGCATATGTCCCTGATGAGCTATCACAGTTTAGGGAAACTGTTCCGGATTTGTTCTGTTTACGGTTTTGTGTTCACTGTTTGTGCAACACCAATTGGAATCGGTTTCATGTTCATAAGCACTTCAGTATGTACACTGAGAGTCAAAGTAATGAGTTCCTAAGAAATAGCACTGAGGGCAATTTTCAGGTCCATCCCAGGGGCAGGACAGGCAGGATAACATGGAAGTAACCTTAAGCATTTTTCTGTAATTACTGAATGGGACTGCAATAACTGCTTCGATCTCTGGAGTGAAATTAACTCTGAGAAGGTGTGAGATGCTCCTTCACCCCAGAGGAAATTACACACAATGCAGCCACTCATTTCTCTCTCACACACACACACACACACACACACACACACACACACACACACACAC
>CALSCE010009347.1:12290108-12330619 GCA_943593645.1 Bovichtus variegatus
ACACACACACACACACACACACACACACACACACACACACACACACATACACCACACACACACACAGACACACGCACACATTCACGCAGTCTCTCACCTTCAAAGTCTAATTCTGTCAGTCATTTTTGCTGGAAAGAAGGACAGATGCTCACTCCTTGCCCTCCGCCTCCTCCACATCTCGTCTTTCTGTCCTACATCTTTAAATAATTACCCCGTTTTCATTACAGTCACTGACATCTTTTCAATGTCTTCTAACATTAACTTTAAAGGAGGCATTTTTGCCCGAGAATTCAATCTTCTTTTATATCCTTGAAAAAATGTTGGAAGTGATTTATGTACGAAGGAGAGGCATGGGAATCTTGTAATGCGCTTTCCTGTTCAACACTGTCAGCAAACTCTTTCCTGAACTGCTATGCCCTTTAACATTACAGGACGTGGATGGCGACAAAGATATGGAATAAAATCTGTCAGTTTATTTTCTTATACACGTAAAAAAAAACCTTTTGGTCAGTTTTAGTTCTTTTGTTTTAAGTTTTGTTTTGATAAATATTAACCGCGGCTTTCACTTCTGTGTCAGTGTTATTGTGTTTGAAATTTCATTCATGACATGTTGACAACAGTCATTTTCTTATTAACTCTTGATGGTTGGATGCATGTAATAAAAACCCTGCAGTGGGTCGGTGGCTCCAATGAGCAATTGTGTATTGAGCTAACCATCAAATGGGAGTGTAGAAATGTTTGTCAAAACAGTGCTTTTCACAAGGCTCAATGAAACTCCTATAGCTAAGAGAAAACAGAGAGATGTGTCCACAACTGTGAACACTGCAGACCCTCTGATGATGGGAGGGGCCCTGTTAGCATGCATGTGGGTATATATGTGTATGTCAGGGAAAGAGGGTGTCGATTCTGTTCGTGGCCTTGAGAAGCTGGCAGTGAGTTGCAGATGTAGCTCAACTAGAAATGTCCTGTCTTCTGCAAAATATTTCAAACAAAGTCCAGCGTTAGATTATACCATCATCGGTTTAGAGGAACAGTTCAACATTTTAAGACATGAACTCATTTTCTTTCTTGCGGAGAGTTAGACGAGAAGATTGATATCACTCACATATCTGTGTGGTAAATATGTAGTTGGAGCAAAGAGCTGGTTAGCTTAGCTTAGCATAAAGCCTGGAAACAGGAGCAGACCGCTAGTCTGGCTCTGTCCTAAGAGAGTCTGCTTACCAGCACCTCTAAAGCTTACTAGTGTTGCCGTTTACGTGTAAAAATGACAATGAGACACTTAACTAGGGGTTATTTTCCAAACTTATTGGCCAGGACCACTCGCATCCTGGAGTCTGGTGTCCTTGCAACTGGGAAAATGGTGAATAACCGTTTTTGCACCTTGGTTTTTGTACAGATTAAAGAAATGAGATACAATGTGTTAATTGGCAACATCTGTGCTCTAGTATCGGTTACATCGTAATTCAATGTTTCTCCAGAGGATCATTAGCTTTCTACATCTCGGTACACAACACTAGTACTCTGCTTTTACTTTACTGTCCTTTTTTTTGCTACCAAGTCTCCTAATTAGGCCACCACTGAAGGCTCTCATTACTTGAAAAGTACTCTCAACACTGTGGCTTCTCTAGCTGTGGTTTGTAAGGAGAAGTACACTAAAGAGAGGACAGGATTTAAAATGCATGTGACAGTTTGAGTTTGAGAAGAAACAACAACACACAGTTCGACCTCATGTTGCAGGTGGAGAGACATCTTCAGTTACAGCCAGAGAAAGAGGATTCACATGTTGGCTGCTTTGCCAGCTTAAGTTCACATTTCCAGCTTTGGGAAAGTATGGGATCATGGTGAGTTTTGTGTCACGTCCAACAATATTCCTTTATGTTTGTTCATTTTGTTATTGTTCTGGAAATCCACTCTACACAGATATTTCCTAAACGATGAATGAAAACTTTTCCCATTGTGTGATCATCCAGAGTAACTTGAACACTAATTCTGAGAAGGCACATTGCTTTTGAGTTTTTTTTAAATATTTGTGAATGCTGTAATCAACACAAAATAAATTCCATTCTCTTCCATTGTACTAGAACAGAGGTATAAATCTGAGAGACAGCTATCGCAAAACCTTGAGAAACATTGTTGTAGTGAATACCACTAGAAATAAGTGAGAAAAATCTCTTCTTGTATCTAACTTAAGCTATCTAAACAGTTTATATCTTTTTGTTTCAGTTTTTCCAGCACATTTCATGCTGAATAAAGCTGGGTATTTAGAGCACTGACATTAATTCAAACCATGTGTAAGTAAGAGAATCAAACACAAATAACTACAAGGGCTCTCCGAGAGCACAGACCTCCGCCAAGGCTGTTTCCATCAGTGAAAAATAGAGTGTATCTGCCTCGCGATTTGGATTCGCTCCAAATTTTAGAGGGTTCTTCCTTGGTCCAATGCCACACTCTTCCACCAAGTTTCATGAAAATATGGAAAGTCGTTTTTTTGTAATCCTGCGGACAAACAGACAAAAAAACGAAAATATAATCTTCTTTACGAAGCTATAGCTCTTGTACATTTCAGGTTGAAACAGATGAAATGTAAACCCATTGTTGTTATATGTATTTACATAGTCCTGGTTATACCATTCTGATTATGAATCATTATTAATGATCCAGAGTGGAGTCCAACTGTGTTTCTGTAGGTTGTTAAGAATGCTCCAGCTGTTAGATGTCACAGATTTTGAATGATCTTTCATCTTGTTTCTTTCTCTTTTTTTAATCATTGGATGTATGGTTTTGTTTGGTCTCTGAGCCAATGTACACAGAGCTGATAGATGGGGAAATAGATAGAGGAGGCAGTGTTATGCTGTACATTCAGGATTAGTCCTGTAGAAACTGTGAGAAACTGCATCTTGATTTGTGAGCTTCCATGAAGAGGCCAAGGGAAGAAAAACACTCCTCTGTAGCCTCTTTAAGACAAGGGCCATGTCAGATTGGTCTCTGACGCGTCCAACTTCTTTTAGCTGGCCTGCACAGCAGTGTTGCAATACTTACGTTCATCGCTCCGACTCTTAACTCAACGTGAGCACAGATTTCATGAACTGTACAACCTGGACTTGTCACAAGAATAGCCGCTGCTATACACATGCTGCACTTATTTATGTTTGTGATTGGAATAAATAGAATATGTAATATTTCTGAAGGAAATTTTTTTATTCTTTAAAATAGTTACCGTTATTAACAGGCAGTAGCCAAACACTGTTCCTTTGTACTAGGGCCAGCAATAAACAGCCGACTTACAAGATCTCCTTTATGTATTGTTCAATTCATACCAGATTGATAGAGAATTCTTTTCAGTCTGGATATTAAAACGCCTTTGTTGTATTTTCTTTGATGTGTTTTATGTAAACTACAACAGACACTTGGTTTGTCTGTGAGGTTGCGTTGTCCTATAACAATAAATGTGATTCCAGGAAGGCCTCGTTAGGTGGGTAAGATGGATGGAAACTAATTAACCGGGCAGACTGCAAGGTGGATGGTCTTTAATATTCCTCTGTGCTCATGGCTTCAGCTTTACAAATCTACTCCACTTCCTTGGTGTGAATTGGACGAAAGGTGCACAAGGGCAGGTTGAGAAACACCAGAGAGGATTTTCTTGGGTTGGTTCCTCTTTAGAGAAAGATTGGCAAGGCTCGAAATATGAATGAAAGGGGAAATGCTAAACTTTTACATTCGGTGACTGTGTTGCTCTGGTATTGTGTGAAGATTGACAGATTGTCCAACAATAAATATAATCCTCTTCTACTGATCATCATTAAACACTGTGTTTCTTCTCTCTCAGAAAATTCTTTTCATAGGAATGACTAACCACACTTTACTTTAATGACAGACATGACAAAAGAATTACATATCTAAAATCTCACCAAAACAAATCTTTATTTAGAATATAGACTTACTATTAGATAGATTCACCAGTCATCTCTTTTGGAGAACATGCTGAGCTTTCTTTATAATTCCATACTTTTTATGTAAGTAAAAGCTTTGCCTGTGCCATCCATGTAGGACTATGTTGGGAAAAGTTCACTAAAATATAGAAACAAATTTGAAATCAGGTTAAAGCAACACAACTAATGAAAATATTTGTTGGGTATCAGTTACATCAAAATGGTATTCAGATATATTGTGGGTGAAATGACTTTGTTTCTAGAAAGTATAATTATTTGACGATGAACAATGTTGGTTGATGGTATTGCATCTGGACGGCGTGCTCAGGCACTGAGTCACACTGCAGCCCAACAGAAGCGTCTCTATAGCAATCGACCTCATGGTAAAAAGAAACACTCTGTGGTATTGTAGATGAGGCGAGTACAGTATATCGGTTTTATCTCCAGATAATGGTGTAATTGTTTCATTCTTCCTATGGTTAGTCACATCCTTAATGGTCTTCTTTTTTTCCCTTTCTTCGTGTGTCACATGGCACTCAGAGCTACATATGGGAAGACATTAAACACGGCATTCAGGGAGGCACCCGGGTAGATCAACCAATTAGGACGCGGGTGATAATCCTGAGAGGAATGGAGATGAAGAGGAACACAGTGTGTGATAAGTGGGTGAGGTTTAATGTTGGTGGTGTTTCAGCTTCTCTGGGCCCCTCAGACTAAAGTCTCCTACTGTCCCGTGAGTGTGGGACTCCTTTGTGTCTCATCCATACCTAATATCCCATAGTCTCCTGAGTTTGGAAACAGAGTCACACTGAAAGAATTTGGATCATAGCTGGTGTTATTGTGCGGCGGGAAGGCCCCCATGTCCATGCAAACATCTGTGTGAAGATGGATGGTGATGGGACTCATAACCTCCACAATATTAGCACATGAAAGGTAGAGAGACTGCAGGAGGGCTATTTTAACCGCTCATAGGGCCCCTCTATTAGCCTCCCATTCATTCTCAAACAGACACACACATGCCGCTGTTATTACACATTGCATGTTAGTCACTTTTACCATCCGTCGCATTGACTAATTCTTCTGAAGCAATCTGCTGAGTAATTTTGTCATAATTGTGATTAATGATCAGACGGGTCGCTGGCAGTGTTAAAGCAATTAACAACACACGGTGACCCCCCTTTGCACAATCAACAAGTCATTTACAAATCATTACTTGGGATTTTTCAGAGTGAGACTTTGCACTTGTGGAAATGTGCTACGGGTCATCTGATACTAGAACAGCTATGACTCTGCTAATGTCTCCCTTGGGGAGTGTGATTTTGGTGCACACGATGCCCGAGGGCAGTGGCCTGGTCTGGGACAGGGGGGTAAATAACAACAGAAGGGGGGAGCTGTGGTTGACAGAGTGCAGGACACACACACACACACATACACACCAACCATCTTTTTTTCAGCTTTATTTTCTTGTCTTCATTTGCTTTGCAATGTTTCAGAGTCTAAGAGGTGGGGGGCCAAGGAATTTGAGGCTACCCTTCAACCGGAAAAAACAAATATCAATCCCACATGACAGCCGAGTGTCTGCCCCGCAGTAGCTGACCCTGTGCTCTCTGAGCTAATTGTTGAGGGGGTGAAACAGAAAATGTAACGTTTTCCTTTGGGAGATTAAATGTGAATGCAAAACCAGTCCACTCTCTGTCATCAATAGGCTTCCAAAAAGCTACAGAAACAGAAAGTTCATGTCCAAGAGTTCAACAGAACAACACATATACATGTAGCAGTTACTATAGGGAAGGCAGTTAGTATAGACGTGCAAACCAGAGAGCGTTGTGATCGAGCAAATGTAATCAGACCTTCAGTGGACCACTTACTGTTCCATGGTCAAACCACAGTGACGAAGAAATGTCTGCTTTTTGACCACCTAAAACACTCAGAAGGGCAATTTTCATGATCCTTTGACATTGTGGGTGGTGACAAGCTTTAAGGGCCTTTAAATTGTTGTGTTCAACTGCCAGCATGGCTGGAGGTACTGAGCTAAAGCAAAGTTAATGGTCTTGGAGTACAGTTGAAATGTACACACACACACACACACACACACACACACAAAAACTGACCCGAGGTGAACTTTACCACCTTGTAGATTCTTATTAAAATGAGTATGACCGGGCAGAGAACTGTCCACTGGGACCTTCTTGAAGTGGCTTTCTGTGACCCCTGTTACCTTCTCATGCACACATGTACACACACACACTAAAATTCCATATATTCATGCTCAGCTTTTCATGATGAATAACCACTAAGTGGAGTTTCATTGGCTGCACATCTGGGAGCCCTTACAGCTAAAGATGTAGGAGCATGTACTATAAGTTAAATGGGCACATGCACCCCACTCGTCCCTTATTCCTGTGTCATTCTTTGCATTTCGCACGACAAATCTGTATTGGTCTGTCAAGGTGTCAGTTTTTCGTCTGACATCGCGGTTCAACTCCAAACCCCAACAGAGTTTTGAAGGCAGTGCTGAATATGAATTTCATATGTCTTCTCCTGTCTTGTACATTCCTCCGCCTTTGAGTAGATTGGCAGTGTTGGCTGTATATCTCATACCAAGGTGCTGCGCAGCCTTCTGGTTTTATTTTTCAGAATATTTCATAACATTATAAAACGTAGACTTGAATTCACTTTAAACAGAGTGCTTGATTTGAAAAGTTGCTCTTTCAGGGATTTTCTTCTCTATTTTCTTTTCTTTGTGCTTGGCTCTCAGGTTTGGTGATGAATATGTGAAACACGTTGGGGGGGGGGAGGGGATCTGTGGTGTGTTTATTTAAGCTAGCCAACATGACACTGAAGAAGATCACTCATGTAAATCTGCCAATAATTCATTTAATCATGTAATTGTTACATTTCAGTGAACTTGATCTGCTTTAACACACCTCATTTATATTCCACCGGTTCTTTGTTATAGAAACCTCTTCGTATATTTAGAATAGCTGTTTTGTGTATGAGACACAACACATTTTGCATGAATGAGCTAATTTTACAAGCAGTGTGATGTTTTCATTTCTTTCATTTTATTCCCACATTTTCCATTTACAGGTAAATGTAATGTCCATATAAAATATTACTTTTACTACACCTCTGGCTCCACGGCACCACACTGACTGACTGCATGGTTTAACTGGTGGGTGCTGGCAGTGATCCAAAGAACACATTGAATTAAAATCTATTACAAACGACTGCTTTTCATTAGAGGACATATCATATATGTTTGTGTTTTGTTCAACCCACACAGATCAGTGATAATGAAGATAATAAAAATATTGATGATAGCAGGCAAATGACATGTTAGCAATTTTAAGTTTTATTAAAATATTCTCAGTGAAACAATGTTTTGAAAATGGTTAACTCAGAGTACAAAATGCATCTTTTCAAGATATGAGGATCAGTCCGTTGTCTGATAAAATGTCACATGAGACAAGCTGCCCAATCTTCACATTACTCGGGAGGAAAATACTTGTTGCTACATGCAGATTCCTGCAGTGATATCAGTTTATACAGCGATTATATCTGATTAATTTCCACTCCAAATTGGCACACCCGAGCTAAATAAGTGGTTTAATCAATGGCTTTATCTCACACAACAGTGCTGCTGACTCTGCTTTTACCTCTCCTGAACCGGACTTCAAAGGTAATCATACACAAATTGTTTGTGGACTGCCACTCCAAGGCCTTTATCTCCCCCTGATGTTTCAATCAGCGGGCCGCTCTCATCACATAAACTACTGTGCTCCGCCTCACATGATGCCCTTAGAGGGAAGTTGAAAGTTCATCCCTTTTAGCACTAATGTTTTCCTAATGGTGGCTTGTTGAGTTAATAGTTAAATAACCGGCAGGATCATTGTCCTTGCCTTTCATATGCCCTTGTGAGTAAAGCTAAACACATGTTCACACATCAAAGTCTTCAGATTTACCCTCTGACCCGTTATTACTGTAAGATTACAGCAGCTGTGTGTTGGCTCTGGAAAAGCTTGCTTTACACCGAATATAAACATGTAAAGAGTCACTTTACTTCAGTGTGTGTGTGTGTGTGTAAGTGTGTATATATACAACCAAAAGGTTCGTAACATGTATAGGAAAGCATGCATTAAAGTAGCAACCATACATTTTAAAGGTTTCCTTTTTTTACTGACCAACTGCATACAAGTTCTACAATACAAACGTTAGCTGCATGACTCAATTGTGAGGGTACAGTTACTTCATTTAATTGTTTAGATTTTATATATAAATGCATAAAAGAGTACAAAAATAAAACATTTGTATAATATTAATTGTACATGTGACAAGGAGATTTAAATGAATAGATGAATACGTCTCCCAGCCTTTAGCAGTTAAATGCAGCTACACATTCAATCATCCAAAAGAACAGAATGGAAACAGCATGATTAACATAAAAAAGACAAAAGTCAGAATTTAATGATCAGACTTAGTGAGTAATAGTAAATTGAGGTGAAAACATGAATACATCAGATATAAAGTGCATTGCTATCTGCATGACAGTTGTAGGTAGTCACACCTATGTACATCTATTTATTGTCAGTAATAATACTTTCTCTACTGTGGCTCTCAGTATAACATAGTGTTTTAACTACTGATGTGGTAACTGTTATTCAAATCGCAGTACACCCTACACTAAGAGTTTATTACAATCCGAATCCAGCCTTTTGACAAAAAATTTGGTAAGAACACTAATTGTGGTTGTCGAGTGTCACCATTTGTTCTTAATGTCTCTTGTTAAGCGACACAACTTGATGATTCCAGTAAATCAAATCATATTGGTCGCTCAATTAAAAGGGTTTGGGATCCAGATGTTCAGCTTTTCTCTAATGAAAAAAAAAGCAAGCATGTTGGATAACACAGGGTCGCATAATCACTGCCACAGAACAGCTCTGGATTTGCTTGAGCTCTTCTGGCATCCTGATTTCCATCACAAAAACATTGTAATAGCCATTTTTATTAGGATCTTTTATGCATCTTATATTCAGTCCGGGGGTAGCTGGCACCCATTGAAATTCCTCGGTGCCAATTAACTTGAGAAATACGACTTCGCAAAGTCTGCGGCTCTTCTCGTTTTTAGAAGAGAAACTATACATTGTTCTTAATTTTGTTCAATGTAAAACCAGAGATGATTATGATAAGCAGATCCTATGTTTAGGATAAAAGATAATGAATCAGATGATTTAGCAGATGACAGGACTCTGTTACTTGTAAGTGGGATGTTAACTCATGTTTATTGTTGAGAAAATCCACCGGCTGACCTACACCCCACCCCCTAAACATTTTGACCCCTGGGTTGATCCTTTTTCTTAGATGACAGAGAGGTCAAAGGCACGAGACCATCTCCAAAAATAGCTCTTTACTGTTGATGTCCAATAACAAAAAAGTATATACATTATAGTTAGAATAAACACACACTTACAGACATAATTTCACTTTGCATTAATAACGTCTAGGATCTCTATAAGTGGTGAGAGTGGTGATGGTGAAGACTGCGACAAGGCTGGTGGGTTGGTGTTCACAGTGAAGAGTTGTAGGTTCATTCCATGCAAAAGGCAGCAGCGTAGCAGCCGAGATAAGTGCTGTTCAACATACCAGATGATCTCATATCACGTGTTACATAGCTGTGATGGTTAAAACCCTCAGGAGGTCCCTGCAGAAGTCTTTAGTTGCCCCTTTTGGATTTCTTCATCCTGGGAGGAAAAAGTAAAGGTGACGTTAGTTTTATAAGAACGTTACAATTTTGTCAAAACCAACAAGAACCGATTAGAAAATATAACTGTAGTCGCGTGACACACTACATCTGTATCGTGTTCATTTGGACAAACACTTGGCTGTGAAAATATCACTAGTTCACACCATATTGAGAAATAACGAGTATTTGTTCAGCCACGACTGGATGTCAGGATTACAAATTGCTGGTGCCAACATTTAGAATCTATTTCGTCCCAGCACTCTCAAACAAAAACAGCTGCTTCAAGTTTACAGTACCAAAATGTCTTGACTACAATCAAGAACTTAACATGTTGGCTCAAGTTAAATTCATCCTGCATCCAGCTTTAGCTGGTTAATCAGTCCTCTTGTAGCCCATAAATCAGTTGGCCATTTCTGGCTCCAGTTTTTTTTGTCACTTTCTTGTTCACAGGTCGAGTTTTTCTTTCCGAGAAGAACTTTTTGTAAACTTTTGACCTTATTGCTGGTGACTGAAGAAAACATGTTTTGAAAAATGATATACCTAAAGATGTAATTATGCAGAACACTAATTTGCAGCAGTTGCTGCTGAGTGATATACACACACCACTGCTCAAACCATATATTAACTGTATAAACACTTGAATATGGGTGGGCAGTTTAATTATTGACATTGGAATAATACTCTGTAAATGCTGAGCCACATTTTAACTACAAAAAAGGGTAATCATGGTCTGATTTACCCAACTAAAGAGTATCATAATGCATGACTTACAATCGTGTGTCTTTAGACACATTGTAAATAGGTCCCTCCTATGTATGTGTAATTGGAAACACATTAGGTCTGATCCATTGTGAATGACCACCGTCTACTCTCTACATGGGCTGTTTTGTTATGCAGAGGACTGATCACACCTTGACAAGTCAAGGGATCAACAATCATCCTTGAGACAGACAGTCTGACTGCGGCACTGTGGGCGGGTGTTGAGTGTGTATGTCAAAGGGCTGGAGCATCTCCTTCCTCATTTGTTTAGTTACTGCAGAAGTGTGTCTAGTGCGAAGAAAATTCACTTTGCATCCCAAAACGCTTTATCTGCCTCTTCACGAAAGTGCACAGTTCGTTTCATCTGACCGCTGCAGGGCTTCTCAATCCTCAGAAATATATGACTGCACGGAGTTCAGGATGGCAACTTGATCCATTCAATAAACTTCATGGTGCCAACGTTTTGGCACCATGAAGTTTATTGAATGGATCAAGTTGGCGTTTTCAATCAAAGTGTCTCCTCCCTCTAAACATGATGGAGACAGTTGATATTGGCGTTGACTTTTAGCCCTCTTAATCTCAGACAAACTTTATCATGATTGTAGAATGCAAGTTGTTGTAACAATGTAACAATAAGTGACCAAAATAGAAAGGCAAGTAATACCCATATCGAGTTGAAAATGCTGTTTAGCAAATACACAATATTTATTCAAGTGTGGTCCATATTTCATTAAACCTGTGTGTTGTATAAACAGTGATGATCAGGGATGAACACATAACAGCACCCTTGTAAGAGCAGATTAAAAGTGGTTTTAACATTTCTGTGCCATCCCACATCAAACACACAGTTTGTGTGTGAAAGTTGAATCAGTCTCCCACTCGGTCATGTACCAGCATGTCTCAAGTTCGGGCTCCAATATAAATTGAGCAATTAAGAGCTGTCACTCTCACAATGGTCTATTGATAGATGTCCAAATGCGCCGTCGCGCTTTTGCATTCCTTACTCTAAATTTCTATACAGTGGAAGTGATTTTACGCTGCTCCTGACAAGTTTTTCTGTTAAAGGTTAATAACTCACAGCAGATGACAGATCCATGTATTGCAGGAAAACACACGATCCATGACAAAAAACTGTTTGTGTTGATGCGACTTACTTTTTGATGGCGTTCTTCAGGTACTGCTGCAGCCACTGGATCTCTGGGTTCACACACACCTCTTTGTTTGTCTTCAGCTTGGCACTGCTCAGAAAAATAGGGGAAAGAGTTCAGTATCATGTCAGTTATGCCTCAGTTGAAGATGAAAGGGTGAATTATGCAAAGCCAGCGACATCAGGTTACTTGACACATTGCCATTAAACAGAGTGAATTAACACTGCCTTGTCGGTTTGACACACACAGAGAGCTTTTTCACAGCAGTGACCGATCACTCTGAGACCCGAATATGTGAAGCTGCTGCAGCTAAAGAATAATGTGCATTCAGACAGTTCTCAAAGGTTGTATACCATAAGTTTGAGATTTCATCCTTGATTGAACTACCTAATTAATGTGATGTAAAAATGTGAGTACATGGAGGCATGAGGAGTCAATCACTCAACATGTGGCTACAGGCTATTTTCTAAATCCAGCGTAACCATGTGGTTATTTACAGAACGGGTCAAGACTGGATCATATGTCTCTAAGTGGGAGATCATGCCTCCCTTGGAGCACATGTCCTGTTTTTGAGTAACCAAAAATCAGTTTTTCCCTCTTCCTGTATGTGTATTTCTAAGACCTGCCAATTATATTTCCCGCACACTTTATTGTTCTTGAAGTTTTCCTGTCTATTGTGTTTTTCCACACTTTAATCAGTAAATTCTCTCCACACGAGGCCGTAACAACGAATGAGATCAGACCAAAAGGCTGTGAGCGCGGCACAAGGAGGAACCGCTCTGTGACGAGCAAATAAGAAGCAAACCCGATTACAAAACCCACAATTATTGCATTCCTGTTGAAAACAAAACTGTGTCCAATTTCCACTTCCCTTTCACATTCACTGATACTCAAATGGAGCACTTCCTGTGGATGCGTCAGTGGCCCTGTGGTAAATACTTTCTGTGCATATGTGTGAAAGCGAGTGGCAGAGGGGCGTGTGTGTACACTTGCACGCACAACTCTTTTCACTGGGCTGTCACCTCGCTGAGATTGATGGTGAGAAATGTCCAGCAAGGAGGAAACCTGTCTGACTTTTTGAGACCAGGATAGAAAACATGCCAGCGTTAAAAACAATACTCACATCACTTGGAAGGGGCAGTTGGGGGTGTGGATGAACCTGAGCTCTCGGATGTATCCTCGCGGGAGGCTGTTGACTGTTGAACGGCAGTAACATCTCTCCACCAGACTGATGGGCTTTGCTGAGAAAGAGAAGATGAGTATCAGTTAAACACCCACAGCCACGCATGTTTCAAAGAAAGCAATAAAACAAAAGATTAGATGAAGGTAATGATCCTGTTGTGGAAACTGGGACACTGCTAGAAATGTTTTGTTGAATATAGATCAAATAAAACATTATCACGACAATCAAATGAGCTGAAAATAATTTCAGGATATGAAGTTTGAAGTCGATATCCAACGTCCTCTTTAACAGATCAAAAATGGAGCATGCGAAAAGCAAATACAAATCTACAGAAATACAGGCAAACAGCCAATGCACTGTACTGTACATGCATCAATTATCTATTCCCGTTTATCTCTTGCAGGGTGAGACGGATGAAGCCAACATTGACCAACATTAAATAAAAAACGACTTGCCTCTCAGAACACACACAGAGGTAGGGAACATTTGTATCAAGACTTCTAGATCCACAAACACTGAGGTCTTTCAGTCATACACATACACTATGCGGTCCTTGCACTTCATGATGGATGTTCCTAACCCTACTTTCCATTGCAACCTCAGATTTTCGCGGTTGATTAATATGTGGAAAAATAAATAGGACTATGCTTCTTTTTTCATGAAAGCTATATGACAAAGCGCCCAGGTTAACCAAGATAACATTGTTGGGAAAAAAAATGCATGAATGTATTAGTATTAGTTGGGTGGAAGTACATTCAGAATAAATGCAGATTATTAAAGACAAAGACAAAACAGAAATATTTTCTTAATTCTTTTTAAAGAGAATCTGAGATCACACAGATGTTCAACTAGGTTAAACTCTATGCTAAATCTTTTTTTTTTTTTTTTTCACATGATCTCAAGTTATTTCCATGATAAAGGGCAACACACCTTCACGTTGGGTGATTGATGTCGCCGTGTAGACTAGCTGCGGCTTTGTCTTATAGCTGCCTCATTTGCGCGTAATTAAATGAAAACAAAGAGCAGAACAAATACACACGTTGATCGGTGATCCGACTGGGAATTTCTTACTGCGAGAGCCACATGGGCAGCAGCCTGTTGGCGCTTTACGCACGGCGGAAAATATGTTTTCCCCCTTCAGAACGAACTCATGCATACATTAAACTACGGTAACATGTGAAATGGAAATAATATTTATATTAAAATAAATGAGGTTGACATTAATTAAGGCAACATTGGCACTTAAATTATATGTAATTGGAATGTGGCATTTACATTAAATTGTCAATTATTTGGATAGATTTGACACTTAAATTGAGATTGTACCAAATCAAGTCAATTCACGAACATTACACATCAATAACATAATAATTGCAAACGTCTATTAGGGTTATTTCTTCATAATAATATATTGTTTTACGTAAAAACAATAATTGTGGAATGGAGATGGGCTTATTTAAACATGCTTCTCCATTGATGCTCCATAAATCTTATTTTCTGAAAGGAATGAACACTTTATACCATCCACCTAGGCAAATATGGTTAAACAAACCTCTAATTACTTGCAGATAAATATCACCTTCTTTTACAAAAAAAAATAAAAAAAATAAATGTCCAAATAAATCTGATCTGTCAACACAGTAAAAACAAGAAAATAATAATCTCCTACCTTGTGATGGAGGCGTATACATCACCACCGTGAGCGCAGCCACCACTGCCAACAGCTTCATATCCATTCTGTGATAATGCCACTGAGATTTGATCCTGCTCAGAGTAAAGTCCAGAGGAGCTGTGACAGACGGGACCGTGCCGTAGTGTTAAATTACGCACCATGTGTCAAGCCAGCCAGAAAGAAAACAGATAACACTTCCGGTCGTGGAGCACAATAAGAAAGATGAAGGGCACGTCCTTCGTTTAACGAACATTTATCAAGCAATATAATGTATAAAATTACAATCAAGCCTAAACATATCCAATTTTTATTGTATTAAAGCACGTTTTAAAAAAAAGTTAAAGTGACTTAGGATTTGGGACTGTTTTCACAATGTTTGGTTTTTATGCTTTTATTTTGTCAAATCGCTTCCTGTTTTATTGGGGGTAATCTCAGGTGAAATTGACAGCTAAATTACGCACATCTAACCATCACGACCCCCCCACTCTCTGTCTCTCACACCTCACACACACGCGCGCACACCCACACACACACGCCTACCTCTAAAAAGTCATATTATGTGCTGAAAATAAGCAGTAGAGTGTTTATGGAAGAGGTTTTGTCATTACCAGCAAATTTCAAAAGCAGTTGGTCTTCATTTATTTATTTGTTTGTTTGTTTTTTAAAGTTTTTTTGTGTCATCTATTCTAATAAGAAATAGAAAATATGCCCACCAGGCAAACACTGCATACATTTCCTGCTCAACATACCCCATTGGCTGTCGCTGAGGCGAAAAAGAAACAGAAGACATTTTTTTGCACACGTGTTTGTTTTTAGTCATGGTTTGTCTTCTCAGGGGCTTCATCGGCCCAAATTAATTAAACACTAAAAGTGTAACTGGAGAGGACTCACTTGAGAGCAAAGTCTTCTGTTACATTGATGTTTCCAATAAATAGAGAGGAGGGCTATAGAAACAACACACACACACACACACACACAAACACAAACACACACACACACCTCCTAGCTTGTGTTTGGAAAGGAATACAACTCTTCTCAGTTTAAGTGAAGCCCTAAACAATTGATTTTAAACAGCCTGATAAAAATGTCAAATCTGTTTGTGTGTGCACGTACACGTCCTCACTGTTTGTCATTATTAATGTATTTAACGGGATGCAGATGTGAAGTCAGTTTCCAGGCGTTTGTCTTTCATCTTCCAGAGAAAACACTCATGTGTATATGTGTGTATGTGTATTATGTAAATGTATACTTTTATGTGTGTTTGTATCAGAAGTTTATTCCGAGAGCTTTGAGATGAAAACATAAACGAGCCTTGTCGTTTGCTGTGATCACACACTGGGTTGCTCTAATGCTTTAATACCTGAAATACCTTTACCAACATGCTTAAGTCAAATACACACAACTGAACTAAATACAATGCCACAATATGAATATATTCTGAAATCCTTTACTCTGCAGAAAACAAAAGCTTATATTGAGAAGACTTAGGATGTGTTTTGCTACATTTCTTTGTAAATCACAGAGGGTGTACATGAATAATGACCATAAGTGGTTGGTTTTGTATTTTCTATTCTCTTTATTTGTCCATTTATTGGAGACATATCCTCTCATCATGTAGCTGTGGGAAAGCAAACCACCTGCTGACAGCACACTTTATCATGGAAATGCATGAGGAAAAGAAAAGGGTACTTCAAGGAGAATATTTCAAATGTGTGATTTACTGCGTCTAGCCTGTATCATAAGTGAAGTACAAATCCTCCAGCTATATGGGCAATATCTGTCTTAAGGACTGAATGTACATAGAAAATTATTATAAACTGCATTTACAACCTCTTGTCTATACTTCTATCTATATGTTTTCATCATTTTGTGTCTGTCTGGCCATTTTGCTCCACACAGTGCAGACTTTCTGTGTTCTGGATCTCAAACAATAGTTAAAGATGATGCCATGGAGACCAAACAGACAGTAGGAGATGCACGGAGCAGAATCAGCTGACAGCTGAATGGACACATATTGACTTCTCTCACAGACCACAAAGGCTAACATCAAGTGTGTGTGTGTGTGTGTGTGTGTGTGTGTGTGCGTGTGAAACTAAGAAAAAGACAGAACAAGCTGAGAGGAGACAGAGCGCAGTATTAAAGCCAAAGTATTTGAGTAAGGTTCTCGCAGTTTGGAGTGAAAGGTGACTTCAGAGGGTCTCAGATCAAAGTGCTCCGATCACAACAGCTCATCAACCTGCTCGCTCTCACACAGGACGCCTGACATGTCCTTCACAATACACACTTCTGTATTCCTTCCCAAACCTGTGTGAGCCTGCACAAACAGCAAACGTGTGCAGTGTGGTTTGCGCAATCACAAATACAAATGGAAGTAATTTGAACACATACACACAAACAAACACATGTGCACAAACACGAAAGTTATAAATGGGGGCCAATTTGTGACACATCACGGGAGAGGAGTCAGAGCACATCCAAGTATCTTAACATTTCTGCCACAATTAGCCAGATTGACTTTCTTCTGCAGAGGTGAATGGACTGGAGTAATGTGGTTGCATAAGCAGATTTGGCAGCGCATCCTCTTGCCCAATAGTTTCATTCTTTCTTGCATTAACAAGTTTGCGGTCAGCATCTTCCCCAAAATAACATTTGGTTCTTTTCTAGCTGGAAATTGCTTGTATAAACTGTCATCTTCTTTAAGAGAGAAAGTGAAAGAAAATGTCGACACACTCACATTTTAGGGTGATTTAGGGTCAGATGGTGAAGTTTTGAATGAATATGTGGGTTTGCATGATGTGTTTCCGGTGATGTAAAGTGCAGGTCCACTGAACATACATGTTACCTGCTATGTTCTACTTACACCTGTGCAGCGTCCAGTATATTTGTCTGAGCTGACAAGACTTGTGATGCAGTGTTCTGCGGCCCATCTGTCTGTCTCGGAGGTCTTCATTCCAGGGGTCCATCTTCTGCTCTCTGCATGAGTCATTTCTTGCAGTAATCTCAAAGAACATGGATAAGTACTTTTTTGACAGGTTTTTTCTCTGAAGGTTTGAAGGCATAGCAGGTGTCCTCAAAGGTTTTTTAGAACTTTGAAAACCTTGAGAATATTTACGACTGCCAAGTTTGATCATCACCCTTTTTGTTCTCCTGTCTGTCTGGGTCTTTCTGTCTATCAGTCTTGTTTGTTTGCTTTATGGGCATGACAAGAAAGAAAGCAGCGGATGAAAATAATGTGTAAAGCAAAGGTGATTCTAACACAAATTTAATACAAAAGAAAAAATCCTAATATATTTTGTGCATCATTCTTTCTAGTGTTATGTTCACATGTCAAGTCAGAATGTTTTTGGTTCTAGTTGATTTCGCTCTATACGTTATATATCTCTGTCTTACACATGCATGCACACAAATTGTTCACCATACCACATACATTAAGACAGATCCTGACAGCCAATATAACATCTGAATATCAAACCTACACACTTCAAGCTGTCTCATCAAATGGACACTTTTACAAAGCTATTTTCCAAAAGCTCACATTACATCATGTTGTTCAATAACAGTACATGAATTACTATGCTGTTGGGGATGCGTTAGAAACAACATGAATCTGTCACATGCCAAGAGATTGTTAAACATTCCTCAACTACTATTCACCTTTAAAGAGAGACCACGTGACCCAGGAGGCAGGAGTATGGATGGCTGAACGTATTATGTTGTAATGGCCCATTTCCATAGATCAGACTTTGGTTTGAGAAAGTACAGGCAACTGGCCCCAGTGGGGGATCTGCCACTGCTCCATTGAGGCTCTGAGAGGCTGAGGGCCTGCTGGCTGAGCCTTTGTCTGGTTTCCTCTACATCCTCCAGAGAGTCACAAGCCCTGCGCCTTCACATCGCCATATGGACCACCTCAATGGCCTGTCAACAAAGTCTTTAGCCATAGATGTTGAATCAAAGGAGAAACAATGTGTTGGACAATGGCTTTATAATCACTTGTAGGATGTAGGCGAGAAAATACATTTTGCACCTCATTTTATGTCTTCTAGCTCAACTTCCAGGTCAAATAACATTGCACGATTTTCCATTTTCTTCCGGTCACAGTACTCATATGTGTTGCTTTTTTTCCTAGCAGGCAGGCACTGTCTCTATATGTCCTTGGCTGCTAATTAGTGCTCTTTCTTTTTTTAATTTAAATAAAAACGTCTGTGTTGTTTGTGAACCACACTCCTTCTGTCGTCACATAGATGCTTTAATCCAAATTTTTTTTTTTTGCAACAATTTGCTCAACTCAAGATCCTGATTCTTGTACATGCAGTGCACAAAAAAACATAATATTGTTACTGTAGGCAAGAAACTAGACCTGTCATAGCAGCAGAGTGATAGGCTATTTCTTGAGATACAGGGAATAACATTTTATACAAATCTAAACACTTTACATTCAACCCTAATTCAAAGTAAACGTCAGTTGTTCTGGGTTGTACGGTTTCAGCTGTGAGTTTATGCCAGAATGAGCATCATGAACTACAGCTGGTGTTGAAGTAGCTGGTAAGGTGGTTGGTGGTGGATCCATAGAGCTTGACACCTGGTGCTGTGCAGCCACGGGAACAAAAACCCCTCAGCTGCTTCTGTGATGTTGCCCAGGAGGAGCCGTGAAGCAGCCCAGAGATGCATTAAGGTTCATGGCAACACTGCTGAATCGGCTTTTTGAAGTCCAGACTGATGATATACTGTTGTCATGCAGTTAGGGTTTTTGTAAATCAAAGGAATGCTATTGCGGTATATCATCTTTGTTGAGAAGGTTTTTCAGGATTTGTCAACCAGATTTGTGATTCACTCTCACAACATTTAGAAAGGAGGAAAGTTATTCAATTGAAGATTGGAGCATAAGTTTGCTCGTCCTGGTTTTTTAGTCTGATCTGTAAAGCAGTTTGGTTTGGTTCTGTTCCTATATTGCAGTTTCTCAATTCTGCGTAAACTGGATGCAGTGAACCATGGATCTGAGTGTATATATACATGGTCCTCCACGTGTGTTACTATTTTGCAACTGTACATAAACACGCACTGAATAGGACAGATTCACATATGCAAACACACTTTTTCTCACAAGCAAAAACTCTTGCAGTTTATTTTGTCACTGGAACTGAAAACCACAACACAAACAATATGGCTCATGCTTTAGTCCCAACCACATGTTTAATCCTTGACAAAGGCACTGACACATGATCCCTTTCTCCATTTACCCCCCCTTTCTTGTTCCCATTTCTTTTAGCCTCCTTGGCTCTTACATTAGTCAAAGCATCCTCACACAGTTGATGCTTTCTATCCCTTAAACCTGATCCATTTGTGTGATAAAACGCTTTAAAGGCACATGGAGCTTGTTAATATTTCATTATTCATTATTTCACTAGTGTTATCCACTACATTGATCCTCTCTGTCATCAAACTGGTGTGTTGCCACATTTGTGCTGTGTGTTGTGAGAGATGCTGAAACAGGTGAGGAAGTGCCAGAAACAGCTGAAAGCCACTCAGACATAAATCACCCTGTACTGTTTTTTAGTTTAGGTTGGAATAAATTGAATAACAATCTTTGCTGCTAAATGGAAATACAATTGAATATAAAATTGATTGGTAACTGACAACAATATCATTTCATCACCTTATTAATAGTTCTGCATTTGAAAGTGAACCCATAATGAATCAATTCTCTAACCACCGCTTTCCCTGTTTTTCCCTGTTAATTAAAAAAAAAAAAAAAGAAACCAGCAGAACATGCTCAGTAATACAACAAAAATAAAACATGAACTGGCCCATGCCGTAAAAACATTCAGCTGTTAAACTTTAGCAGTATTTGTGTTTTACTGTGACAGTATGAGGCCATCTACAACTATCCTCATCCTCAGGCTCCCAGAGAGATGTGTTTACATTTTGGATTTCATACCAGAGACTCATCAAGGGCTAATGACAAAGGTTGAGAAAAATGATGTTTGCTGAAAAAGAAAAACACAATTCTTCTGCTTATGTGTGTTGAAAATTGTGCCAAACTTGCACATTGTCCAGCCTAAAAATAATTATGCCAAAACCTTGACATGGAGCAATCATTTTAGTGTCCAGTCTGCACGAATTTACCATTGCAATGGATATATCATGTTTCCTAGACTGATCAATTATCTTGGAATCATGGTTTGATTGTAAAGAAAGCACTTTCCCCAAATTTAGCCTCATCTTTCCCTTTTCTCTTTGCCCTTTTGTGTCAACCCCCCAGGTCTTTCTATTCTCAGTCCTCCGCTGAGCCGTAACACCACAGCTGCTGTCTCTTTACTGCTTTTCCATGCCCAGGTCACTACATAAAACACTGAAAGAGAATTTAAAGAGAGACTTAAAGCTACAGCTGTCAATCAGAACGATAGAGCAGCTTAACGTGACTGTCACTGTTATGTGCCCTCCTTGTAATTTAGCAGGTTCTAATAGTAGAATTTACCCAAGCCCAAGCACACAGAGCGGCCATGCAGCTCTGTGTGCTTGGGCACAGGTCTGTAGCTGCAATCAAAGGCCTATTAATCATAGTGAGGAAACGGCACCAGCAGAGAAGCGAAGACAGAGTATCTTGTCCTCTTTCACATGGACAAATACGAGATATTGTTACATGCTATTCATCCTGCATGGCGCCTTTGAACTAATTCCCCAGCTGGGACATAGAGGGTGATTTTTCACGAAGGTATAAATGAACATGAAGGGGATTATGTGTACAGATCCACTTGCATGTCCACTGACACACGATCACACGTGCCTATTCATACAAACACACACACAGAGACACAAAAACAAACGTGGATGTGTGTAAAGATCTAAAATTGATATCATGCGGCAAAAAAGAAGAAGCGTTTCTTTTTAGTATGGAAACTGAATTGCGGAGTTGTGGAATTGTTAATGTGTGTGTGTGTGACATCTGTTGACATGGCGAGTGGTTGGCCTGGAGTTATTTGCCTCTGCTCCTATATTCTAAATGAGCCGTGTGATCCTCGAGGCCTCCTGTCGGCTCGCTATCAGCAACATACGTACGTCATCAATGTTCTCCGAGGAGAAGAGTGGATGACAAATGAGTACGGGACATTAAGGAGAAGACTGGCAGGAGAGGGAGGAAACAGGAAGCAGAGTCACTGACAGGTAAGGAGAGCGGACAGGAGGAGGGGAGGGGTACAGATGATGTCGAGGAAAGACAAAGTAACAAGAGGTGAGGGAGAGAAATGAGCAGCCAGCTAAAAAATCTGTTTCCAGAGCTGGCTTTGATTAGAGAGTGTAACCACGCTCTGTTCCTCATTAACTCACAACAGCGTGGAGGTGTAGCAGAAGGAGAGAGAGCGCTGACTCTTTCTGGGAAGTTGAGACTATGAAGAGAGAGATTAAGACCTGCCCCGCTCTAGATTCATTCTCTGGACGTTCCCCCTTCAAACTAAGGTTACCATAATTCAACAACAGCTTCTGATCTTATTCCTCTTTGGGATTGACGCCCTTTACTAGGGTAAAATATATGTGTTTGAATAAAGCGATCTTCACCAGGGAGCAAAGGGCCTCACAGGCAGTAGAGCGTGTTGGTATCTTCATCAATGAGGCAAAGCTGCAAGAACATAATGGATAAATCTTTATTATCTCTGCTGGGTGCTCGTTTGTGAGCTTTTCTGCATGGAAACGTTTAGATTTTAGGCTACTACATACTACATAATCTATACATATATATATATATATATATATATTATATCAAGCCACTCATTTCTCTCTCTCACACACACACACACACACACACACACACACACACACACAGACTTGGATATATACATACACACACACTTGGATACATACATACCGCACTGGCCCAAGTACAAAATATTTACATTTTTTTCTGGAAATTCTTTGAATAGGTGGGAATCGTTTTATTATTTGAGCACTCCAAAATTCCATATTTACAACATCAGATATTCCTTTGGAGAGAGTACCGGTGAATGTGCTGGGCATTAAAAGTGTGTCTGTAGTAGGTCTTAAGTCTTAAAAGTGTTTAGTTTAACCTACGGTAGTTTCTGACGTCTTTTGCTTTTACGAAAACAAGTCAAAAGCGTCTCTATTTTCTGCAGAAATGGACCACACAACATCTGTCCAGCAGCCAAGAATGACCGGTGGATGAATGTCATGATGAGGAACTCAAAATGTGACTCATATGACTTAAAGACACAACGTCTTATAGAGCAGGCTACATACATGAAGTCTAATTATGGGTGGTCTTTGAAGTAGCCACATTAACTATGCAAGCGCTCTTTTCAACCACATGTGGCCTGACCGCTTGTGCAAGCTTGACCAAGATTTTTATGCTTTAAAGGTCATAAACCGCTAACATGTCACACAAACACACACACACACACACACCTGCCCTGGCTGACACACCAAGGAGTCAGAGTTCGTCTCGTATAGGCAGGTGTTGCTAAACACTGTGATGAAGCGCAACAGAAACCATTAAACTTTCATTGGGAGCTAATTTGTTACCGTTGTAGCAGGAAAACCTATAGTATCGAGTGGATACTCTGAGGATCCTACACCGCTTTTGAATAAAAACAGAAGTAATGTCTCTAAAGCGGTGGTGAAATGAGATCTGTTCGTGCCGTACTTCAGAGGACACAAATGATGATGATGAAAAACAGTCAAATTTGTGCTTGTGCCTTTCCAAAACAACAGTCGGTCATTTCCAATGGGCTCTAATATCTTTGGTGTTCTGCTCACTCTTTGCCAAATTGCAGTGATGGCCTATTTTTCACGGGGTGGACAGAAGGGGATAAATATAGTGAGGTTTACAGGATTTAGCAGCTCATTCACAAAATGACCTCTCGTCCTTCTTTCCTTCTCTCCTCCTCCTCCTCCTCTCCTCCTCTTCTCCTCCGCTCCTTCTCTCCTCCGCTCCTTCTCTTCTTCTCTCCTCTCCCTTTCTCCTCCTCTCTTCCTCTCCTCCTCTCCTCCTCTCCTCCTCTCTTTTCCTCATCCATTTTCTCTACACTTCTCTCCTGTGACAATGACTTAACACCCCTGTCATGTCCTTTTCACCGCACAGAGCCGAGGGATGGTGCTGATTGCAAAAGGATTCACAAAAAGTACATGCACTTTGCGTGTGCTCATATTTGTGAGTTGTTGTATTTTATATCCTGATGAGGACCATGTGAGTATAAAAATGAAATCTATTTAATTCTAATCTAACACAGAGTTGCGATTTAAAGAATTAGAATAAGTTTTAGACCATGTCAATAGATCATTTGTCTTCGCTGTGTTGGCCCTCTGGCAAACTTTCTTTTGCTTCGGGGTCTCTCTTTGAAGGTTTTTTTTCGATTGACATGTTTTGCTTCTGTTGTACGACAACTACACAAATATGAAATGATTTGATCAAGAGTCTCAATGTGGCGTTGCCAAAGTTATCGTTAGCCTTGAAGACCAAGCACTATTAAATAAATCTGTATTTTATACTTGCTGAAAGAAGAGTTAGAGCAAACTTTAAGTTTCTATTCATGTTTGTCATAACGCCCAATCCGTTTAGTCGTGGTCCTTACCATTTGTTAGTGATATTGTCCCATCCCGGCATTTTCCAACCGCAAATGAACTAAAATAAAAGGAAAAAGAAGACACTTGAGCATTTCTCATGTGCATTTGAGTGTGTATAGATGGCAAATGTAAATAAGACAATATGAAAAGGATAGTGTGGACACAAAACCTTTAACACATTAACACTTTTTTAAAAAAAAAGGACATTTTAGGAGATGGGTATTGATGAGGGTTAAAGTTGGAACAAACAAGATTTGTATTAACAGTAAATGAGTTTAGTTAGTATCAGTGAGTATAGTTAATTAGAATACAATAGTTCATATTTTTGATAGACTTTAAATATTTAAACGTTTGTAAGGATCTGTATTAGTGTGTGTGAGAAGGCATAGAGGTTCCCAGTGGCCTTGTCTCAGGACATTAGCAGCACTCTGTTAACCCCAGACTCCCCGGACAAAAGCAGCTTTGTGTCTGAGAGCTGTGTGTGCAGTGAAAAGGTTTCAGGAGGTGAATGTGAAATAAGGTTTTCTCTTTTCTTCTTTTGCAACCATTTCTTTCACTTCCTCGCTTTACAAATGCATGGATGCCATTAACCGGGACTCAAGACCATTCAAGAGGTGTATAATGGTCAAGAAGCTGTGATAATCTGCTGTTCAGATGTTGGCTGGCTGTTGAAATCTGAGCTGGCTTTGACTGGAACTGTATGTCTGTCTGTGGGTCTGTGTGGCAGCTATTCAGCTACTGTGGCTTTCACTTGAGTCCCATTAAAGAGGACACGCAGAATAAAAGTACAGAGACCAATCAGTTTAGCAAACCTTTGCTTTTCCCCCGACCTCTCTCTTTCAGAAAGGTCATTCTCTTTGTTTTTTCGTCATATCACTTCATAACAGTCAAAAAGGCAAAAAAAAAAAACATTTCTGCATTTACTATGTAACAGTCGTAGAAAACAGCTGGATTTTCACGATGCACACACAATCGAGGACTAAAATATGAGGCGTGGCGCTACATGGACGTCATTATAATAGGGCTTTTGTGTAAATCTTAACTGGGCTGTAATAGTGTGGTCCAGTGATGATGTTGAGGTTTTACTACAGGGAACCCTGCAGTGAACATACACACATTAAAACCGTCTGCCTTCCACACATCCCTAACAATCACAGCAGGCCTCCATATGCCATATTTCCCCAGGCTGAGGAATAAGAGCAGTACTCGTTTGGTTTCACGGACACATGGTTTAGTTGTAAGTCTTTACTTGCATCGTTAACGGCTGGTTATTTATGAAATTGTTGGTTCGAATTTAGTACGTAGATAAAACCCTCTATGTTAATTTCCCACTTTGATGCATCTTTTCCTTTCCATATTTTACTGTTCCTTGCAACTCCCTTTTATACCCCCTTCTCTTCCTGTGCTCGTTGTGAATCACTGTTATCAGGTGAGGTTGGTTAGCAGGTCTATGTCGCGCTGTGATTTTGATAAGAGATGTCCTGTTCCCAGGCCTGCATAGGGGCAGCACCAGGTGACCCTGAATTGACTGCCTGCTGTCAATCCGCCTGACCAGACCTCAGGACCCACAGGGAGCTTCTGGGAAGCGTCTGAGCTTTAATGCGCTATCTCGAACCATATAAAACCTGATAACACGAGGGAAAGGGCAGAGGAAGAGGGGAGACAAACAGCTTCTTTCAGTCATATTTTAACACTTATAGTAGCTATAAAAGGGTTAATGGGAGATAAAGGGAATTGACTTTGCATTGTGGAGCAGGGCTGACTGGTCATGAGAGGATACAGAGGAACCATGGCTGCATGGCTGAACGGTTTGTTGGCTATACTGTTTGCTGTGGCTTTTTAAAGTAATTAAAGGATCTCTGCTATTTACTCAAGTCTGTGAGGATAATGCATCTGACTCTTAATCCGATTTGAACTATGACTGTTTTAGGAGTAAAAGTTACAATGTGAAAATGTATTTTTGGGAAAATGTGCTTATCCTCTGTCTTTTAAAGAGGTACATGAGAAGATTACCTTAACTAACGTTAACTTTATTAATTCCCAGCAAGTAATTCTCCAGATCCACTTTGTTTGTCAAACCCGACAGCATTCAATCAGATTGCTGGACAGAACCATGAAGAACTAACGTTACGTAACTGAGCACCAGTTGGAATTAATGATACCAAAGATAATTACAAAAAACTGTTGATGCGTTGGTCAACAAAAAATTAATTGCAGTATAAAAAACATGAAGGTCGAAAATGACAGACGCATTATGACATTCAGGACTCGAAACTCGAGGAGAAACTCTAGTCCAGGACTTGGGTCTTGATTTGGAACTTGTCGGTATTGACTTGCGTCTTGAGTGCAAAGACTTAGTTGTGACTTGCGAATCAATGACTTGGTCCTTCCTCTGCTAAATACCATGTTATGTTTTGTTTGTTTACCTGTACCCACTTTTTTTTTTTTTAAGCGACTATGTTCTTTGGGACATTCAGTAAAAAAAATGGACTTTCTTTACATTCAGAATTTTGAAAACATTTAAGCTTTATTACCATATCTACATCTCTCTCATCTCACTCCAAAATAAGCCAGAAATGTTGATTGTATATGAAGACATGACAGCTACCTCTGGAAAAGATCAGGAAGCTTCCCTTCTACTGATTCCATATCTGTGGTTGAGGCTCTATTGTCCAGATATATTAGGTGTCCCCTCTACATATTTTATTTCTAAGGTTTGAACTCTATCTGCATTGGCCTGTCTGTCGGTGTCTGCCACAGGGCTCTTGTATGAAATGAAAGTAATACTCCCTGTGGGTAAATCGTTCATATTTGTGCAGCTGGCCAGGCCTGTGTGGAAAGACTTAGAAGTATTTGGACAACTAAACAATGTTAATTTCAAACCTATTAACATTCTACTTCAGTTCAGGTTGAGGAAGATATTTTAAAAGCTTAACAAGCTCAGAGAGCAGCATTTGTTTTCTGTTCAGGAGAATTGCTATACATTTCCATCCGTGAAATCACCATGCAGGACCCTACGGCATGGTTTTAAGGAAAAAATGTGCGACGAAAAACAGGATTTGAACTTAAGTTTGTTCTTTCATGTTCAAATATTTTCCTGCATGTCAAGCTTGCAAGTGGTTAAGTATCTGAGACAGTATTGTTTTGCTGTGTTATGTTATTGTGGAAGAGGTAATTATTTTTTCCTTTAATTGAATCTGTCTGGGGCTTGATGGACTGATCCTGATGGATTAGGCTTGTTTCCTGTCCGCCCCCTGGCCCCCAAACACATACACTGGCAAGCATATGCAGTTATGACTTTTAAAGACAGCCTGAGGCCATTTTAAACAGCCATAATCCAACGTGTCCTTCAGGACAAACACTTGCAGCTTTCACACACGTGTGACAGTTTGGGGATCACACTCCTGCCTCACGACCACAACTTAGGACTGGACGGTGGTTAAACGGGCTTCCCTGCAGGGCAAAGCTCGAATGTATGATTTATGATGAGCTCACGTAACTCCGTACTGCCAGTGTTAGTTTACAGTAAACGCTCGTGTCACCTTGATCCTTTGATGTGAATGTTGCCTTTCTGGAAATGAACATGTCAGCATGTGGTGGTCTGAAAAATACAGATAAACAATTGTAAACTGTTTATATGGACAGTTAAATTGTTTTTCTAAAAGGTCTGAAAACAGCTTTACTCCATGTGGCCATGATGTTTTGATGATGTTGTAATCAGAGCTCTTTATTTATTTATTAATTATGATAATGAGTATTATTTATTTGCAGCCCCTGATACACTGTTGAAAAAGACATTTATAAATACAATATGGTTTGGAAAGCTAGAAAGCTGCACCTTTTAATTTCAGCACAGCCTATATCTACTCATTCAACATATCTCTTATATACTGTATACTGTAGTAGATATATATATATATATATATCTGTGTGTGTGTGTGTGTGTGTGTGTGTCAGCGAGAGATGTTCACTGCAGGTTTATCTGTCTGCCATTTGTTTAGACTGTGGTCATCCTTGTTTCATGGGGTCCTCAGGGAAATATCTCCAACACATACTCAATTTGTGGAGCAAATTCTGCTCTTTTTCACATAAAAGAGAAATGTTTGCGTCTCTTTGAATTTGGTCTTTGTCAAGCGTGGGTAATGGTCTACAACAAGCGTGCAGGCTTATAAAGACAACATGGGGGTAAACAGTTGCTGAGTGCATGAAGGAGCAGATTGATGTTTTTCATAAGCACTCATGTATTTCTCTACCTGATGACTTGTCTTTGACTTATCAGTCAACAGTTCCTTTCTGCAAGCACTCAGTTGCAGTTAATACATAAACTATGACGTATATTCAAGAAAAAATAAACATCTATTTTGCCAAAAACCCATTATAACTATAACAGAAAATATAAATACTCATACAGGACCATTAACAAATCCAACCAGTGTGATGCTGACGTAAAACAGTCATTAGTTTTCTATCAAGCTTTCATCATTTGTTTGTGTTACCATGCAGATAACCCGATTGGTTGTTCTTTTAGAACAAAGAATAGGTCAGAAACCTTAACTTTCTAAAAAATCTCGGTTTATTATAATCATTGCTTATGTGCTTTTCTTCCCCCACATGTGACAAATGGTATGATGCATATGCCAATTAGCACATGTGTTTTTACAAGAGAAACCATGACCTCCACCAGTTAGCAGAGGCCTGGCACATGTTGGTGTGTGCATGAGGAGAGGAGGGGCTCTATGTGTGTCTATAAGTGTGCTTTCAGCCGTGTGCTTGTGTACACATGTTGAAAATAATGTGAGTACGATGAAATAAGTGAAACCTGTCGTTTGTTCTGTGTTTGCTTTCTTTTTCCCTCCATGCCTAGTAGGGATGTTCATGGTTTATCGATTATCGGTTACTCGACATTCATCATTTAACCGATTAAAATATATCTGAACCAATAATGCAGAAGACGTGGTGTAACTGTCAGAAAAGGTTGTGTAGATTTGCTGTAGTATGCTGTTGCACCACTAGGCCGAGCCTCTACTTTTGAATGAGGTAGAGTTACAGGTCTGTTTGGTGTCGCCCGTGAGGTACGTATGTTTTACAAACTGTAAAACATACGTACCTCTCTGCTCTCTGGGGAGGAAAAAAGTTACAGCGCCCCGCTTTCATCACTGACACAGTCCTGTTGGCAAACTCTGAATCATAAAGTTCCATGGAGTTGTTGTCTGATGGCTGTGCGGTTTAGCTATCTGAAGCAAACACTTAACTAGCATCTTGATCAGAGGCAGCTGCTTGGTTAACACAGTCTCAGAGCTGAGTGTTGCACAGCAAGATGTACTTACAACAAAATGAACACAACAGTGATGAACTGTGTAAGCAAGACTTCCCCAATCTGAAGATAAATGCATTTCAGCGGGATGGACAGATAAAGTTGGAGAGAGCCGGGACATCCGTATAGCTGAGCAGCTGTTTCCCGATGAAGTCATTATTATGTGTAATGTAGTTTATCATTCAAGTACCTTGGTGTGTACTTGATCTGTTCTTTTGACTCTTTATGTAGCCTATTTAGATTTTTGCGTCAAACATAGGTATGTCCGTAGTTATTATCAGTAGTTAAAACTTTTTTTTTACAAATATTTAATCGAATATTGATCGTTAAGGCGGCCACTATCGGTTAAAGACTTTTTTTTTTTTTTTAACTACGATTACCTGAAATGTCTTTATTATTGTGCTTATGTGACAGTGCACCTAATGTGATGTTTGTATTGCAATTTTATATGAGGTATAGTATGTATATTGCATTCTACCAAATTAGAGTCAGGCCTACAGTAGTGACCCGCAGAAGAGTGACAGCGTTGAGTCACGATGTGAAGGCTCATGACTGTCGACGGCAAACCTCCTGCTGTAATCCCACATCATGTTTGGATCGCTCATTCACAGATTGTGTGCGGTCGCTACAGGCCGCAGTGTTAGAGGTCAGGGGTGTAAGTATATATCATAGTGCGACCTCCATCAAATAAAGTGACCGTGAAATTTGGACAAGGTGCAGTTTCAGGCATCACAGGCCAGTTCATCACCAATTTGTTCTCAGAGTGTGGTATGTAGAGATTGAATTAACTGTGCTGCATTTCAGTGAAGTCATGAAAAGTATTCTCCTTGAAGCAGTGGTGGAAAAAAGTATTCAAATGATTTACTTAAGTAAAAGTAGCAAGAAAACACTATATTAATACTCCATTACTGGCAAATGTCCCGCATCAAAAATGACATACAACATTTTGAAAATGTACTTAACACATCAAATGTTTTATTTTAAATTTTTTATTTTTTATTTTTAATTTTTAATTTAAATTTTAATTTTAATTTTAATTTTAATTTTAATTTTAATTTTAATTTTAATTTTAATTTTAATTTTAATTTTTTATTTCTAATTATTATTATTTTAACATATTTTTGTTGTAATCTGAAAGCAACCATTCACTACAGCTTTTAAAAAAATGCAGTTGAGTAAAAAGAACAACAAATATATATAAATGAATAATAATAATAGTAGGAAATATTTAAGTAATTTAAAATTGTAATTAGGCAGTGTACATGAGTACATTTACTTAGTTAAGTTCTATCACTGGCTGGAGGCAGTATTTTTGTGTAAGATATCGTTTTTATTGCACACTGCAGCCACCACTTTCCTATTACTAACAACATTTTCACTGTATACTGTGGAGGATATAACCCATCCATGTTTCATGTTGTTAAACACACTCGCGTGGCCTCTGGCCATATCTCATTATATTGCTTAAGACAGCTGAAACATGGTCTGTAAGTAGAATTTCAGGCTTTATGTACCTGCTGGCCTTTAGGCATGTTTATTACTCTTAGCTTTCAGTCAGGTTGACGTGTACTGGAGCAGATGCAAGTTTAACGGCTCTGCTGAATCACCCTCTGACCCCAACCCTGGGAAGAGCAGGTTGGAAAGAGGACAAACTATAAAGTCATCAGGTGTTCTTGCTGTTTGAAAAAATGCCTTTTGATTTCTGGGAATGAGGAGGATTTCTGTCAGTGTAGGTGCATTCCAGAGGTGAGGTCATTGTTACTTACAGCAATGACGGTATTGGGAAATCGTAACTCTGTATCTGCATGAAAACCAGAGCAGGTTCTGATCAGAAGCTGACGTTTTAGCAGTGAAGAATTCCGCCCACGGCTCGTATTATCAGGTCCCGTCACGTTCGTTAGAGGTTTTGTGTTGTTTGTACTTCCTGTTTTATTTTGTTAACTGTATGTTCCCTCTTGTGTCTGTTGTTTCTAGTTCCTGTCCCCAGCTGTCTCCACTCTGTTCGTTAGTGTCTCCACCTGTGTCTTGTTGTCCCCTCCCACTTCCTGGTGTATATAGTCTGTGTGTTGTTTGTCCCTTGTTGCCAGTTTGTCTTTGTACATTTATGTCAAGAGTTCCAGCATTTATCCTGATTCCTGAGTTCCTGATTCCCCGGCTTCCTCGATCCTGTTTCCGTGACCTGACTCCGTCTTCGCCTGCCTGTTGTTCTGCTACTCTGAGGGCCTACCTGTGCATCGACCTTGTTTCTGTGACCCAACTCTGACTTTGGATTTCCCCTGCATGCTTGTATGTCCTGTTGTTTGTCTACTTTACCCAGTAAAGTACATTACCATCATCATCGTTCTGTCTCTGAGTCGTGCTACTGAGTCCCTCTCTCCGTGTGTACTGGTCGTACCGTTACACGTATTATATCTTAACAAATAATTACTTTCTAAATGAAACCACTTTTGCTTTCAGGTATTGTCATCCAACCCCCTTGAATAACACCTACCAAATTTCAATTCTTAGGGATAAACTGAAACTATTAGTCATTACTACTCATGTTGTTACAGTAACAGTAGCTTGTTCCTTCATATTTATGTAACCGTTTGCATGAAGGACGTGTTAAACCCTTGTTTTTTGTTGCTGTGTCTTTCTAAGTATAAACACACATTTCATGCATGACTTATTACTGTGTTGAATTGCTCCATTTAAACAAATGACCCTGGCTGAAAAGGGACTCTTGGGATCTCGCACCTCATATTCACCACAAATGAGAGCTTTGCCTTTTCACACTTTGCAGCCACTCAGCATTATGAAATCCCCCCTGAACTCGCTGTAAACCCTCCACCAATCACTTAAATTGATCTTTTCCTCTTACAATTTTCCGTCTCCATCATATCCCCCACTGCTTTTACGATCGAGTCGACAATATTTGAGTCATCTGACTGTTTAAATAATTGCCCCTTTCCGTGAACTTATGATGCCTGCCAAAGCGAGGATGACCCATAATGTCAGGGTCACAAGGAGACAGTAGAGTGTTAAGGGCATCGTTGCACTTCCACACATGTCTTACAACACTGCGGCCGGAGCAGCAGAGAGGGTTAAAGTGCGGCCATGACCCTGCAGATGGAGAGCTTCTGTGTGGTCATAGAGGGTCACAGGTTCACAGGAGGAGCAGCGAAAGGTCAGGCAGGAGTGCCCAGCATGAGAGCAGAGAGAAACACGTCATTCTGACAGTGGTCGCGTTCTCATCCATCTTGTCCAACTCACTCTTTTCCGACTCACTATTTTCACCACTCACTTCTCTGTTTGAAGCTCAGTGGCTGCATCAAGACACATGAAACATCTTAAGAAGAATGTATGCATTTTTCTTGTCTTGTGGAATTGGATCTTCGATAAAGCAATAAATAAAAAGTTTGTGGATGGATAACACACCTCTTTTCTGTTATTTGGATCATAAAACATATTGTTCTTTCACTTTTAGAGCCCATCTGTTGTCACTCATAGCTTGTTAATATAGCCAACTATGGAAACAGAGTAATTAGAGAGCATTCTTCCTGTGTGTCCTCTCATGAGTCTGATGGGATTCATGTAAGTGACATGGTGTTCAAACAAGTATACACACACTCAGGACGTGCTGTAGCTGTTATTAGCATAAAGTCAAAGAAAGCCTTTGCTCCCCTCTCATTAGGCCAACAAGTGTGTGGATGCCAGAATAAACCATTTCTGAATTTCTGCCATCGGATCTGTCTGTTCTTGTTACACTGCAGAGAATTCATTTTCTATTCATGTTTCGGGAATTAAGATGTTGGGCAACATCCAGATTATTCTGAGAATATTCAGTTGAACTGCAGGGCATTGGCCACATAATGTTTATTCAGTTTCATTATTAAACTGATCTTATGATAAAGTTAACAAACCTGTCTCGGTATTATGTTTGACTCTTGCTCTCGCTGCCTCATAAATTGAACAAAAACATAAAATTTGCTCTTTGGACACGAACTGTATTTAGCTAAAACAAAACCTTTTTACAGGCCATATACCTGTGTATGCATTAATGCATCCATTTGCACGTACGCACGACGCATGTGCATGCAAATTCGCGAACTATCAGCCGGAGCGATCTTCCTGGCAGGCTGTCCTTGATCGAGGCCTCCTCTCATTGGTACAATTGGCCAACGAGCTGTGTTTAGCAAAACTCGGCAGCATGGAAACATTTAACCAGGCTAAAGGATGGCCCTCACCCTGACCACCGCACACACTCATAAAACACAGCCATATGTAAAGGATTGGGAGGATGATGGCTTCTCTTTTGATATTCAGCATGAGGGCAGTAGGCATGACTAATGACATGCTGTTTATAATGTGGCATATAATAAGACATGATTCCACTCTCTTAACCTGGATCTTGAACTTAATCATCCAATCTATTAGATGTCTTTAGGGAGAGCCAGCAATTGTAAAAGTCATTCATAGGATTAGGGGTTGTGTTTTTGGAAAATACTGTATGAAAAGACCATACCTAGACATGGTCAAATTTCTTCCAGTCAAAGTTATTTTATTTTCTGCATTCCTTAACTTTTCCAAATATGCGTCCTGCCAAATCCCTGGGGACCAGTCAAACAGGAGCTGCACTTTCTCTGGTCTGGTTCCCAGTGGCCCAAAGATATAGAAACACAAAAACTGATCACCATCTGTTCAGGCCTCTGAGGATGTTTAATTCACTCCTGGTTTGTGGCCTTAACACACAGCGAGGGGATAAACAAATGTACATAAGTACATTATTGTTAAGTAACAGTCGATGGGTTGCATTTGTGCTGCGTACTGTATATGTCCATTGTATTCCTGTTGGTTAAATTCAACTTATGCCTGTTTTTGCTGGAACACTTTTTCTATGTTTTGTAATTGAATTTTTTTAAGATTTCCTTGACATGTTAAAGCTTGGTGTTCATTTTCATTTCATTAAAATATTTTAACCAATGCACCAGTTGTGGTGTCCTGACTGAAATTTCTGAGAAATGTTCTTATTGCAACCCACATTTGTAGTAGTAGTTAAGTAATTAAGTAACTTAGAGTTTAAGTCTCTCTCACTGAGGTTGTTAGACCATGTGGTCTATGCCCTGAAAATCTGTGCTATATACACCCTGAGCCCCAAAAATCACTTTTGCATGTCTAACCTCAACCCTAAAACCAAGTATGAACTCTAAATGAACTTTTAAGAAAAGAGACAGGAGAGGAAAGATCAGGTCTTCAATTTGGGGGACGTTCCTAATATGTGTCTTCTTTCTATCTGGGTCTATCACACCCATGCACACATAAAAAAAACAGAGGTAAAGGTATTATTGATACCCTTTTTATGTAGACGTGAACAAATAGTACAAATAGTACAACTACGTTGGCGATCAAGAGTCTTAGTAGTTGCCAGTTAGTGTGAAAAAAATTGAAGAATTGCTTATTTTAATCACGATAAGCACCCAGCTTCACTCCAGTACCAATCCCACTCAGTGACAGAAGGAGGAGCAAGACCAGAGTGAACTTTGGTTCTGAATTTGCTCGTATGCGCCTTATTTGGTATTGATATGGTGAACGTACCATGACTATAGTTTATTGCTCCCAAATGGACAATACAGTAACAGGATTTTCCACCTAATTCCAAACAGACCCTCAATGTGTGCTGTGACTGGAGGTCACCCAAAACCTGTTGCTTTGTCCATCACTCTACATGTACACACAATTATGATGTACAAAAGCATTTCCTCAGAAAGGAAAAACTTCCCATTTCCACTGTTATGCTCTTATACTATAGTTTATTACTCTCTATTGCTTCTCTTCCTTTCTTCTCTTCTGAAACACTCTTTAACACTCTTTAAAGTAGGACTTCTGTCTTTTGAGGACCATCTCAGAAAATCTTTACAGCCAGGCCAGATTACCATGAAAGCTTTTCTTCTAGTTGGAACAAGAAAGAAATAAAGAGCAGATTGTTGGTTTGGGATGTCATTTAAAGAATGTTGAACTTTGTTACTGTATGACACTTTTTTTTCTGTTTACAATGAAACAGTGCACCATCTCAGATATTATCACGGGGACGATGATGCTACACAGCTATATGTTCTGAAGGAAGAATACTGCGGGTTTTGTTGAATCTTTTATTCATATTCTTAAATCATTTTAGATCCACTTCCTCCTGTCAGATTGGAATTGCTCAGGAAGGCATGTGTAGCAAAGCCAACATGGGCCAACCCGGCCACATGGGAGGCTGCCATCAGTCTAGAGGGAACAGTGGGGTTTGTGCTGCAACCTCTTGGTTACAGGGCAAATTCTCCATCTTTAAAGACTTTGCACTAACCACAGAATAACTAGTCATGGGACAGAAATGTTGTTTCATACAGAAAGAAAAAGTAAAGACAAAAACATATCAGAACCCCTCAGTACCAAGGCCAAACTCTGAATTGCTTACAGTTCTCTTCTCTGTTCACTATCAGTGCGCAAATCTAATTGGGTGTGCACATGTGTGCGTGTTTATGCGAACACTTGAGAGGGTTGGCGCTCTCACTTTGTACTGCATTCCTGAACCTTGCCTCCGCTAGACAATGTGTAAGAACAGTGCGGCCCTGTAACTGCTCAAGATAATGGCCTGCATAAAAACATCAGACTGGTCTGAGAGGACGCTGCTTGTCATCCTTTCATTGGCCAAAAATGTTCTTCACTCATCTGGGCAGCTCCTCTGATCGAATTTGTCAGAGAAGAGCTAAGTTGTTTCTGTTAATTAGGTTTGTCTTTCAGTTGGTGAGAAGCCAAGTGAAAGACAGACAGACTGGAAAGCTTTACATTAAGGAGGAGACAGGTTATGAGCCACAGGTTGATGGGAAAGTAAGTGAAACACTGTTTTGGCTCTTCATAATGTGCTGTCACTTAAAATGAAAGGACAGAGAGTGATGCGCCAACACAATCACCACAAAAAACACCAGATGACCTCAGTGGTATGTGATGAATACACACAGCAGATCTAAGTCACATTCTTTTATTGCAAAGGATGTAAACTTCCTGACTCAGCACCGCTTAAATGAAAACCGGAGACAGAAAAAAGGTGGCAGTTTAACATTAGCTTTGGAAGAGAGACCGTAGATAATTACTTATTTGACCTCACATTAGTGAAGCCAAAAATGAACACCCACAGTAGTACATGCACACATACTGTATATATAGGCCTTCTGGTATATGAGAATCAGTTTTTTAAGGTTGCTAACTAGACATTGTCTTCAGCCAGCTCATTTGGACCCTGTATAAACCGAAATCAAGACTTCTCACACTTCACAGCCAAGTCACACTCTGCCAATCAAAATTAAGCACATGGTACTCCCTTACCGCATATCCACCTTCTCTTCACTGTGTCTAAACTTGCAGTTTAAGGAAAACCCTTTGAAATTACCAAGCGGCTGTAATCAATTTTTACATTAACAATGGATTATTTGGCTACATGTATTTGAGAGGAGTCACTTGTAGCGATGAACCAAATTATTACACCACTCTTCAGATACCATGAGTTCTATTGAGCGGTTTAGCGTCTTTCAGCTCATTGTTTTGTTTTCTGATCTGCAACTTAGTTCACTCTTACCGTTCACATTCAGCAAAAAAGCTCTGATAAACCTACTGTACACTACCTGCTCAGCTTAAAAAGGCAGACAAAGTGAGCTACTAGCTAGTGATCACAGTGGAGCATTAAAGAGCTAAAGAGGCTGATGGTTTTTTTCAGGAGATGGTGGAGACCAAAGCAGAACTAAAATGACAGTTAACATTGGTGACAAACGCGACTCCCAATTAATGCTAATGTTGCTGCTCGATGTGTAAGGGCCGGGTTATGCTCGATCAGGACTAGTTTTTTTGAAGTGTATCCAGACCTCATCGAAAATCAAAAGTGTTAACTGTTGTTCCTAATGACGCCATAAATAATAAACTATTAGCTCATATGTTTCTTGTTTCTGCTCCCCCCAAGTGGCAAAAGAATCAGTTGCATATTGTGTGTTGAAAAGCCTTAAGACATGCCTCAGTCCTGCACTAGACTGTTGCTACGGACACTTAAAAGCTTCGCAAAAATGTGTTCTGATCACATAAACCTGATTTAATTTATACAGTGCTGTAATTCTTCCTTTAAAATGTGGGAGGTCTGTGCACTGTGGAATCCATATCACCTTATAATGATGTACATAATCTGCATTGACTATTAGACATTAAACAGGCAGACATTACACGTCCTCTCTTCCAAAAACCTTCTTCATGATTCATATCTGTTTCACAACCACATATTTTTCTTGCTCCTTCCCATGTCTGTGCTTCTTCCGTCTGGGGGATGCTCCTGACCCTTTGGTATTGTTATAAATGGTATCTGAGAAAAAAAAGACCTGAGAAACAAAACACATTTTTTCCTAAACAGTATCTCATGTCAGCTGCAATGTATCAACACATCTCAACCACTAGGTGGCTCCCTGCATTTGTAAATCTATTAATTAGGCTCCTCTGTAGTGGAGTACCTGGTGTTAAATATTGCAGTGAGGTATAATAGTCGCAGTGTATTTAGGTTTGTGTCTTCATATTTGAATAAATATTCAAATATTCTGCTGAAATTAGTTTAGTTCAGGGATCTTTTACAGCTCTCCCTCAGCCCTTTGATAAAACAGCCCGTGTAAAGGTGATTATGGAGATATTGCCTGAGCAAAGCAACAGAGCAGGGTAATAAAGCTGCTGGTGTAATTAAGATTAGAGCTGTTTTCACTGGTTCTGACAGGCACCAGACACCCACGCCAGACTGAGAGAGGCTGGATGGGGAGGGAGAAAGTTTTGAGAGAGAGAAGCATGGCTAATCTCTAAAGTCCCATGCCCATGGGCACAGCGGAGTGAGAGGGAGAATGGTGTGAAGCTGTGTGAGGAGGAGGAGGGTGAGGAGGCGTAACTCAGGGATGATTACAGGGTGAGAGAACATGTGAGCAGGCGAGTGAAAGTTTGGGTAGAGGGTGAGAGGTCGTAGGTCAGGCTGGGTGAAGCTGAATGTCTATATTTCTGTGCACAGAGCAAATGAAAACATAAGACTGTATTTATACTGTAACATTAGATTTACAGTCTCACTAGATGGCAATCAGTCACAATTACTTAAACTACTTCACCCTCTGGCATATCCTGACAACTGCCATAAAACTCAAAATGTACTGTAAATGTCAGTAATGATCCCCTCACAATATAAAGCGCCTTATTACCATAAATTATGTTTTTATAAGGTTGTTTTCATGTCATCATGAGGGCCTAGCATGTGAAATAAAGATAAACACACAGCCCACTGTGGCCACGGCGGCAAGGCTCGGTTAACATGCACACTACAAATTCCTATCTCATGTCTGGTTCATGTGAAATGATGCACTGCAGTCTAAATATACATGCGATTTAATTAAGATTTCTTCAGAATTCTTCTCTTTTTTATCAATTGAATCACATAAAGTGAGTGGTCAAACAGTTGTGTTTGTTCATGGCATTTTTTACAGTATGTTACACTGATTGTGTATGTGGCTCAGGAAGTAGAGGAATTGGTTAAACTGTCTTTTGGAGGAGTCTGAATAAAAGATGAGACGATGTACACCAGCCAAAGGGATTTTTCACAGCCTGGCAACCAAACTGACATTCTTACAAATAGCTTACTGCTGATCTATCAGGCATTAATACATTTCTATCTATTAGGCATTTAAAAAGCCAATAGTTCCAACTTATAAAGCTTCTACAAAGAATACTGTATTAACAAGACAACAAGTCTACAGGCATGATAATGACTCTGTGAGGCTGTACTAAGGTACAGTGGTGCTTTGAGCTACTGTAAATGCTATTGTCAACATGCTAACGTGCTCACAGTGACAATGCTAACATGCTGATGTTGAGCAGTTATAATGTTTATTATGTTCACCATCTTAGTTTAGCACATTAGCAAGCTAACATTTGCTATTTAGCATTAAGCACAAAGTGCAGCTGAGGATGGTTTCTGCAAGTATTTGGCGAGAAACCATAAATATTTAACAAATCATAATTTTGACCTGATAATGGCACACACAACAAAGTAAAGTTATTACAATTTATTTATTAAGGTAGATTTTTTAAGGTAGATGTGAATGTGTGAACTAAATGTCCTAATTTATCCGACAGGCCTAGTTGTTAAGATGTTTCAGTCTGGACCACAATAAAGGACATATCAACATTGTCATCCCTAGGAAAGAAGTACTAATTTAATCATAGTATTACATTTATCATAACACATCTAACATCTGCATTTTCTGCAGCACTGCCCATGCACACTCACTTATACTCCATACAATAAATGCCACAAACAACCTGCATGCTAATCCGGAAACAAGTGGAATCAGTATACAGAAATGTCTTTGTTAGAGATTTAAGGAGATTTATGTAGCTTACTTTGGCCCCTACCAGGAGTCAGGGTGTGTGTGTGTGTGAGGTCTGTGACTCCTAATGCTTTCTCCAGTAGGCCTCTGCTGTGCCCGGACAAGCTTACACCTCAGCCAAACCTGCGTCAACTGATTATGTGGGCTTACATTTACACATGTGTAAGTGTGTCAAAGGGTCTCTGTTGGTGTTTGTGGCATTGTGTCCCATATATATTGCATTCTTAGACTATTCACAACTTGCAGAGAGTCAGTGTTGCATTAAAGTAAAATGAAAACTAAGTGGAACTTGTTTCCAATATTTCTAACCGTGAAAACATTGCTGCTGTCTATTACGTCAACCCTAACTCTTGCAGAAAACAGTGTTCCAATAAATGGATGCTACATGTAGCATTGCTGCCTTGAAAAATAAAAATGTTTTCTCTAAATCCTCCGAAACAAGGTGAAATTACACAGGAACATGAGGGGAGGTTGTCGGTACGGGACAAGAAATTATTTGCATGGGATTCAAGGTCACCGATCTCCTCTGTAGTTCTAGGATGCATACAAATGACTGCTAATTCTGAATATGTGAGTGTGTATGTGTGTGTGTCCGTTAGTTTTATTAATTATTCACAGAAAATGTTTAACCAACTCTAATGACAAATGTGATACGGTGCACAAATGACCCTGCGCTAAACTGTTTCACCTTGACATACAGTGTGGAATGCAAAACCAGCTGAAAGTAGTAATGTTATTGTGTGTGTGTGTGTGTGTGTGTGTGTGTGTGTGTGTGTGT
>CALSCE010009347.1:12330629-12359111 GCA_943593645.1 Bovichtus variegatus
TGTGTGTGTGTGTGTGTGTGTGTGTGTGTGTGTGTGTGTGTTTGTGCGTGTGTGTAAGGCTGATTATTGTTGGAGCAATAGGGGCATTGAGTCACAAACGTTTCGGAGGTAAACTCGTCCAGTGTAAAAGGCTTCACATCATGGCGCTCATGGATTACTGTAGTTTGCCTTCTTTCTTTTTTTTGCAGCAACCAACCGTCAAGCTAACGGTCAACTATGCGTCTAGAATGCTACTTTAGTAACTACTAGGGCAACAACTATTTCAAATAGTGTTCGAGAATTGTAAAGGTTGCATTTTTTAGCAGTGAAGAGGGAAAGTATTTGAGGTCATGGGGAACTCAGAGAGCGTTTGGTGGATTATGGTGGAGTGCGCCTGCAGGATCCTTGGTGTTTCTACAGCAACAGGTAAGATATGAGTATAAAAACAATATATATATATAAAAAGATTCAATTCAGACTTGTGTATTACTTAAAGTTTCAGTATGGGCTTCATTTAGTTCTATCGATACACTAACATATGCACAACAGACTCCTGATCCTCTCTCTGATAAGTTATGTAATGAGAGTGTACATGCTGTTGTAAAAAAAATTCAAATAAACCCCAAAAATTCAGCATTAAATGTAAGTTATAGTAGTAGTGATAGAGGTTATACATTGTATCTGCTATGAAGTGTTGCAACCTGTTTTTATAACTGATATTAGACTCTCTATCTGCACTGAAGGGTTACTCTTTTTTTAGTAATATATTGTTTAAGCTCTCCTATGGGGGAGAGTTATACAGCTGGGGTTTGTAATGATTTCATAAACCCAAAATTGTTAGGTCAGATGGTAATGTTAGCCAACTGGACTCTTGACCTCCAATAGAACACCAAACCATCTCTTGGGTGATATATAGAGCATATAAAAATACTTTACCATACATAACATCGCTATCATGGTCCCTCCTCTGTTTCCCTTCACACAAGAACAGATTGCACACAGTTCTCTTAGACACATTAAATCATCACAGGGGAACTAGCTCTCTGGTTGCAGCCTCCTTCAAAAATATGGGATCCCTTCCACTTAAATTCAAACAGCTGCAGACACCGAACATTTACTGAGAGACATGTGCCTCACATCACACCAAAACCAAGTCTCTGTATCCAGCTGGTTTACTGGGCTTATGTGATCACAAGCTGTTATACATTCACACCTACAGGAGCTTTCTGTGCATTGTCTCTATGTGTGTGTGTGTGTGTGTGTGTGTGTGTGCGTGTGTGCGTGTCTTTGTCGGCCTGTCTGCCTCTGTGTGTGTTCTGTAATCAGACATACGTGCCGGGAGCACCTATATGTTAATACCCTGCTGGTCTATATGCAGCGTTAATTCCTCTCTCACTCTTTAAAACTACCAGAAACTATTCAGCCACATTCCCCTGATTTCCCTCTGGTGCCGATTCTATCTCTGAATTCTGGTAAGCCAGAGAAATTGTTTCCATATGTTCTGTGGCGTTCACCACTTAACCATGCTTACCTCTTTTATACCTCACAGGAAAAAGAATGATTAACAAAACAGGCTTTTCTTTATAGTTTTTAAGACTTTGTTGTCATTTAATTTGACATCGTTCCATATGAGTTCAAATGTGCTCTGGTCTTCACAATAAAGGAATTGTTTGACATTATTGGTTTCTTGCCAAGTTAGATGAGAGGATTGATACCACCCTCATATCTCTCTGTTATCGATACAGCCATCAGCTGGTTAGCTTAGATTAGCATAAAGACTCGAAATGTGGAAACGTCTAGCCCGCATCTGTCTGCACCTCTAAAGATTACAAATTAAAAAGGACAACTGTATCTCACTTTTTTAAACTTTACAAAATCCGAAACATAAAAAAGTAGCACGTTGTGGGTTTTTTCTTGGCAAGGAGAACTAACTTCCTGTATCCACTGGTTGTCTGGTAACGATGACAAGATGCAAGGAAGTGGCTGTGCATGGCCAAGAAATGCATAACATGTGGATTAGAAATAGTTAGAGTAGCTGATAGGTGGATTTTTTGTCTTCAGGAGTATTCCTCTTTTTCATCTCCCACCGCAGTGAAGCCAGAGGTTATGGACAGCTTTAGGGGAGATTTGGTGTCCTGCTCAAGGGCCCTGCAGCAAAATTGATCTTGCATAAATTAATAAATCGTAGGTCGTGAATAAATCGTGAATAAATCAGCAACTTCCAGCTGCAGCCCAGCATCCCCTCTTACAATAAGTTTGTGCTTTTATTTACATAGAATAAATAGATACATGAAGAAATACTGTTCTGTAAAAATACTATAATTTATTACTCATAAGCCCAATATGTAGAAGAAGGACTATCAACACACCATGACGTCTAATGACCACTTCAGCTATAAATGGCAAAGCGTTTTAAAATGTCATGAGTCTGCTCTGCCTGAGGATCTGTGACGTATTAAGCATCCACTTTAATAAAATCACCTAGCCTGCTGGCACTGATGTGGTAATTACAAGCATGAGTAAGGGATTACGACGGAAACAGTTACAACAATTACCAAAATTAAGTATTCTTTAAGTGATTTTATATAGAATATATGATCCGTTCAATACTCCCCCCTGGAGTGTAAACTAGAACTTCAAGTTAGATCACTTCAGGGCAGCTTAAGTCAATCTTTAATGCTCAATGAGAGGTGAAATGGTTTAATGCAAACATCACAGCTACAAGTATGGCTGCGAGAGTACAGTGAAGACTACCTAGAAAAGCAATAGGACAAAGAAAATAGGTTTTTTTTTAAACAGTAAAAGCAGTACAACACAAAGTGTATCACAGTTGTAACAGTGTTAATGCATGTTTGAGGAGTTATATTTAATCACTCAAGTTTAGACCAGCTGACCCGCTACTGCAACCCTCCCTGCAAATAACAAGAAAATGATGAACTAAGTCTGACATCTGGTGGACATCTGCTCACCAGTAAATCTCAGAATTAAAAAAAAGAGGAATTGATCTTCCTGTCTCTTTTTCAGTGTTGTGTGCTGTGGGAGTGGAGACCCTACAACAGGGAGAATTCAACAGCCTTGGCATCTACCTAGTGTAAGTGCTTAGGTTTTGTAGTCGACCTTGTAATATACTGTTTGGTATGAATTTAAACCTACCAAAGCACTACTGACTCAGGCCTACTTAAGACTAAACTGGTGGCATTCCTGCGTTACAAATACAGCGCCTAGATTTTAATATAACAAAGAATGTGCTGCCTGAGGGCTTGTAGAAAACAATTACAAAGCTCTACGTGCCTTTATAATCACTCATACAGCATATATACACACTTGCAAAGAGATGTTGGGAAGGAGCCAGAGAGATGAAGCGAGGTGGAGGGCAGAATGGAGACCAGTCCTTTAGTGCCGCTTCGTATTATCTCTGTGGCTCACAGCCAAACTCCCACAGAGCCGCAGGGAAACATCTCCCAAAGGAGATCAGAAATGCATGTTTATTCTGTCAGTAAACACAAATGTAGATGAGCGCTGCATCGACACACACAGAAACACACAACTCAGCGATAACTCTTCAGAGAGAGGGAAGTGTACGATGACGGTTGGTCTGGGGGCATTTTTCTGGTTCACTGGATTAGATGGTTATCAGACAAACACAAAATAGAGAACAGGGCATACTGTAGCAGCAAACAGTAGAAACAAAACAAAAATGTTTAAGTCTTTAGCACAATATGAAGGCGATATTCCCTTAAAGTATCCCCTTGCTACCCACATTTTGGACAATCTAAAAAATACAATCTTCACCCACAGCCTTAGATAAAATACACAGAAACTGATGTAATTGGATCTAGTTTACATGCTTTGGAAACAGTTTACTGATTTCATCATCGTATCAGTTTCATCTGGCTCTATTTCTCCTCCCAGAGTGTCATCTGTGGGCATCATGATGTTTGAGCTGGCCTTTTTCCTGGACACACTTCTGTTAATGTGTCTGCCGTGAGTACACAACACTCAGCTGCAACGTTTATGTTTTGCATGGATACTTAAGCACATAGAGGGAAAACCACAGGCAGTATAATTTTCTGAGGTTCTTTAACCAACTATGAACAGTGTGAAACAGGTCCTAAAACCTAAATCTGAACATGAAGTCTTCATTTTATTAGTCTCTCATTATGTCTGGACTATTAAGATGCACGTGTTTAGCTGTCTTTACTGTCAAAATAATCCAAATGTGACATTGCAGTGCCCGTTACAGTCCTTCTCTTCTTCCTCTCTTTCTATATAGCTGTCCTCCAGACTGGCAGCTGTTTGTGTTGTGGGGGAAGATGGCTCACGTCGGAGGATTCCATAAGTTCCTCTATTACTCCATAATGTCAGTGGTCTGCTTCTTGCACCCTGTGTTGGTGTGGCATGCAATCATCCCAGGTAAAATAACACTGGCGAGTAGCATACATACACCGATAATTACAGTACTGTTTACTGCACTGTTAGTGTCATAATTGGATTTTTCAGCAGCCGACATTGTGACATGTTACATAGTAGGAAAAGCACCGGTGTAGATCATAACATTTTGAGGGCTCCATTCTTTTCAAGTGTCTCGGTAAGCGCTGACAGTGTGAAATTGAGCCAGCATGCACAATATCAGGACCCTCAAGCTGAAGCAGCTAGAACAAAATTCAACCATCATTCATTTCATGCATATGTCCTTCTGTAACATGTCAAAATGTCTTCTATGAAAGATATAGAATATATTTTCTCATTGCAGGGACAATGCTTCTGGTGACAGCCTTTTTCAACTTCATACTAAGCAAGAAAACGAAGATCAAATCTCCAAAAAGGCCACAAGAGAGCCACAGCGACCAAGGCCCGACCACTGTCTGTGGGACAGAAGGGGCAGCCTCGAACAGCACGGTCTCATTCTTCCACGTGGTGATGGGAAGGAGAGGGGGGGGGGACCGCTGGCTTGGCCCAGGAGAGAGAGGAGAGAGAGGAGAGAGCGTTCAGACCATGCTGGAGTTGGAGCAGCCAGCAGCACCTAAAGGCACAGACAGGGAGAGGAGGAGGTGGATAGAGAAGAGACTGATAAGCTTGAGAGGTAGAGAGGAGCCTGTGGAGAGAGAGATGGAGGAGATGGACGGATACTGTGTGCCGGAGCCAGACACCACCTCAGACACTGCGCCTATGATTACTGACTGAACGTCCCTCTGCGCACAGACTGAGCTCCTTACTGATATCACACAAAGGAAAGCACATGTAATGTATTCATACGGACTGAGTGCTACTAGCTGGTGCTACACTGTGACGGCTGTAAATATTAACATTATAATATGTCTGACCAGCCAAAATTAGACTTTTGAGTATTTTCGAGTGTTCAGTAATAATGAACTGTGTATTTTATGTGATTACAAATCTAAAATATGAAGATTATTAAATGCTTTTCTGAAATGTTCTACTGATTTGTATATTTGTTTTACTTTAGTATTTGATCTTCAAATGTATACATTAAATGAAACCATTTGTACCTACATGAGCACCTGGGTGGCTTTAAGTCAGATTTTTTTGCAAAGCCAGCATTGATTGAAGAGCAGACATTAATGCCGAGTAATCCAAACCAGTTACTGCAGCATGCATTATTCATGAGGTAATAAATTAGATCAACTGTTTCATTCATTCAGACAAAATGTGTGTGAATGTGACTGGGAGTAGCAGGAATTAGAGCTTGTGCAGGTGCATGTGTTAGTCACATTCAAGTCTACTCATTGTGTGTTTGTCATGTGCAAGCGGTGACCATGGAGACGGAGCTCTCGGAAGAGTGCGCGCGTTATTATGGTAATGAGAAAAACATCAGATCACCCACCAGAGCGCTACCATGGACCTACATTTCACCAAAACATAACACACCAAACATAATTACAAGTATTATTCATGTCTTAATAATATGTCATACGCTATGCATTGATAATATTAATAAGGTGTGTGAAACAGACCCAAGCTCTATAAATCACACTGAAATTAGCATATTTGTAATACAAAAGCTAGTATGAAAAGCCTGTGTATACATTTCATTTGTTTTTATTTTATTTTTATTTTTTATCACGCTACGAAGGATACAATTCTCCATACAGACTTTCTTCTTTTGTTCAGCTCATAAATCAATACTGTTTTGTTCTGTCAACACATTGTACACACACTGTATTCCTCGGTCCTTTGTTCACTGAATTGTATATATATACTGTATATATATATATATATATAACTGTATGTAGCCTTAAGAGGCAATCTCTCTGCAGCATCAAAGATAAGCAGAGAATCAATAGAAGCAGAGAGCCTCATTCATCAGAAAGCACCTCACTGAGAACTGGGGCCAGACAGCAGACACGTGAAAACGCACTGACACATAAATAGCCTGTCAGTTAAACAACTGGTTTATTCTCCATTTTTGACGCAAATTAAATCCCCAGCAGCTACACATTCTTAAAACGTGTTTTTTTTTTTTTTTTTTACAATAGGCTATATCAAAGCCGTGACATGTGAATCAGTCAGGAGGGAAGAGATATTCTGGTGTTTCATGGGGAGAACAGGGAGTCTTTGTCTAGAGTTTGCTGAGGCCAATAATCAGGGCTGTATTATCATCTTCCCAATGATCTCTGGTCAATTAGAAGCAGAGTAACCCGATAAAGGAAAACAAAAGAACGTCAGTATTTCCAGTCTGCATCCACCAACTTTGTCATATCCTTTAGAATGAGCTGTTCTCGGAGGGGGAAGTTATTCAGCTGCTGGAACAACTTACTTCCTCTGTGCATGTTAAATCATAAATCCTATTCAGACAGAGAGAGAGAGAGACTTCCTACAGTTTTGTTTCCACCCTACAATAGTTTCCTAGATGGCAGATCCAGGCTCAATAACAGGATGAGAAAATCAATCTAAACAGGTCACTGGGACTTCTTCCTTTACTGCTGAGCTCGGGAAAAACAGGATAGGTGCTATAGTGGCTGTGCTGAAGGAATCACATCTTCTTATCACTGCATATGTAAAGCAGAAGAAAATAATAAAGAATTAGATTATTTAGATAGAGAATTGATTATTTGTACTGTTTGATTATGCAATGGCTTTGATTTGATTCTGACAACCAACATACACATAACACACTTCTATATATTTACACAACAGAGAAGGGAACATATAAAATGAAATCAAACAAAAAAAAATCTGCACTTTGACAAAATTAGCTGAGAAGGGGCATTCACATTATTCACTTCCATACCATAATAGAAAAAGAAAACGTTTACATAATAACAAGAATTATGTTTCAAAACACAAGATGTTGGTATCCATTGAAAACAATGTTGTACTGGTGCAGTGAGGAAATGCATTCCCATGATCCAAAATATATATTCAATTAAGAATATGTGAGCCTTTTTAAATTAAAAAAAAAAAAAAAACACACATTTCAGTGTAACCTATAATCTGAGTTTTCCAGTAGCTTGTAGGTCAAAAGTAAAAAATATATAACCTGATAGCTGTGGCTGAAGAAGCTGAGGCAAAGCACTCAGAGGCACCTTGATCAAGAGGAGAGAGGTATGCGACCCTGACTCCCTGTTCGCCCCACCCACCCTCAACGCTGATTGGTTGAGGCATAAGAGGGCAACATTCTATTGGATCATCTTGTTGTCAGTTTTATCTTCCAGCTCTGAATACTGCACGAGCAGGAGGCATGAAGACTGATAACGAACGTTAGTGGGGAAACATCGCTGGTGGAGGTACGGAAGAAGACGGAGGACACGTTCTGCTATGGTAAGAAACCAAAATGATTACATTTACTGAAGGATATTTTTACACAAAAAGATGAAGAGGGAATGAACTTTACCGATGCGATCATGCGGTTTAACCCTGACAACAACATAATGCCCTGATGATAAGAGATGTTATGAAGTTGGATGCAGGTTACAAACGGTGTAAATATATATATATATTTTTTTTTTGCATTTTGGGATATTAATGCAGTGATGACCGCTATGAAAAACTTTCCTTTTCGTCAGCTTTAATCTGCTGTAGGCTCCTACAAAACTACACGTTCTTCGCAGTAATAGCTGCAATAGAAATAGATACATCTTCAGAAAGTAATTTACTAAGCAATATATCCCTCCAGTTAGTGTTTGTCTTTAAATGAAGACGTTTGTGGAAAGGTTTTTGCATGTGCGTTATTTGGAGCGGCCCTGGACATTTTACGCGTGGGAATGGGATTGTCTCCGGACGCAGCTGCCAGAGTAGGTGCGATAATTGGATACGAGTCTCGCGATGATCAAACCAATTAGCAGACCTGCAATGAAGGTTCTTTGTCCACCGAGGGAGCATTCACACAGAGGTAATCCTTAATTTAGCCCACAAAAGAAGAAGAAAAAGAGAAGAAAAGATATGACGTAAATTCACCGGAATCTGAGCATCACCCAATAATGTGACTCCTATTGTCAATGGTCCATCTCCTTTGCAGCCATGTGCAGTTGCTGAATAATTCATAATAATGGTGACAGAATGGAATCCTTAAAGTAATGGAATATTTATACACCCATTATTATGTATAAATATGTATAAGATATAGACTGACCATCCCATTATGCACCTACTTTGTCAGCAGTTTACTTGGAGGTGGGCAGAGGTCATTAAAATGAGAGCTAATAGCTGCTGCTATTACCTCAGTAATTAACATACATACTTTGGGGATTTTCATTTAGATGATGGACAAGTAGGTTAGACGAGTTTGGATTTGAATCTTCAGCTGTATGAAGACAAAAGGAGCAGAATTGTGACAGAAATGTAACAGAGTGGCTAGTGTTCAATGTTTAGCTGAATCTGCACCTCTCCTCCCAGAGATCACTTCCCAGTCAGACAGTGCTGTGGCCAGTACTGGGCCGTCTGTTTCCTGGTTTTTGTGGTGACTATAGCTGCTCATGCAAGCATTTTTTTTCTTCTTTTTTTGTCCTAAGAAAGGTCTGTTTCAGCTGCAGGAAATGCTAAATAATCACTTCCCGTGTACCACAGCTCATTCTGGGATAGTATCTACCTCATTTGCTTTTAAGACAAATAAGGGTTTGATGAGCCAGGTTAAATTCATTATGAATGGGTAGGTAATGCATCAAAATTAAGTATATCAAAGAGGAACTAAATAAGTCACACATCAGTGATTTACCTCCTTTCTTTACCTTGAGACCAAAGTATGCTCTGCAACTAAATGTATCCTCTCAGAAAGTTCTGAAAATCCCAACCAATAACTCAGCCAGTGGCACTTTTAAAACATGAAAAGCTCTGAAGTACTTCTGCCCACTATCCTGCAGCTGCCGGTGGTGTCAGAGATCATAATCCAAGTTAAATTGAACAGTGTCTCTTCCATTACTGAACGAGATTGAGTTTTGCTGCCACACTTCATAGATCAGGATTCAGTTCGGTGTACGTACAGCTTTAAACACTAGGTGGCCTCATAGCACCAACGTCGTGATTGTGGATACAGTGATAGGTGTTTCAGATGCTGTGCATTCAAATCAATTACAAAAACGCATTTCTGCAGTTTCTGAGGCAGGTATAGTAAAAACAAAAATGCAAACAGGACATAGTAGACTAACAGTGACCACGTGTCAAATACAGTACAGTCCACAACAGTGACGGGACATGGCTGGCAGCAGTGACCAGTGTTGTGAATGAACACGCTAAAAGAGAGCGGGGTAGGAGGAGGGGGCCGGGAGCAGACTGGAGTTTAGTAAGCCTGTTTTAATGTAAACTGTCAGTGTTGTTTTTGAAGCAAACAAGTTAGAAAAGATACAAGATAAGATGTTCATCGCATTTTTAATGAGACATTTCATTTTTCTTTCTACGCTAATCTGAGAACTCTTAAAGTAGGTTTTAATAACTGCCAATTTTTACTAATTATGTCAACAGAAAATGGAAAAACTTGCATTTGTCGGACCAAAGCTTAGACTTAAAAAGTAAATATAAATACTCTAAATCATGTTACCTTATCTGTATTCAACTTTTACTTCAGTTACCACGAACACAATCTACTGAATACTATACCGTTATGCAGTGATAAGAGAAATAAAAAAATTAAAAACACTACTATAAAAGTTGGTAATCATCAATCATTTGCAGCTGCACATTTGTGATTTGCACTTTCAATCTTGTGGCTACCTTTTAATAACAGGAAGCTGTGTGTGGTGTGATCCATGAAAGGTTAAGCAAATCTGCAGTGAAGGTGTTGATAAATGAATTCTTAGCTAATAGCAAACAATACTCAATCTTAACTGGGATTTGAACAGTGGTGGAAGAAGTATTCAGATGCTTTACTTATATAGAAACAGCGATGCCACAGTGTAAAATTACTCGATTGCAAGTCCCGCATGTCAAATTATACTTCAGTGATAGTATCTAGGTATTATCATTATCCGCTAAATATACTATAGTGTAGTATTCATTTGGCAGCAGGAAAGCTCCTCTCAGTGTTTAGTTTATTTCAACATTGAATAATTTTTTTTCTTAAATGATTGATATGCTGTTGAGTAGTTTATTATAGAACTACATCATGCAGCAAATCAAAAATAATCATGAATATGTCTAGATTTGGTGCGCAGCATGTCGATCTGTAAAATCATTACAGCTGTCAAATAAATGTGGTGTAAAAGGTACAATTTCTGTAAAAACTATGGGGTTCCTGTTGGACACATACCATCCAGTAACCAGACAGTGATATTGAGAGCTGTTAGGATATCCTCTCAATTAGTATCCTGTCTAACTTCGTCACCGATTTAATAACATTTGACTACAAAGGCACCCAACTGCTTGCATTGCATTGTATTGTGTCATTTGTATGAAAAGTCCCTTAAATTACCCAGCCAGGCCTGGGACAAAGGTCTCTTTGTTGAGAAGTTTACTTTCACTTTCCATTTTTCCAACTTGTGCTGTCAAGCATTTAATAATAGCAAGTTTTGCACATATCAGTTTTGCAAGAGCCAATATCAATGCCAATAGGTGTTTTAGCTGAGAAAAGAAAAAACGGTTAGCAAACACCTTGGTTTGATGTTGGTTTGACCCAGATGTATGTGGGTGCATGGCAAAAGTAGGCAAAAGTATGTCTGTGTGTCTGTTCTCTGTTGTGCATCCATCCAGTCACATGTTTTACAAGAAACCATAGAGCTGGTCTAAAGCATGTTTACTAGCCCTCATAAAACACTCACTCTCACCAGTCCACGCCCCGATCACCTAGATGTTTCAGTTGTGCAACACCTACAAGTCCATAAATGTATTAAACTGGGATATGCATTGTATTGTTTTTCAAAACAGCTCCAGCAAATGCACGTTGTCATCTCTGTAGATTGCATAGTACAGTGCCTTGGAAAGAGATATTTATACATTCACATTACTAAACAGCTCCTGTTGTAGCTTTTAGATATTTGTTCAGATGTTTTAAGTGTTTGCTTTGTGCCTGCCACTGACTCACATCCTGTAGTTTATTAACTAAAGCTGAGGATGTTGGTTAAGTGACCTCGTATATCCTGCCAAGAAAGTGATTGTCTTTCGGTTCTGAAGATAATCCAACATTTTAACAATAAATGGAACACAAGGCCACACTGTTGTTCTGATATATATTTATTTTAAAACAACAATGCTCGTATAAAAAATAAATTACCATCTAAGTCTCTTCAGTTAGCTTTTCCAGCTGCATCCACAGAACTACACACGAACAATGCATAGGAAATTTAACAGTGTTTTAAAGTTAAAACAGTTAACATTTATGACAAGCCTCCAGGGCTCCGTTTTCAACATTACATCAGTCATTTGGACAGAAAAAATAAAGCCCCCTGCTGCTGGCCTACAAAGAGAGTTTGACTTACAGCTCAGACAACACTTTACGGGAGCTTGATGTCTGAGCTGTGTGACGTTTCTAATAAGAAAAGTAACTAGCTAATATTTTTAACGCCTGGTGGCCTGGAGTCCATAGTGTAGCAAGAATGTACTCGCTTCTCTCCTTGCAGTAACTTTGCATAAAATGTCAGGCTGATTCACTATCGGGGGTTAGAGGATGAGGCTTTCCTGCTCTGGCTCCTCTGTCGAGAGCGTTGGCCCTGACCTCCTCTGCCCCTCCTCCTCCTCCTCCTCTTCAGGCACAGCCTCACATCACGACCCAACCTCTCACTCCTAGAAAATACACACAGAAGAACAAACTTTAGCCTGGAGTAAGGGCTGTGAAATAGGTTAAATCTTTGGATATAAGAAATTAGTAGAAATTAGTAGAGGCATAATTAGCTTCTTTGGAAGAATCCATGATATACACTGAAAAAGGAAAGAATGAAAATATTGCTAATTTGGGTTCTTATGCAACATGTGTTGATTAGCTCTATGTTAGAGGCACTAACTGACATTCTTTTCTGTCTCAACAGTAGCAAAAAATGGGAATGAAAGATTAAGAAACTGCTTTACTAGGTGCTGTGTTACTACAAGAACTGGCTTGGCAACACATAACACACTGTTGGCAGTGAAAGACGGGTGGAACCCCTCTATAACCAGTTAGCACGCGCATCTTAAATATCCTGCTATCTGTTGTGTAATACGAATATTGTGTATTGTTGTGTGCAAGTGAACCTAAATTGAAGGATTACATGATTCTCTGAGGGTAGCTAAAGCTCTAGCATCCCTTATAAAAACCCTTACAGAGACAATATTTTCAGAACACAGTTACTGCGCTGACCCTTGGTGAGTGTGTGTCTGCTAGTTCACGAAAGGTTAAGTTTTACTGATCAAGGCCCTCACCTATTCCAGCAGCGAACCAGCTGTTTGCCCATCGGTGCCTCTGGATTTAGACACACTGGGTCATTGTTGCTCTTCAGTGTCACTCTGTAAAACACATGTAAACCAACACCTTTACTCATCCCATTTAGTCATCTCCGTACAAGAAGGTGTATTTCTGCAGGATCGCATACTCACATTACTGTGACTTTGTTACAGCTGGGGCTTTTTGGGTAGACTGTGAGCTCTTTCAGTTGCCCCTTTACGCCTGGTTGTGTCTGCGGGCACAAACATCTTCCCGGGACAAACGTGCTGTCTGACTCTTTCACTGCACAGACAGAGTAACAGGATTAAAGGTTAATTCAATATAGTGTAACATGAGCAGGGATGAGGTTCACATGCTCAGACAGCTTTGCCCAAATAAAACAACAATCCCTACTTTTACTCCAGATTTATGAAAGAATACACAGATATACGCATAGATGATTCTTACCTGAGATCAGTACACAACAGAGGCTCAGGAAGGCGAGCTGACAGACTGACTGAGGATAAAGCTTCATACTGGAGACGAGCTGAGCGTTGACACTGAGCTCCTGAGCCACATGTTGCCGTTTTATACTCTTACTCCTCCCCCCGCATACTCAGAGCTGGGCTTTCCAAACCAGGAAATTCCCCAGTGCACTTTCCCTCTGAGATACCAGGACACAGGATCAGGACACAGGGATCATGGACACCATTCCTCTGTGTTTTCAAAAAAGACTTGAAACCCCGAAGGACACAGTGATTTATAGGTGTCCTTTTGTTTTTACTGTGCATTTAATCTATTAGACAAAAAAAGACACTGGTGTTGCAGACTTTTCTTTATATTAACTGTGCCACAGAGACGACTGAGTAGTGATTCTTACCATTATTATGATGCAAACTGTTTTTAAAGGAATCTTACCACTTGAGCAGGAGTTATCCTTGAATTTGACAGAAGGACACAGTGAGTCCTGGGCTTTGCCACAACATGTTACTTTGTTGGCCGTGTGTCAACAACACCATGTGGTTTCTTTGAAATCCCTGTATCTGCTTTTACCACCGGAGCCATTTGTTCAAAAGCATTTGATTTAAAAAAAAAAAAAAAACCTTCCAATCCTCAAATTGGAGTAAAAATGAAACATGACAACACATTAAAATAATGTGCATATTTTATATTCATAGTTTTCTTATATATTTATATGTTGTTGTCCATTATCTTTTTTAAAGCACATGGTCAAAGGAATTTACTTTAGTCTTTAGTTAAGATTATACACATACATCACTGTCTGATTAGAGTAATATAAAGATAGTTGAATGATAAATCAATGCACAAAACTTTAAGGAAATGTAATGCCCATTAACATCAACCGAATTGGAGTTATGCATCTTATCTATATTTTGCAATAATCCACATATTTAAGATGAGAGAAGTATACAAAATAACTGATTTTAAATCAGATTGTTACATGTTATTATTAATACTTGTCTCATGTTTTTCTGCCACAGCTGGGCTCTAGTCAGAATGGGTGAGCGTCAGACCTACGTGAAGCTCAGTGAAGAGAAACTAATACCAAAGTAAGTCCTTTTAGTTCACTTACTGCACAGTAATGACGTACAACGAAGTAAAATCACAATGGTGAATACATGTATTTAATTTCATCCCTGCTTGCATTGTGTGAGAGCTTTTTTTTTGTGAAGGCTTTTAGTGCTTTTTTGTTTGTATTGTTCTTTATTGTTGTACTGATTCTGTGCATGTTATGTGTGATTGGCTGTCCTGTTTTCTATGACATCAGGGACTATGTTGGAAATAATAGTTTACACTTTACATGTTCTCCCTTTTGGATTGTTTTGTCTTATACATCTATAAATAAAAGCAATAAATATGCCCTTTGTGGTCTTGTGTTCATATTCAGGTCTGACATCTTGTCACTGCTTAGGACCTACAACTGTTACCACGAAGGGAAAAACTTCCAGCTGTGGACACGCGAGGTAAGAAAAAGTCAGACAAATCACCTGACAGGAGAGAGTGCTGACGGAAATTAAAAGGTAAACAGGGCGAGTTATTGGCGGTTGCTCGGTGGTATGCGTGGGCGTGCTGGATTGCAGGACATTACGGTGTTGAAAATTGGTCGCACACATGGCAAAACTGGAACCAGATAAACCAGCACTTTGATTTTCAGCCAGATAATGAGGACAAAAAAACCTGAGACCAACTAAGCTTTCAGTATGGCAGCAGTTCTTGGCACAGACTTTCATTCTGGGTTCTTTTCTAACATGCAAAATGGCTGACAAAACCACACAAAAAAAAAGCCTTTTTCCTCAAAATGAAAATGGAAGTGCAAAGAGGGAGTCTCATATTTCAGTCATATACACTAACTGCTTAGCAAAGTATTTCCACAGTAAACGTTTTGCTGTTGTGGTGTGTTTAGTTATTGGTTTGATAATTACTCAATGGGTTTTATGGTTGGGGGTTCCCCTTTGTGTTCACCAGCAGGTTTTTGTGAGAGAAAGAGTGTGTGTGTGGTGGTGGTGGTGGTGGTGGTGGTGTGTGTGTGTATGTGTGTGTGGGGCTGGGTGCTCATGTGGTGATCTGTCCCTCTTTTTTTGTCCCACTAGCCAGACTCACTATACTGTCTCATTCTGGGAAAATCCCCCCACAGTCACAGACATAACATGTGAACATGCAACGTACACATGTATGATAGAGGGACCAATCATCTCACAATATTAAAATCATATTAACCAAAAATAAGGATACAATAGCTTGAATCTCCTTAAAACGGCTGCTTATTGATATTTGATGAGAAGATATTAAACATAACTCATTATAGAGGATTACTCATCACATTGCATTACGTCACTTTTAATAGGTCATTTAAAGCAAGAATGTGGGATTTTAACAGTGTGTCATCCTTTAACTTGATGAGAAATGCAAGTTAGTAATTCAACTAAAACATGTGGTTTCACTAATGGCTAAAATATTCTGTCCAGACTTGTAGAATAATCTGAATATATATGTCTCAAGTGTGGTAGCTGTAAAAACAGACTACTTCAGTGAAAACTGCTTTCTGTGTTATCAAGGTTTGGTGAGAAAACAGACGAAAAAGGTTTAGGTTCTCAGCTTGAACAGGACAGTTACTCACTTTTAAAGAGACAATGACTCACCAATACGAGCATATTGACACTTGCCCGAATTTTACAAATTCCACATATTACATTAGGTTTAGTTGTAACTCAAATATTGTTTGTCAAAAATTGTAATGGTAAGCATATATTAAATACTTAAAGACACAGGAACTCTTGTAATAACACTTTATCCTAATTTATGATCAGCCAAATATGGTAATATTATATCCAAAGTATTTCTGTATGTATTGTATAAAGACAGCATTGCTAGCACAATTTAGTTTTACTGAAAAGCTGCAATGTTGGCAAAAAAAAAATCTATTTTTACTGCAGCTGTAGAGCTATACTAATATAATCTGATCATCTGCGTGATATGAAATAGGATCCTGAAGAATGAACAAGTTGAACTTTGTTCCACTGTTTAATTTCTTCCATGTACGTTTACTTTTTGTAAAAGGCGTTAAAGAGTTCCTACTTAAAGTCATCAAGATTCAAAATCTGCTGTTAGTAGTTTTAAAGAACCACTTGTTGATGTTAAGTCTTATCCATGTGTGTCTTATAATCTACAGGTACATGAGTACATCACCTTTTGTTGTCTTAGTGTTTTGTTTGAAGACTCTGTTCATCTCTTCACCCGATTCAGTCCTACTGCACCTTACGTGGTGATGTAAGTGCAGGAGCAGTGGCAGGAGTTACACATTTAGACTTCTCATTCTATTGTGTTTTATTTAGCTAAGGAGGTCACTTTCTTCCAGGGAGTCGTGGTCAAGACTGCAGCAAAAGCAGTTTCACACAAAAACAATTGTACATGTTAGTTAGAACACATACAATACATAAAGGCAACACGAGGAAATAGTCAAAAAGAAAAAAAGGAAGGAAGGCATACCGGCCACACCAGCGATCTCCTTCGCACATTCCACCTGAGTACAGGACAGGTTGGGAAAGACCTTTACATGTATTCAAAGAAAGGGATTACTTCTAAGGTAATGATATTTGCAGCTCATTCCATGCCCAGGGTGCATAACAACAGAAAGCACTTTTTTGTGTGAGAAATAAAACTATAACATTAAACCATGAGAGCTATAATCACAATTTGAAGCTACAGAAACGTTTTTGAGATTGAAAGTTTATTGTTGACCTTGTAAATAAGTCCGTTCGGTAGTTTTAAGATAGTGTGATACAATCAAAAGCTCCAGAACAGCTACTTAATGGACCGCGTGGTGAGCTTTCTCCAATAATCAATCTCAACTCTTAAACCAACATGGATGAGGTGCCCTTAAAGAGCCCAGAAAAATGGAAATTTGAACATGGATAGTGGCACGACAACTGGGCAACAGCATGTGCTGAGGAAGATCATGTGCATACAATCGAAAGCTTCAAATCAGCCACCAAATTAACTTCCTCGTTACTGTATTGTTAGGGAACAAAATACATTGTGGTAGCATGGTGACAACTGTATTGTCTTGTTGTAATAATGTATGCTTCACGTAATATAGTGGCATTTTTAGAGCTGATGGCGTGAGGCCAAAGGTTAGTCACGACTGACTCCTTAGATATTTTGGGGATATAAGGGACAACACGTTACTCAGCAGTCAGCGGTGACATTCTTTGGGTTGGAAGCTGGCCTAAGACATTTGGAAACTCTTAATGTGAATTTCTAGAAAATACATTGGGTGAATGAGTTTACATGAAAACCAGCTGTCGATATGCGCCGTCATTCCCAGACAGACTGTGATCATATATACCTGACACGTCTGAGTGTTTGTTTTTATCATTTTATCATTTTTATCATATTTATCATCAATATGAAAGTGAGTTCGTAAGTGTTGTTTTAGGATTACGTCATGGTCACGCTTTGCAAGTGTAGTCAGGTGGCGTGTTAGTCATAGTCGGTAGAAATGTGAGGTGGTTTGACTTGGAAGGTGAGCGCCATCCACAATAAACTAAAGCAGAGTTTTTAAAGGAGAAAACAAGCTCCAACATGAATGCCTGCTAAATGTCAAACTGTATTACCTGTTATCTGACTACATTGTGGATGAAGCTGATTGCTGGAGGTATTTTCTCCTTTTGTTGCTGGAGCCGATGTTGATTCACTGTCTTGCTCAAAAGCACTTCAGCGTGGTGGACTTTTGCTAAAAGGGCTGTAAACCTTTGTCTTCTGATTAAAGGAATGGAAAGGATTAAAGGATTTTTTTTACCCTTTTTTTAAATAATTTGTTATAACGTTGTAGAGTCAAAAGATTTCAGTCTGATCCAAGTCAACACTGGGTCTGAATGTATATGTCTGAGCTTGTCTGCTGTGATAATCCAAATATCAATTTAATACATGCAGCGCTCCCTAGAGGCTGTATCAGGTACCTTTTTAGTTTAAAATGCCACCGTTGTAGTGCCCTTGATTTACCACTAGATGGCATCACCGGATGATGAGACTTGCGTGACTGTGGTTAATAGTAGGCAGGTCCTTTATTCAGTAGAAGTTGCAAAACATATTAATATTACTCAATTTATGAGGCCCATTTATAACCGTACTTAGTTATGGAAGTATTATAATCAGTATGTACCAGTATGAAAAAAGTAGCCTACTTTAATAAAATGGCCCCTGTGAGTGTTATATTATTACATATTATTATTTTTATTGGATTATTATCACTGATACTATAATATGATATGATATGATATACTATAAGTTGCATTTTATTTTCTAGTAGGTCAAAATAGGTCATTTTTAACCACTTAATTAGCTTAATTTGGTTATAGTTTATTTAGCAGGGACAATGCACAATACATATATTGTACCAGATTAAGCTCAAAACCATCTGTAGTCCCTGGGTGGAGGCCACTGGTGATGTGCAGGTTACAGAGATACAAGATCAGTTGTAGTAAATGCAAACCTACACTTTGTAAAACTTTATATACTGCTGGGAGGGGGGTTGGTCTGTAAGCAGTAATAACTGCAGACAAAGTACTCAGACTTTTTATTCAAGTAAAAGTTGCATTACCGCAGTAAAATTAAAACATACTCTTACAGAGTAAAGGTTCTCCATTCAAAATGCTACTTTACTTAACATGTACTTTTAATAAAAGTATTAGCATCAGAATACACAGTACCAAAAATAAAAGTACTCAGTTTGCGGAATGGCCTATTTCAGAATAATATAGTAATATAGTATATACAATTATAGGATTATATATGTTGATGCCTTTAATATGCACATTACTTTAATGTCACAGCTGGTAAAGGCGGGGCTAATTTAAATACTTTATATACTTCTGGGTAGTTTGTGAATATCATCCGGATGACCAATAAAGTCTTATCTGATCCATCTATAATAATATATTGTGATTTATTTGATAACTATACATTGTATTGTTGTTGTATTGAAAAGTAACTCTTAACCAAAGTTGTCTCATAAATGTAGTAAATGTAACAAGTGCAATATTTGCCTCTGAAATGTAATGAAGTATAAAGTAGAAGAAAATGGAAATACTCAAGTAAAGTAGGCTACAAGTACTTAAACTACTTAAATACAGTACATAAATGTACATAGTTACTTTCCACCACCGGCTAATATCAACTAGTGATTTGAACAGTCACATAAAGGAAGTGGAGTAAAAAGTAAATTTCTCTCTGAAATGTAGAGTTGAAATACATTGCAGCATAAAATGGAAATATATAAAAGGGAGCAGCCTACCTCACCATTGTGAGTAGAGTATATCAGTAACAGTACTTAGTTACATTACACCACTGGTCTATAGATACAACCTCTCACAATGTGTTATACATCCATGGAAGGAACCCTGGCAGCAGCATATCAACTATTATTTATATTGTCAGGTAATCTATTGATTATTCTTTTAATTAGTCATTTAGCCAAATGTAAGAAAATAGTAAAACTGTCTTATCACAAGCTCAAAGAGCTCAAGATGATGAAACTTCAGAGATTCAGTTTATGGAAGAAAACAGTAAAAGAGCAGCACATTCTCACATTTTAAACGCTGGAACCACAACATTTTTTACATTTTTGCTTTGCTTGATAAATATCTTAAAGGATTAAACAATTATTGAAGTCGTTCAAAATCATTTTCTGTCTGATTAATCGGCAATGATTTCAGCTCTGTTTTCAAGTGTATTTGAGATGTGATGATAGTCAGCTCTTTTGTAGAGTAACTTCAGAAACAGCAGACAATAAACATCTTTATGATTATTTTAGTATTTTATTAGAAAACTAGGTCTTTAAACAATGTAAACATGTAGACTTGAGTCCTCGTGCATAGAAATAAATAGATCTTCACTTTTCTCTCGAGCCATTTGGTTATTTTGTCTTTTGTCAGCCAATAAGTCCCATCAGACATAGCGTTGTTTTGATCTTCATAAACAGAGCAGGTTCTTCCAAACTTGTCTGATTGTGAGATATTCCACCAAAGTGCCTTCGGGGCATCCCACAACAACAACAACAACAACAACAACAACAACAACAACAACGTCTGTCTTCAAGTCCTTATCTGTCCAAACAGCCAGTCTACGGGATCTTTGCCCCTGCAGTCTTTTTCTCTGCCCAGCTTGAGAGAAAAATCCTCTGTGCTGTTCAGACTCAGACTGTAATGTCTGGAAGTCCTTAGTGTGCGGGGAGAGCCGCGAGGAAGTGAGGCTGAGACAGAGAGCTTCATCTGCGCCTTTGGGAACTGCCGCAGCCTGGGGGACCTCTGGAGTCTGACGGGGCCGCAGCTCGGGTCCTCAACAGGACAGGCAATAGCCTGGATGCTCGTCCTGTAGTCCTCCAGAGACTGGGAGCTCTGGGTAGGCTGAGAGGATGCAGGGTGGACAGGCAAGTCCTCAAGCGTCTCAGTAATGGTGGGTAAGAGAGGCAGGGAAAGCAACAACCACCTGCGTTTCATGCTGCAGCGGGATAGGAAAAATAAAATAGTTAGACTGTGGCTCTTTGTCAAAATGGATTAAACTGTTTATTCAAAAACAAATCTAATTAATTAAGGTCTGTCACTGTGCTGCTAAAAACTCATGACATATCTGCATTTGCTGCTTTCTGTTAGTCTTTTGCTTTTACATATATATTTTTTAACAGATAACTGTAGATACCCTTCATTTCTTGTTTGATAGTGTTATAAGAATTACAATTGTGGTCAAAACATTTAATTCTATTTCATAATTTGTGTTTCTTATCTTCTGTCTGGTTTCTAACAAGTAAACTATGTAATGTTGGTACAATTCCTTTTGAATCGACTTGTACAAATGTAATTGTAAGCCCTTTATCATAAAGAATAGCTGATAATAAGAAACATGAAGAAGAAGAAGAAGAAGAAGAAGAAGCACTCTCACCTTTGATGCTTGAGTTGTAGAGTTGACATGCAGAGTGATGTGTAGTCCGCTCAGTTGAGTATGACTGGACAGGAGTGTGTATCCAGGCTTTATACATGCACCCTGAAGCAGAGCGATTAACCGCCGCTTCCAAAAATAGCTCTGCTGACCTTACCCGTGTCTCTGTGGACTTGTGTGTGTGAGGGTGTGTCCTTGCCTGTTCAGGAAACTGGTGTGGTGGGTCAGCAAGGTTCAATGGTGCAGCTGCTCTAAATGTTTATATTCCAGGAACAATGAAGCCCTGGGAGCAATATGTCTCACCTCCAAACACCCACTTTTTGCTGCTGCTTCTTCTTTCTTTTTTTGACATTTCCGTATTAAAATGATTATCCATCTAAAAATGGTATGAAAAAAACGAACTGTGTTTTATCTCCAGTATTATTATCCTGCAGCAATTTGCACATTTCTCACTGACAAGCCTCCTATTGATCCCACTGCCGTATATGACATAACAATCAGGAGTGACTATGTCAGCCACAACATGTTACTCATGCAAATTTAACCATGAACGGCCTATAAATATGAAAGGCACTGCATGGAGAATTTGTTCAGCTCCGTAAAATATCTGTGTAAAGAGCAGTCTGAGAGCCTCATGGCAACTGCTTCCATGCATGCATGAGTGGTCATGTGGTCACATGCTCCGAGATGACGGGAATACTTCTCCATTTGTACAGTTCTAACTTACAAACAAGATTTTTGATTCTTTATCCTCAGCTCCTAGATGCCTTTTGATCTTGATTTGGGAAAAGTTAAGTCCAATTAATTTCCCGCAGTTTCTCTGTCAGACAAATTGTTTAAAAATGACAGAAAAGGTTCACACACTCAAGTACATTTTCTGTACTTTATGGACTCTTGACAGTACAGCTGAATGCACCACACAGATGTGTTGGTCTTCCTTCAGACAACATGTTCACAAATAATTCAACATTTAATCATAGTCATGAGCTGAGTGAGGCTAAATGTTTGTATATAAAGACTTTTATGTGTGAAAGTGTTTAAAATGAATCTTTACATTAAATTCTTGGGATTTGACCAGAAATGCTGCAGGGTAACCACAAACTTTAAACTGGCGGTGTATCCGCTGATCAGACTGACTTAAGAATTAGTATCTGTTTTACTTACTGTGTTCAAATCTCTGTGACAAATTGATTTATAGACTTTTTCATCAATAGAATTTGGCTTAAAAGACCTGCATTGTATTCTGGAGATATTGTGATTATATATTTTAGGTGAAGGAAACTGACTGAGTCTGTGGTTCCAAAAGTCACATTTGGGGTGAATTATCTGATTTATTACTGCTTTAGTTGAACATATTTTTACAATATACGTCTATCTTCACCATTCAGCCCAACATCTTTTTTTTTTTGTTTAGTCAAAAGACACCTGAAAAAAGAAAAGTTAAACAGGGTGACACTGTTTTAACTCTGTATTCAGAACACATCTTGTGACCATTTTATTCTATATTTAGACTTTCACTTGTGTGAAATCAAAACGTCTCCCCCTGTGCGTACGTGACCCAAAGCAGTCTTTGTTCTCATGTTTGCGGCCTTCTCAGATATGACTTCACCCTTGTACTGTGTAAAAAAAACCGGTGGGTCAAACCTGACGGGCTTTGTCCAAGATGAGAGGGTTCACCATGTAGCTGTGAGCGCCTGTTCCTGCACGTACACCTGACATTGAGTCACTGGCGGGCGGCCAGCAGGATATCCCCTCTGAGCACGAGGGCTGACGATTGTTGTTTTGTGTGTGTGTGTGTGTGTGTGTGTGTGTGTGTGTGTGTGTGTGTGTGTGCGCGTGCGTGCGTGCGTGCGTAGGAGGATGGAGAGCTCATCCTCGAGGGTTTACTGAACATCTACTGGGGTCTGCGCCGACCAATCCGACTTCAGATGTACGACGACAACGAAAGATTCCGTGTCAACCGGTATGACCCCTCAATGCAGGCTGACACAAAGATGCCTTCATGTGCAAAAAATTAGTAAAACAAAATAAGAAATTAAGGAACAACATGCATCATTTTCACTATTTTCCGTCATTAATGGGCAAAGCGATGAATAAATTGATTGAGGAAAGGATTGGAGATGGCAGATTAATCTATAATGAAAATAATCTTGACCTTGGAAACAATAGTTTGACAAAAAAGAAAAAGGAAAGTTAGTTTAGCAAACACCTAGATGCATTTAGCTAAATTAGCTTAGCATAAAGACGAACCAGGGACAATTTCCCATGCTTCCAGTCTTTGAGCTAAACTAACTGTCTCCCGGCTGTAGTTTCATATTTTATTTGCACACGAGTGGTAACAATAAGCGGATTTCTCAAAATGCTGAACTATTATTAGCTTTTTCCAGGATTTCAACCTCAAATCATCTCGCTGTCTTTATTGAAATGTGGTTAAAAGCTCTAGGAAAGCTAGCAAATAGTAATAGTAAATTAGTAATGATCAGCTTAATATAATTTTTGCAAAATACCTGGATGCATTTTTAAGTATTGAATACTGTAGAGTGTTAGGAATGACAATAAACACAGTGTTCCTGTCTTTCTACGGACATGATAGATCTGCTGTGGCGAAGCAGCTCTCAGCGGAGTCTAACAATAACTCACTGGGCATCGAATCTGAACCAGCCAGTGAGTAACATACACGTGCAGTCATCACCTACACACAGACACACTTTATGGATAACAAAGATTACAATCACATGCTGAAACAGATTAGAGCGCCACAAGTGCTAAATGTATCTTTTCCCTTGGAAAGCTTGAACACAGATTACCGTGAGAGGCCACCCAGATCAGACAATCACCAACACTTTAAATAGCCTGGGTTAGGGGGGAGTAAATTTAACTATAAAGTTTTGTTTAAATCTTGTTGCTGTTTTAGAGGATATACTGTACATTCTGATGGAAACAAAGAACCTTTTAAATCTAAGTTGAAATGGTTATATTTTTATTTAACTTGCACACTCCAGATCTTAATTCAGGAGCAAATGTATTTGTTTATACATGTGTATATTAAAACAAAGATGAAAAAAGATGGGCCTAACATTGCGGCCTGCGCTAAAAACAGGCACCATGTGATGCTTGCGTTTTGTTTACCCTGAGGCGGTGACACGTGTGGTCTGGAGGAGGAGGATTCTCCTCAGCTGCTGAGAACCAGGAGCGATGCTTCCTTCATGCGGGTTCAGAGGAGGTCAAAGACACACACTGCCAGAGATTTGCAGCGCTTGCGCACACACAGGTTCTCAATCAACGGACACTTCTACAACCACAAGGTACAATAAACAGAACGCACGTTAATGTATCCCGTTGTTGACACATCTCCAGCTGCAGAAGGGCAGAAGTTTCCTGTGCGGGTGTGCCTCTACTTGTGCTGAGTTCCACAATAACCTGCTGTGGGCTGATGTCATTAATGTGCCGCATAATACAAGGTTACACTGTGTTCCTTCATCTGTTCCTCCTGAATACAGTGTGTTTTTATTGAACAGATTCCAGCTTCAGAATTTCCTTCCTGTTCAAAATGTAAAAAGTGTTCAAGTCCAGGAATCAGTGTTGATGAAGCAAAGTAGCTAATACTTTGTGTCTTCTCAGTACATTTCTGCGTGTGTGTTTTCTCTTGCTTTCAGACATCTGTATTTACTCCAGCCTATGGTTCGGTCACTAACGTACGAGTGAACAGCTCCATGACGACTGGACAAGTCCTCAACCTGCTGCTACACAAGTTTAGGGTAAGCAGCGAGACACTCGTCACAGGTGGCGTTTCAGTAAAACTTGAAATAATGTGTATTTGTGTCTTTTTAAAAAGGTGGAGAATAAATCCGAAGAGTTTGTCCTTTATATGGTGCACGAGTCTGGCGGTAAGTCGGACCTTTTAAGTGTGGTTTTGTCAGTAGAAATGTTGGGTTGTGTGTGTGTTTGTGGTCACTTGTTTTCTTTGTCTATATCCTTGTAGAAAAGACCAAACTCAGGGAAGGTGAATACCCGCTGGTGGCTCGTGTGCTTTATGGACCTTGTGAGAAAATCTCCAAGATCTTGATCACAGAGGCTGACCTGGGAGAGGAAGTCACATATGATGTGAGTCTGGGCCTCCAGCCCCCGCTCTCTCTGTTCTCTCATCTTGGTGTCGATTAGGGATCCTTTTTTTAATGTTTTGTGTTGTCCTAAACATAGACACACAATGGACCAATAATAGACAGTCAGGTTAAATTTAGCAAGCTGAGAAAAGATATCCTGTTTCTGGACTGATGTAACAATAGGCTAAGATGGCCGACTGGATGTTGTGACTGCACTGGGAGATAAATAAAACCTGTTGCTGGAGAACTTTTCTGTATGGTTTATGATTGGAATCATACATTTCATCTCAATAACACAAGTTAAAGGGTCAGTTCGTACAAATCCCTTACCTCTATGTCTATTCATAGTTTTGCTTTTATTTCTCCAAAAAAACACCTCAAAACAGTGGAGATGAATGGAATTTTATTCGTGTTGCTTGAAGCATAGACTGTGGAAGCGCGGGGGCCAGGGGGGCTGCAACCCGGGCTACTTTTGGAGTCTGATATAATAAGTTTCTGAATAAAAGCCTGAATGCATTTGTATTCTCATAACTATTTGACATTTACCTATCACATGCATTGTTTATCAACAATGTTATTTCAGAACCACGGACAGAGCTGATCGTTGTTTGGAGAGGGTGAATGAGGAGTCTGCCGCTGTCCGTAGTACTGAAACGGAGTGGAGTCTGAGGCCATTTAAATCAATTAATTTTATTTTGTGAAAAAAACATTTGTTCAGATCTGTTCCGTGGTCCATGGCTCGGAGCATCAAAAGATTACATCTAAAATATTCATCAATAGGCCTAATGTTTCTCTGGATGAACCACAGAACACACGTTCGTCCGTTTTTAATTGGAATTTCTTTGCCCTGAAAATATAGTTTTAAAAAAAAATTTTTTTTAAAAGTGTTCACAGTGTGTTCTGTGGGTTGTACAGAAAATTGATCTGCCATTTTTTTGGGTGTTTGTTTTTTGGAATATAAGCGTAAAGGAACAGACCCTTAAGAATAGTGGTAGAGCTATCATGCTGCGTTTTACCCTCTACTAGAAAGTCAACATCTTTTCATAGTTTTACCTTTACTTAATTACATTTTGTCTTTTTTTTTGGACAGAGAAAACAAGAATATAAGCCATTTGGATGCCTGTGTACTTAAAGTACAGTACGGGTGCAAGTAATATCATATAATCAAGGATATAATCAGTGTAGCTCGCTCGTGCCGATATGTGCTAATCCATTTGAATCTTTTTCTCCCTAGGTGGCCCAGTATATAAAGTTTGAGATTCCTGTTTTAGACAGCTTTGTAGAGAAACTTAAAGAGGAAGAAGAACGTGAGATAAACAAGCTGACCAAAAAGTAAGTCTAGAGTCTTTCTACTCAGCAAACAGAGTTACAAAACTAGTTCCATGCTAGACAAAGCCTTCTTTAATGATTCGTCTATTTCATTATGTGAAGCCAATATCTGTGACTTGAGGCCGGCAGCACAGAATCAAAACAAGACCTTCAATCCAGACAGTGTTTGTGTCAAGGATGAGGTAAAGAGAAGGACCTTTATTTAAACAAAGCTAGAGAAGTAAATGAAGTAAAACTAGACATGACACAAGGGGAAAGAACCTACAAAATAAAACGGGAAGCACAAAAACCAAGATCATGACAGTTTGTGTGAAAGATTCATCACTTTTTGCCAGATTGTGCAATCATGAAGCCTTATGACTGAGATTTGTGTTTGTGTGTGTGTGACTTGCAGCATGTGGGCTTTAAACCAAGGGTCTTCAACATAGGGTTTGTGACCCCTTGGGGGTCGTAAGAGTTACTGCTGGGAGGCCGACAACTTATAGTTTGATAATGTTTTGAAAGTTGTTGTTTTAAAAAAATAACAATATGTCTTAAAATACACATCATAGTAATATGAGTCCAACATATTATTATCAAAGATAAATCATATTCGTAAAAAAATGTTTATTTACACAACATTTATAATCGTCTAACTGTTACCCATTAATCCTTGTGCAATCACATGAGCTAGCTAACTTAAATTGCTGTGATGCTCATATCCATAACGGAAAACTAGTTAGCTACGGCTACGCATTATTATTTTAATAGCTTATTATTGTATTCACCATAAAAATGGGCCTACAATAACGTGTAGGGCGGTCTAAAGTGCCATGTAAAAAAATGGTTAGAATGTTTTAAATTAGTTTTCAAATTTGTATTTGTTGACTCCATGGTTACAACCTTGTTAAAAACTATAGTAGTAGTAATAGTAACTATAGTATACTATATAAACTGTGTTGTTACTGTTACTTAGGCCTATTTTATTTTTTTTTAAGTTTTACAACTTATGCTAAAAAATCTTTTAAAATAAAACTGGTGCTTAGGGCTGTTGGTTTCGTTCTTTAAATGGGATTTTAACTGAGTGACAAAAGCATGATTCTGGAGACGGTTTTATCACTCAGTCTATATGTATTTGAGTGCCTGTTTGTGAGTGTAAGAGTGTGTCAGAGATGGTCTTTAATTGTGTGTTTTCTAACCTGCAGGTACAGCTCTCTGAAGTCTATGATCCAACATCAGCTCGAAGGCAGAGCTCACACCACTGACAGAATATGAGGGTGTGTGTGTGTGTGTGTGTGTGTGTGTGTGTGAGGGTTAGGGTGGGTTCAACACTAATGATTGTTGATTTCCTTGCCAATACTGTAGTAAATGTAGAGGTAAAAGGGTAAAAGTAAAGGCTGCAATAGAACCATATCAGACACCAACGTGCTTCTACTTTTAGAATGACATATCTCAACAGTTTGTATGATCTTTTAATGTTATTGCTGTGAAGTGTATCACTGCTTTGATATCTCTGCTATTAATATATTTGCAGTTTTGTATGAAAATTCTTACTGAAAATTTGGATATTTGTACAATCTGTTTTTGGTAATGTTTTCTCTGACTTGGACCTTTTTATGTAATAAATCTGTTTTAGTGTGGCCTCTATAAATGCTGTTGGATCTCTGCTGACACCAAACGAAATACCCAGCTCGACTTCCCACAAAGAAAACGGCAATCTTTATTATTTCCTGTACTTCCACAGGGACTGGAGCACAGATTAGCATTGTTCTTCTGAGTGACCCTCTTTGCCAGCCAGTTCTCATGAGCTGTGTGTGTGTGTGTGTGTGTGTGTGTGTGTGTGTGTGTGTGTGT
>CALSCE010009347.1:12359211-12383532 GCA_943593645.1 Bovichtus variegatus
GTGTGTGTGTGTGTGTGTGTGTGTGTGTGTGTGTGTGTGTGTGTGAACCTATCAACATTACACAATGAGAGTATCCTGAGAGAGGAGGGCTGTTCCGTTTTCCCACAGTTTCACAAACAGCCAGACTGTTGTTATATTTTTCAGAACCACCAACCTTGACCATTATTGTTATTTGATAATTTTTTGACACACATACAGGCACACACCTGTTATGCACAGACTCATGCAACAAAAAAAAACTAAGCAAATGCCAAATATAATATCTCACATGTTTTTTGTTGAGTGTTGGAGGGGTGTTTCACAATTTTGCAATATTTATTTGCTTAACTTACTACTATGTGTATCATTGGCTAAATCACCTTCTGGGCACAGTCAGTGTGAGCACAAAAAAAATGAGAGACAACCGCACGCAAAAACATTTCATGGAAATGTCCATATAGGCTGGAATTGTATAGGCTAAAGTCCAGAGATGTAAAATGAGCATAATTTCAAAGCTAGTTCAAATATACTGTACATTTAGTCGCACTCAAGAGGGGCACATAAATCAACATATGCTACTTAGTTTCTGCTTAGTTTCCTCAAGTTTTTAACTGTAGGGCAAATAAGAAGAGTCCCATCTCCTGATTTACATATGTCACAAATAGCTGAAACAGTTGGATCCGCTTTGATGTTTGTTTATCAAATGTTCTCACTGGGTGGAGAGAAGCTGACAGACTCATCTCTCACTACTCCTTCATTAGTCCATCTGAACTGCCCAAGTCCAACGTGGATGTATAAAGAGAACTGGATACAGAGTTGGAGGCGGGCCCCACTTCATTCCTATAAAAGTTGCTCACTGGCGCATGAAAACCAAAATGACTTGCCTCAAAATAGATTATAGTCTCTTTCCCAATGCAAGTCTATGGGAAAAAAGTATGTTTGGGGCGAAAGGCATCGCATAAAGGATCTGGAAGTTGTAATTCCATGGTTTGCCTAATATGAAAATTGGCTTCAAAGTCTGGCGCTCTTCCTGAGGGCTTGAAGTCAAATGCTTGATCTATTTTTTTAAGTCTGATCTAAATCATTTTCTCTCCTGTTTTTATGACTCAATATGCCATGATATACAATATTAGATTATTGCTCATTGGAGTAGAGTCATTTCATTAAATGAATCATGCTTTCTCTTAATACATACATAACTTTCTAACACACAATATATGTACTTTGTGTTTAGTGTGTATAGAGAAATTAAAACTAACCTGGAAGAAAAACTGAATGCCTATTAGTCCTATTTAGAACATGGGGTAGTGGGGCAAGACAGCCTCTTGTGGTTGAAATGAGTACCATCAAGTATTTTATTTTGTGTATACCTCTAATAACCTTGATGATTATTGAGAAGTTTCTTCTTTCCCAGCACAATGTTTAGTTCAATAACACCTTCTGAAGATTACAACCTTACCTTATCTTACACCTGAGATGGCACACAAACTGGGGTTACTGCTATGATTCAAAATAAGCTTGACATTGCCCCTCTGTGGACAAATAAAGTAATGATTGATTGATTGTTTTGTAAGTGAATGTTTAAGGTATTATAACTAAGGCCATCAGAAGTAAGGGGCCAGATAGTCTTGGCCTGAACATCCCATCCTGAGATCATTCAGCGAGCAAAACAGGAAAGCAGACGTGTTACTAGATCGTTATTCTGATGACAATATTTGTTTGTTCTGTAAACTGTAGGCTTATGTCAACGCCACCTGACCTGTTTAAGTGTTCGAGCTTTATGCAACTTTTGTTTGAGCTGATATGGAAGTGCTAACGCCTAAAGGTTATTTGTTTATTAATCTGCTCTTTTGGTGGAGGTATTTCTGTTAATTATTATTTTACAACTTTCCTTATTTTGAAAGAGATTGATTGTTAAATGTTTGAGAAATATTATTTGTATGTTTTTATATTTTTTTTTTTAAAGGGTCAGTAAACGTTGTTACTTTAATTCAGTCAACTTGTCTGGATCACTTAATTTTTCTAGTGTGTTACTAAGGAGCAAAGGAATGATTAAGGTGCCTTAAACATAACAAATGTATGTATGAAATGTATATGGTTTGTCAAGTACATTAATCTAAATAATAAATAAATAATTTTGCCTAAAAAGTGCACATGTTATACCTTGAGTTAGAGCTATTTTCATTCTTATTGGATGACGCACTTATCAGTTATCGCGGTCTTTGATGATTGGTCGAGGTCAGAAAGAGGGCGGGACAAGGCAGGCAGAGAGGAGAACATGGACTAGCAGCGACAGGGAAGTACAGTTAGCCGTGAACAGTTAAAGTAGTATTGCGACAGTGCAGAAGCAGCTATGGCTCTGAGTCTGAAGGCTAAAATAGTTATAATAGGATGCGGAATATCAGGTACAGCAGCAGCACACCGGCTCGTTAAAGCTGGATATCATCACGTGCGGATACTTGAAGCGACTGCAAGAAGCGGAGGAAGAATAAAAACCGGCAGATTGGGTGAGCTACTGTGAAGCAGCTGTTTACAACCACTGCAGTTTCTCTTTCTGTCGTTCTTAGCAAATCACCAAAACACATTTTCTCAGGGTCACAGTGTTATGTATCTTTTCCATTCCTTTGCAGAAAGTTGTATTACCTCGCAATGCGTCTTTACGTTCCCTCTGATCTGAGCTGAGCTCTGACAGGACCTTAAAGAAGTATTACAATATTTTCTATCAGCTTTTTATTGTCTTGCAACCACTACTTTTTAATTTATGTTTCTGTGTATAATGGGATAACATACTGAAACAGATTTTACCGAAAGTATTGTCTCACCTAATTAAAAACAGATTTAGTTCTTTCTTAAATAAGAACATAACTAGGTAAGTCTGCTGTAAATCATTTGACTAACTGATTAATAAATAACTATGCAAGGCTTATATACTTTATAACCTAACTCTATCATAAACAAAGGGCAATAACATTGCTGTGAAGGAACAAAAAAACTGAGATTTTTCTACAACCCCACAATATTGTCTATCTGCAGGTGATAATGTTGTCGAGATCGGGGCAAACTGGATCCATGGACCCTCGGAGGAGAACCCAGTGTTTTGTATGGCCCGTCAGTACGGGCTGCTGGATCCAGAGGCCCTCACCCCAGAGAACCAGGCCATGGACATCGGGGGACATCCCCCTTGGGTTCCCAACGTTTTCAGCAGTTCAGGTCAAGTCAATTTTAGTTTTTTTTTTAGTTATATAGCCCAATATTGCAAATCTACCTCATGGGGCTTTACAATCTGTACAGCATACGCTGTATAAGGAAAAACTTATCTGAAGGTCGCCAGATGTTTGAAAAATCCTATCTTATTTTAAAACTGATCCCTCAGATACTTAAAAATAATATTGATTAATTACTTACTGTAGTGTTTTCCTTATTGGTATTCTTTGGGTTGTGTAATGTTTAGGTCGGCGGCTGAATGGTGAGGATATCTATGCTGCTCAGGAGATGTTTGCTGAGCTGATGCATAAAAGTTCAGAATTTAGTCAAGGAGGAGAGCCCTGGGCCTGTGTGGGAGATTTCGTACGTTCAGAGGTACATTTCTCTCAGTCACTACGCTAATAATACTGGATGATGCCGAGATGGCTTGTATATCTCAGATGTTCTTTATATTAAACTGCATCCTGCAAGAATAAAGAGTTTGTTTTGTTGCTTGTTTTCTGGCGCAGGCTCAACAACGAGCAGCAGAGAAGTGGAAAGATAATGACGCAACCACCAGATCTCTGCGACTGTGTGTGATCAGTAACATGTTGAAGGTGGAGTGCTGTGTTAACGGGGCTCACAGCATGGACGAGGTGGGCCTGGGGGCCTTTGGCTTATACAAGACTCTACCTGGACTGGACTGTACATTCCCAGGGTTCGTACTCCAATACCGCATACATATATTGCAGCACACTAACAATTGTTTCTATAATCAATTTCTTATTACATGAGAGTATCCCCACTACCGCCCAGCACCTGTCACCCTGGCATTTCCGGGAACAGTCCGGCCCATCTGGGAGTTTGGTTTCAGACCAATTGCTGTGCGTAGAGGTGACCCCAACTATATCTAGTTGCTACCACTCCACCTTTTGTACCAGCTCTGGTTTTCCCCACTAGAGAGATGACCGTTCCCCGTCCCTAGAACCATTCTGCGTGTCCAATCAACTTATTCATAATTTTCTTTCTCATGCAGTGGCTATGAAGGTCTAGTCGAAAACTTGATGTCGGAGCTCCCGAGTGGTTTAGTGACCTACAATCGGCCTGTTCGCTGTGTCCACTGGAACAACACAGAGAAGAGAGAAAACCCTGTGATCGAGTGTGATGATGGAGAGAGGATCGCTGCTGATCATGTTATTGTCACAGTACCTCTAGGTAGCATCAGACACGAACATTCACAAACACAGTTTGCTATTTTCATCCTCAGTGCATGAAATGTTGAGGTTGTGCTACAACTCGGCTTTGAACAGGACCTCTAACATTATCAACCAGTTACTGTTGCCAACACCATATGTCATTAAGCATTACACTTATCAACATATACTTGTACATTTGTTTGTAAAATACAAACGCTTGAATAAATATTTTAGTTTCTAGTTCTTATATAAACATTTGAATTACTAAATCCTATGTCACTAACTACGATCTTGGCATAACTTCTCCCATTCTGCACATTAATCACATGAAACATGATCCACTGTTTTCTGTGGCTTTTGATGTGGTAAATGATAAAATGTGACTTTCTGGTGTAGTTTTAAACAGAGATTAGATTCAAGCTATTCAGGCTGGTTTTGGGTTAGAGGTTGTGCTTGTCTTTGATGTGTAGGCAAGAATATTTTGTTGGTGAAATTATACATGTACTAGTATTATTGTTTTTATTATTACTTCTTTAATTAATTATGAGAATGATTCTTTTAATTGTATTTATTATTATGATTTTTTTTATGTGTTCTTGTGTTGTGTTCACAACTACTTCACAATAAAAAATAAAAAAAAACCTTTGAATCAGATTCTATTCAGCTCTGAACATAACCTAACCTGTTCTGGTTTGCTCTGTTTCATCAGGATACCTAAAGAAGCACCATTCATCTCTGTTCCGTCCTCCTCTCCCGCTACACAAGCTGCACTCCGTCCAGAGATTAGGTTTCGGAACAAACAATAAAATATTTGTGGAGTTTGATTCACCGTGGTGGGATGCTGACTGTGAGGTCATCTATCTCGTGTGGGAAGATGAGGTGAGACCTGTAGTCAATGACTACGTGCGTGCGTGCGTGTGTGTGTGCGCTCATTTGAACTGTCTGTTTCATCTCTTGTCATGATTCAGGATGTCATGGTGGACCAGGTGCCAGATGTGCAGAGATCCTGGATAAAGAAGCTGTTTGGCTTCACTGTGCTCAAACCCACTGAAAGGTCGACAAATGCTGATGCTTGGCTGCCTTGTTTATGTTTTTAATTAATGGAAAATAACTGGTAAATACATTGATTAGGAATGCAGTCCTGCGTGTGGTTTAACTTTTCAGATATGGCCATGTTCTGTGCGGCTGGATTGCTGGTCATGAGTCAGAGTATATGGAGACACTGTCTGAACAAGAGGTCACACACACCGTCACACAACTCATCCGCAGATTCACAGGTGAGTCTAAATAAGTCGCAAAGATCGGGCAACAATTCTCCTCCATTGAGAGCGCTTTACTTCCCCAGCAGGATATTTATATTGTAAATTGTACATTATTGTAAACACTGTATATTATAATGTTTCTGAGCGTTGGTCATTCTAGAATGATCTCTGTCAGCACTCGCAGACTAACTGTGTGTGTGTTTAGGAAACCCTACCATCACCCCGAAGAGAGTCCTGCGCTCCCAGTGGTTTCATGACCCCTGGACATGCGGATCTTACAGTTACCCAGCAATAGGTTGTTCAGCGCAAGACCTGGACAACATGATGGAGCCTCTACCTACGAAGGGATCACAGTCACAGGTACATACATGTTCATACTCTTAACACAAATGTGTGCACTGAGCAAACACACACACTCACACATAATAAACTAAGGTGTAAGACTCTCTGTTGTAACTATCTGCTCTGTTTCAGCCCCTGCAGGTGTTGTTTGCTGGAGAGGCTACTCATCACTGCTACTACTCCACCGTCCATGGAGCTCTTCTCACTGGGTGGAGAGAAGCTGACAGACTCATCTCTCACTACTCCTCCATCAGTCCATCTGAACCGCCCAAGTCTAAGCTTTAAAAGAACAATGCTGCTTTGACAAAGATTTGATCACGTTTATGGCTAAAATCTGCAACTTCTTCAAACTGATTTCAGAGTTGATATGGAAGATTATGTGGGAGCTGTTGTTTTTCTTCTTTTTTTTTTAAAGCCGTCACTTAAAGGTGCAGTGAAGTGTTGCTGACTGCTGACCTTGGGCTGTTCAGTGCTTTGAAATATGAAGGGACCTGGACAACACAAGTGATGTTTTTGTTAAACTCATTGAGGATACAGCTTTAAATAACTGATAAAAGGCATCTTTGTATATTTTTAGTAAAAAAAATATAAAGGAATGAACATTGAAGTTACATAGTAATCCTGTTTACAAATCATCTTAATAACAATGCAGTTGTAAGAATTAGTATTGATTTTGTAATATTGTCTCATTTTAAGACTGATTGAATTCCATGCCATTTTCAACTTTCTACTTTGCTAAACTAGTTATTAATCATTTATGCATTGAATGTAAATAACTCAGATTCTATAAATCATACTTTTTCAGTAAATTATATAAACAGTTCTGTCTTAAGTGAATGAGAAAATGAATTCCCATATGTATGTCCATAACAATTTATAAAGTTCAATCTCACTTATTTAAAATGTTTTACTAACTATTTTATTGTTTGTAGATGACAATATGTTGCCTTATTGTTTGCACTTGTACAATCCTGGTTCTCACATTTTGATTAATTATGAATTATATTATGAAACATAATTGCCCATAAAACAAAAAGTGTTTGGAATGGAGAACATTAAATAGTTATTGTTTTGAATTAATATATTATTAACATTCCAGGCCAAAGCTGCCCAGTGAGACCTCACTGACACAAATTTCTGGAAAAATTATTAACAAGGTTGTGCAAACACAAAATCCAAAACATTCATGTTGGATTTAAAAAAACAAAAAAAAAAAAATCTAACAACAAGAACAGGTTGATGTCGGTACACACCAGACTGAAAACAATGTCCTGTTAATAGGTAAGCATCCATCTGGGCCATGTGATCATTGTTAAAGAGAGAAAATGACTACGCCAAAAAACTATTCTGCAGAATAAGACTCACTTAAGGGCAACCCAGAAAGTATGGATTAGAGAAATTATTCTGAAAGTTTATTTTAACCTTAGTTCTGGGATTTATTACGGCACATTATGTTACCTAAAATAAACAAGACGGAAGTAGATAGTATAATAGATCACTATGAGGTACTCAGGCCAACACTTCAGCATACAATCGTAAAGGAAGACTAAAAGAGCCCATGGATGTATAAAGAGACGAAAGAGTCATTAACTGATTAAAAAGGCAGCTACTTAGTTCCTGCACGAGACAGGTTCAAGAGATATTCATTCAAGTAATTCATTTGTTTATCCTGCGGAGGGCAGTAACGCGCCCCATAGCGTATAAACTGCAAAATATAAAACAGAAGAAGAAGAACCGGAACCAAGTTGTTTTACGGTAGATTTGAGTCGGCATGTAAACAGTGTAGCACATCAACATGTCCAGTGCAGCGAGATGATTTGTAGTCAGTCGGTCAAAAAAATATTAATTTGTTTAAAACAAACGACAGCCAGGCGTATTCACGTCGATGAACAGCAGCCATGAAACTGTACCAGGCTCTCTGTGATGTCGGCAAGTTCAGGACCGTTTTTGACTTTGGAAAACGGGAAGTGGCTCACTGGTTCCCGGGACACATGGCTAAAGGTGACAGTTTTGCTCAAAGTTATATCCAGAGTATATCGCTTAATGTATGCAATTGTACTATACAAGTGTGTCCCTTGTGTAAAGCAAGCAGTCCTGTATTTAATGTAAATGACTGGTCAAATAATCGCGGGAATAATCATAGTTTCACTTGACCGTGTGCAGGACTGAAGCAGATGAGAGCCAGCCTCAAGAATGTGGACTGCATCATAGAAATCCATGATGCCAGAATATCCTTCATTGTTCGCTTCATTAACGTCAGGTTGTAGCAGCGCAAAGTGCCATCTTTAATGTACTCTGGTTGTGTCTTCATGTCATTACGTTTATCCTGCTGGATAGCTACATATCCTATGTGCAACACTGTTGTATACACACATCCTCTTTTTCATGCATGTATAAAGTGCTATATTTTTATTTATCTCATTCCATTCTCTCATATCCCATGTCTCATTCCTTTTTCTCATTACATTTGTGCAATACTATGGATACACTTGTCCCTTACTTTTACACACAATCATCTTTTTCATATATGTATTTTATGTTATTTATGGCATCCCATCTTATTTTACATCTTATCTTCATGTTTATCTTATTTTATCTTTATATTACTAGTGCTCTTATTGCGACGAGTGCTTTTTATTGCTGAGCTTACCCGTTCTGTGTTAACCTACATGTGACTAATAAAGTAAAACTGAACAGAACTCATCAGTAATATTTATCTTCCGGTAGAATAACTAACCATAACTAAAAAAAATCAAGAGAATCACAAATATCATATCGTAATAAATCATAATAAATGAATCACTTTAAAGCACATTTCTAAAAGTGGGTTTTTAAAAGATTAAACTGTTCTAGCTGCCATAATCTTCACATTCGCTGTATTCCATGAGTATAGCAGCTCTGACCGCAGAGAAACCTTCACCTTTTGTGGTTAAATTCTGACCTTGCTACAACCACAAGGAAAGCACTTGAAGATTGGAAGGGGGGGGACACAAGGAATTATAATTTTCTTTTCTTCACTTCAGTTTAAATTCCAGCATTTTACCTCTTTTTACCGCAGAGGTAAAATGAGAACTGTTTGATCTTTCTTTAACATTGAGGACATTCCCCTCTCTGGAAGAAACCCTGCGTTTCAGGAGACGCTAGATGTCAAACCCCACCTGCTAATTCTCAACAAGATGGACCTTGCTGATCTGTCCAACGAGCAGGTCAAAAGTCTTGCTGCTATTTTTACAGAGTCAAATGTCATCAGCATTTTAAAGCTACTAACACAAAATGATGTCTTTACATTTGCCCTGCAGATAATCCTGAAGAAGCTAGAAAACAATGGGGTGAGGAATGTTCTCTTCACAGACTGTTTAAAGCAGAGAGATGACAACGTCAAAAAGGTAAAGGTCATCTTCACTGGATACTAAACATCTGACTGTTTGCAGAAGTTTGTCCACAGATGTTACCATTTGTGAGCATGAAGGTTCAAATAATTCCTGTTTTGCTTTTGTCTGTAGTTGGTACCAATGGTGTTGAAAATCATTCAGAGCAACCCACGCTTTAACAGATTTGAGGTATGTTTACTCCAGGCAGTTTAATAATATATTTGAGTTCATTTCAACTTTGAGAGAAATAAGCTACATATGATGCAAGACATATAAAACATATAAACAACAAGTCATACCCTCACAGAGCTATGATCCTTGCTGACCAACATGCTGTTTCGTTGAGACTCTAAAGCTTCTTTTCTATTGTCTCAGTGAAGCTGAATCCACATGGAACCATTTTTTAGCACGATTATGTCAATTGTACTTTTCTCACTATTCAGATTTTTAAGGTATTGGTGGCCAATATATTGGCCCCGCTCTAACCTTGTCATGTAAATCTTTCAGAATACAAATTTTTGCCTGATGACCATTGGAGTGCCTAACGTGGGGAAGTCCTCTCTTATTAACTCACTGAGAAGAACATACTTGAAAAAGGGTTTGTATAATAAATGAGTTGATATTTGTTGGATATTGGTTACAATCATCACCTCCTCAGTAATAAATATTTGGTGTAATTATAAACCAATTTCAGGTCGTGCATCTCGAGTAGGTGGGGAGCCAGGTATAACTAAAGCGGTCCTGACTAGAATTCAGGTGAGTGTAGAGGACATGTATGTCACTGTGTGTTTTCATGGGTTCATTGTATGTGCGCATCTGTACAGTATGTGTTGCTGTCTCTGTCCTTAGGTGTGTGAGCGACCCATAATGCACCTGTTGGACACACCAGGAGTCTTGCCTCCTAAGATTGAGAGTGTTGAAACGGGCATGAAGCTGGCTTTATGTGGTGAGCACATCAGGGTTATTACTTTCTTTTCCCCAACGTAACAATGCACTGTATTCAGTGGAATTGTGAAATGTGTCTGTATAAGAGGTTTTCCCAATGTCCTCAACAAATATTTTTGATATTTCTTCCTTTCTTCTCCAGGAACTATTCTGGACCATTTAGTGGGTGAAGACATTATCGCTGACTACTTACTCTATTCTCTGAACAGGCTCGAGAAGTTCAGGTGTGACTGAACTTTCATATGGTCAGTGTGTTCCTTTTGCTTCACATTACTGTGATTGTTTACTGCATTTGTATGTGTGTGTGTTTATGTGCAGTTATGTGGAGAAATACAACCTCCAAGAGCCCAGCGATAACATCCAGCATGTCCTCAAGCGCATTGCTGTAAAACTAAGAAAGACGCAACGGGTCAAAGCCATTACTGGAGTTGGTAAGAAAGTGCTAATATTATTAATATAATGTAATTATTATTATTAATAATAATAATAATAATAATTATATATATATATCTATATATATATACACACAAAGACGAAACAACAACTTACAACTTAGAAACATTCCGTACAAGTATAAAACAGACATGTATACAAATTCAAAGGGGGGGGTTGCACTAACCAAAAAGGCCCCGTCACCCCAGGAGTTTGGTCCTGGTGGTCTTTAGAGTGTTTGCATCTCCGGATCTGAGGCAACGGGTAGGGATGTGGCAGGGGAGGAGTTTAGTTGAGTTAAAGGAATAGTACGACATTTTGTGCTTATTGCTTTCTTTCCAAGAGTTTGACGGTGTGATCACCATCATATCAACGTCTTAAAGATTAGTCCCATAATGAAAATGTTTGTTCCTCGTCTCTCTCAGGGAACATCACCATCACTGTCCCGAACTACACTGCAGCAGCTTATGATTTCATAAGAGCCTTCAGGAAAGGAGAGCTGGGAAAAGTAATGCTGGACTGACCTTTTAATGAAGAAAACAAAGACTGTGTTTTCAGTTTTACCAGTTTGCCCTCAAACTGGAAGGATTTATATTTAACCACAAAAGTGTCATCGAGCGCAGTCCGTCTCTGACCTCATGCCTTTGACATTTTGGGGACACGATGCACACCGTTCTGTTTATGGATGTTGTACCGAAGCACTGTGTCCTTTGCTAAAATAAAATGATTTTACTTGATTCAGGTTCAACATTTTTTTCTCAGATTTTCTTTTATAATACATGAAGCAGATATCTGACATGGTGTAAACATTATATTTATTAGCACAAAGACGGTGATAACAAACTCTTAACTTATGTACATAAGTGTCGTAGCATGTAATTGAGTGCATTTATATGGAACAGTCTGTTGCTCCTGAGTGTCTAATGCAGGTAAAAAGCTCTTCTGAGATGATGGACAGACCATCAGAGACATGAATAACATTGAGAGCAGCAGTTTGTTTTCTAGTGTCCCTCACAGCAATGGCGTGGGTCTTACACAGGTCTGAATTTTATAAAAGGGTATAAATTGCACAAAAATTTGAGATGATTATGGAAAATGCAGTTTAGCTTTCCCATGGCACAATACTCTCATTTGCCTTGTCTTCTTGTAGAGAATCCTCTTTATGGCCACAACAGTAACTACCTCAATAAATAGATCTTGAAATTCAGTCTTGAAATTACATTTTGCAGATGGAATGGATTTTTTTTTTTTAATCACAAATATCAATTTTCCTTTCTCAAAAACAAAAAGTCCAATTGAAGCAGTTTTTTAAAAAAAAAAATACATGTGGCAGTTATAATTTCAGGGGCAAAATAATGCTGGTGCCAACTTTTGAAACTTGGAATGACTTCAGTGTTATACATAAACTCCAGCAAATCCAGGCTTTATCTTTAGACCCAAGTCTGGTAATACATACACATGATTTACCTCAGTTGTACTGAGCAGCGATGCTGGTCATTAACTTTGCACTCCTCCAAATGTTTAATTGGCAGCCTGCGATTTCATTACACTCCTTATGAAAGTTATTGATTTTTCTCATAAAACATTTTCACAATTAGATCTAGGAATCAAGCTTTAGGGAAGGAAACTAATTATATTTAATATAGGCCCCAGTTTCTATCACACACACTGACAGATTTGACAAAGGCGCACTGTTGTAAAGGTGAAAGGAACATTGGATACTGTGTTGGTTACATTTGTCTGTTTGCATGAATATGTGTAAAAATATACAGTACAGTGATATTGTTTGTAATTGTGTCCTTCCACCACTGTGTTGCACCTCTAACTGATCTTCTCAGAGCACGTTCCAGCCAGTCCTGCACATTATATTCAGATCCAGGGCAGAAGCTCAGTCCTAAACTGAATCAGGAATTTATCCTAGGAAAGAAATGCTTAACATCTACAGTATACTGTCCAGTAAGAGTCCATATTTGGGGGAAAATGTTGCAATAATGATAGAAACCAGTTGAGAAAGAGAAGATCCGTTTTGAGTTGAGCCTGACATTTGTGAATCAAAGTAATTGGTCCTGTTGTAGTAATCCAGCTCTTCATCTGAGCTGTCGGCGTTGCTGCGGCGGTAGGCAGAGGCGTACCATTTATCCGCTGATAACGCCACTGCTGCTCCTGCTGCTGCTGCACTTGCCACCCTCACCGGGGACGACCGCCCTACCGCCCTGATGCGAGAACGGGTCCCACCGTAGGCGCCTCCTCCCCGCTGACTCCCCGCTGAGGAGCTGCGGGAGTGGGTGCCTCGAGAGGAGCCCCGGGACCCTCCACGACCACCTTTGGAAAGCACCGGCTCACACAGGAAAGCAGAGAGCAGGAGGCAAGTCCAGAAGGTTGCAACCATCTGGTTCATTCCTGACATCTGAAGGAAGAATACATAATGGAGCCAAGGAGAACATTTCAGACCTACCTGTGGTGGTTACACTGCACCTTTAAAGTGTGAAATGGAGAAACAACCCATCTATCTTAAAATGTAGTTGTAAAACATAAATAAGTCTCTTGATTTTTGGTGGCAGAACATTTTAGCGAACAGCTGCAGCCAATGCTTTCCATTCATTCATCAATTCTGTGTAACACTCAGAATATCAGCCTAAAATGGAGTGACATAATATGCTCTCAGCAGCATTGATGAACTGATCACCAGAGGTGTGAGATCTGGAGTTCAGTCCTATTGTTGAATATGGTCTTCATAAAGACACATTTCTGTGTTGCAGATTGCTCCTCTCCATTTAAGTAGGTCAGTTTAAAAATAAATATTCTCACCAGAGAAGGCGAGTTTCAGCCTTAATATGCATGAAATAACATTCAGTCTATGGATGATTATGAAAAAAAAGACAAAAGATGTGTTGTTTGTTGGTAATAGGCCATCATTTGAAATGTAACGTAATGAAAATATTGCGTTCAAACAGGGAACTGTAGACATGTTTTTCATTATTATACGTTTGATTATACGATGAAATCGACATAACGTTTTGAAAATGCAAGCATGCGTGATGTTCATCTCACTGTATTCTCATAAATTAGCCTGCTACTGTACTGTAGCCTGAAGGAATCAGGCCAGAATTAAAAATAATTGCATTGCATCCATATACACTCAAATCAACGTTAAGCAGTATATCCTAACGGTCGGTGTTTACCTTATTTCCGTGTGTTTTTATCCTTGAAAATGTTGTTGCACTCGGAGGAAAGATGAAAGGGGATTGTCGCGGACGATGCAGGCTCGTTCACGCAAATGACTGCGAGAACGCGGGTCGCGCTCACAAAGCAGATCTGAAGAGCATCACTTACTGTGAAACTGGAAGATCTGTCTAGTTAAAACAATGTTTCACGAATCTTGTCTTGGATTAAGAGCCTTTGATATTAGTGGGGGGTTTTTTTGTTTGTACAGATTTTTCCCCCCGTCTTTCAGGTAATCAGGTCGACTTGATGATGTCGCTCGGGGGTCTTACGTTTGTTTTCTCTCGGAAATGTAAAAGGGGAGCTGCAGTTGATGAGCATAATAACCTAATATAATTGTATTTGTTCTCTTTATATAATAACATTCTCACATTAAGATTGTCTGGTTAACGCCTATTTTTTTATACCAAATATGTGTATCTGTTTATCCTTTAAAAATGTTTTACATTACAAAAAACAACTAAAAATCATGTATGATATAATTGTTTACTTATTTGTTGTTTGAACACTTAACCAAACATAATGCTATTGAGATCATCTTATAATCATTTAGAACATTTTACCAGGATGTACATTACACACATACATACTACTTTGTGATAGCCTTAATGAGAATGGTATGATAAATAATATATGATAATTAATATTGATAAATGTAATCTCTAAATCATTTACCCTGGAGTAAACAATAATACGCAGCCCATATATGAATATATCACATTTTCTTTATTTCATTCAAATTGAGGGAAATGGGATAGATTTTGGAATACACATTTTCCATATCAAAATCTATATTAAATATATGAAAATATGCTCTTAATATAGGGCATATTAAAACAACTACAAACAACATAGGTCAAGAAGGGACACTGGAAATTGATAACTGTGTCACATTTTATTGTGATCCTTTATATTGTATATAACCATGCCCTATGGCCTTTTTTCATTTTATATCATTTTAATCCTCCCCCTTGTTATGCAATTTTACGTTATTCGGTTAATAAGAAGGTAATTACAACCTGCTCTGCACTCCGCAGACACCAGGTGGCGGTAACGCGAGTTCATTAAACATGCAACTTCATGAAAACCCCCCACCAGAGAAGAAGACTCAGGCGGAAGGGGTCCAGTGTTATTGGAGCAAGTTCATTGACAACAGCCCGCCGTCGTCCTGTCGCTGTCATGTCTTTCCTCTGCAGAAGCGCTGCTTCGCTCCTGAAGTCCTCCAGAGCAGCGCCGGCTGTCCTGTCCGCCGCCCGCCTCTACAGCTCAGGTGTGTTTAAAAAGCTGTCGACGGTCAGTCCACTACCTGCGGTACAAAGTGAAGCGGCCCTGCTACAATGTCAAGAAACCTGCGTCACAGAACGTGAATGAGACGCATGTGGAGCAGACTGCCTGCTAACTTAGTTTATTTTATTTATGTCTGTGCAACAAAACGTGTGAGCTCTTGAACTTTGATGGAAGATATTTTCCACGAGGACCCTTACCGTTTGGAAAATGAAATTTACAGATGTTTTTTTTTTTTTTCTGTAACATTGTGCAGCCCAGATATTATTTGTAAATGTATCCGAGGGATAAAGTGAAAACACTTATTTCCAACATGGTCCCAAGACACACAACATAAAGCTAAACACGATTGACCATTTAATTAAGTGTGCACATGTGGTGATTTTGTGACAGACGCAACGGTCTAAAGGTGTCATTGTAAAGATTATTAGGATTAGTAATTAGTCATTTTTTTGCAGCTTTGGTTGAAAATATACACATCTGGATCTGGCTTATATTAGTGGTGTCTTGTAAACTCATGCTGGCCGGGCTTCCTTGTATGCTTGACACAAATATTTGTCCAAACTAATTGAAATAGCTCAAAGTAAATTCAGTTTTTCCGGTGGGTTTACTCTTTAAGCCCTAATTTACATAAAAGTTGTTTGCAAGCACCGCCCATGACTCTTGGCTCTGTAACTTTGCTCCTCAAGGCGTATGTTACTGTAAGGTCTCGACTCAGGGCTGTTACAGTTGATCCTTCACCTTTTCTTTAATGATTAACCAGGACTCAAACCACTTTGGTGATCAATCACCTGATTGGAAGTCTACACTGCTCACAGTTAAAGGGATAGTTCAGTGGGGTTGTATCAGGTATTTATCCACAGTCGGTGTATTAGCTACAGTAGATGGCGGTCTGCTCACCCCCAGTTTGGAGAAGCAGACAGGAGTACCAGCACAGAAGAAAAGCAATGTACTGCCTCCTGTGGAGGGTGGCAGCAGCAAAACGTATTTTAGCCTCCTAAAAAAACTCCATATCAGTTCAACTGTATGCTATATTCAGAATATTTTCACCGCTTTACCTTGCTGTCAGACCTCCCTTTCCGACGGGGAACTGAAGCCGTTATCCATGCTCTCTTCAAAGCCACCAGACTGCTATGACAAAAACAGTAATTTTACCTCGTAGAACACGGAAGTTGCTGTTCTACTTCTTCCTCGGTTAGTTAGTTTATTGGTGATATTGTGTGACTTGGGTGAATCCCAAAAAACAAAGTCACACAATAACACAAACAAACTAACCAATCCAGACAGCAGTAGACCAGCAACCTCCGTGTTCTGCAATGTAAAATTACAGTTTTTGTCAATGGAGTCTGGTGGATTTAAGGAGAGCAAAGATGGATATAACTGATTACAGATATTGATTTTTTTAAAAAAATAAATAAATGTATGTTGTATTATTGTTATATGCTGCTGCTGGAAAGTACTTGGGAGAAAGTGATATACAGTGCTAATAATAAGTCATTTTAGGCCATATCGACCCTATTGGTTTTTCATTATTGTGTCATACTTTGACTAGCATAACCGTGCTCAAAGTGTTATCTGATCCTCAGTGTTGGTTCTCTCTTCATGCAGGTGGTCAGTATGAGTATATTTTGGTGGAAAAGCGAGGTGAGAAGAGCGATGTGGGTTTCATCCAGTTGAACAGGCCCAAGGCTCTCAACGCTTTGTGTGACGGGCTGATGCAGGAGTTGGGACAGGCCCTGGATGTCTTTGAAGCTGACGGCGACGTCGGAGCTATCGTCATCACCGGCAGTGATCGAGCCTTCGCTGGTGAGGGAGTTGAGTGTGTTCTGGGTTTGTTTACATGATGCATCAGTAGTGAGCTCAACTTTTGTGTTTTTCAGCGGGAGCGGACATTAAAGAGATGCAGAATCGAACTTTCCAGGAGTGTTACGGTGGAAACTTCCTGGCTCACTGGAACAGAGTGTCCACAGTGAAGAAGCCTGTGATCGCAGCTGTCAATGGATTTGCTGTGAGTGTCTGTCTGTTTTGTTTAAAAAATATTTAATGTTATTATTTTTTTTTTAAGTGAGGAAAGGTAGTGGGATTTCCAACAGAAAATGAAAAAATATGCAAACATTACATTAAAATGACAATAAAAACTTTTCAAAACCATAAAAAAAATATAGAGAGGAGTAAGAAGAAAGAGAAAACAAGACATCCAACATGTGTTCCAAAAACACATCAAAACAATGAAAAGAAAACGTAAGAAATGCAAACCCAAAAAGACAGGGGTGTCCATGTGGGCTGCACAATATTCTGTTTCAGCATCGACATTTCAATATGCGCATGCGCGATTGTCACATTGCAGGACGTGCATTGTCAAATAAGGCAAATCAACGAAATATGAACGGGTTATGAAGCAATGAAGAGTGAGACTAGTGTCTGTGCAGTGGTTTCTGTTTCCTACTGTACGTTCTTCTGTTTCAGCTGGGTGGAGGCTGTGAGCTGGCGATGATGTGTGACATCATCTACGCTGGAGAGAAGGCGCAGTTCGGCCAACCGGAGATCCTGTTGGGGACCATTCCTGGTAAAGACTCATAAGCATCTACTTACCTTCCTGTTCAGACCTGACTTCCTCATACAAAGGTTACCAGATTCTTGCTTTTGGAATTCATGACGTGTGTCTCCCTGCAGGGGCGGGTGGCACCCAGCGGCTGACCCGTGCGGTGGGCAAATCCCTGGCTATGGAGCTGGTACTTACAGGAGACAAAATTAATGCTCAAGACGCCAAGCAATCAGGTAACAGCACTGTTGGAAAGTATTACACTTGAGTACAATGTTTAAGGAACTTGTACTTGACTTGAGTATTCCCATTTTATGCTACTTTATACTTTATGATAAGCTTGTAAAATACAATGCATTGTTAAAGATGAAACTTGTGTGCTGTGTGACCTCTTGCATCTACTTATGGTTACTTTTTAGATGTCTAGGAGTTGTTAGCAGTTCCACCAAAAATACATCACCCCTGTAAACTTCTCAGATGGTTTCAGTAAATAATTTATACGAGGTCCAAAGAGGTAAAATTATGCAATAATTCACAAAAAAAAAATCTAAGATTAGAGAAAAGTCCAATAGACGGACATAAGTTGAAGCAGAACTTTGTTGTTTCTCCTTTCCTGCCCCGATTAATCATCTCATGACTCCTCAGATTTATCTTTTGACTCACTAGAGGGGGCCCAACCCTCTATGTTGGGAGCCCCTGGACTAAACTAGCTGACTGTATATAAAGTAGTTAAACTTAGCTCCATCTCCAACATATCCTTAACATCTTATAATGTATTATTAATATGTCGGTCGAATTTTTCCATGCAATGCGTACTTTCACTTTTTATATATTACGTGAATAGTAGCTTTTTGTGTTTTCCAGGTTTGGTGAGTAAAATTTATCCGGTGGACCACTTGGTGTCTGAAGCTGTTAAATGTGGCGAGAAAATTGCTGCCAACTCCAAACTGGTCTCTGCTATGGCTAAAGAGGCTGTGAACGCAGGTGTGTGAAGTGTGTTTCTATTCAATTTTAAAAGTTGAATATCCTTAAACCTACGAAATTGAATAAGTTTTACTTTTTTCTCCCGTGTTCCTCCTTGTGATTGCAGCTTTTGAACTGACTTTGGCTGAGGGTAATCGTTTGGAGAAGCGTTTGTTCCACTCTACCTTTGCTACTGTGAGTAGAAGAGCCCATATGAGAGCGAGTGACGGGGGGGCGGTGGCGGCGGCGGCTCTGATTTTTACAGTCCAGTCATGATTTGATTGTCTGTGTTTTTCCCTGCAGGAGGATCGTAAAGAAGGCATGACAGCATTTGTGGAGAAGAGAAAGGCCAGTTTCCAGGACAATTAGAAAAGAGCAGACCAAGAGCTCAGCCAAGAACTTCCTGATATCAGCGGTCATTTCCTTATGTGCAATAAGTCGAATCGTGCAAAAATCCTGATTGTAGTGGAACATACACGATGTTTGAATTCAGATTTGGCACTAAGCGATTGCACAAGAGTGTCTTAACACAGTGAAGCGCTGCCTGCTGAGGTTTGGTATTAAAATCAGATGCAGTGTGGGTGCAGGAGTGCAGTGGAGTTTGTATGTGAATACTATGTGATAACTCTGCCAAGTGTGTAATTGGAAGAATCAGTTTTCATGACTTGTACTGTCTTTTGCCTTTTTTCTTTTTCAATATCAAATGTTTGTCTGCATTGTGTAGGCAACTTATTTCTCTGTACATTTTACAAATAAATCTTCATAGTGCATTTTGGTACTGAGAAATGAACACAAACGGAAAGATATGCCTGCTGTATTTATTAACACACCGTTAAAGACAATAGGATGTTCTAATACAATTCTAGTGTTTGGTGATACAGAATGATTGCATATAATTCACGTTGTACATATCCTGGTTTCTCTTTGAACTAAACAATTAAGTAAATAATGTCAGCTACAAATCTGAAACTGAAGTGGATTCTGTTCACCCAGCGTTCAGTCAGTGTGTACTTCCCACCACTAGATGGGGCTCTCGTGCTGTTACACAAAGGCACAGACACCGGAAAGACTCAAAATTCAGTGGGACTGACACGCACCGGGTTGTATGCAGATAAGCGCTTGATTTAGTACAACTGAGTAAAGTGACAGTTAAAGGCCAAGTCAATAAAATACTGTTAAATCATCAGGCACAGGCGGTAGTCTTACTGGGAAATATATATATATGCTGGTCAGCACTATAATAAGATTTGAACAACTTTTCATCGGGAAGGAACGTTTATTTGTGATTTACTTAAATCACTTTACTTAATAATAGGCCCACATTTTTCACACCGCATATTTGCAGCATCAAACAATAGAAGGGCTTGATTTTAAGAATTATAAGTCAATAGTCTTTTGGCAAAGTGTCAGTGTAAGATAAAAACTATATAATGATATTGAGGCCATATATAAAAAAAAGTAATAGCCATACAAATCTATAGTCTCGTGCATCACCTATTGGCTGAAAATATTCGTGAACACATAAAGCGGTAATTTTGACTTCAAAGAAAACACCAGAACAAATTTGGTTAGTGTGCGCTTTCTCTCTCCGCTCCAATCAGCGCAAGGCACCTTTTTTTCTCTCTGATCTTCACACGGCGGCGCCCCATATCTTCACAAGGCCATGGCCTAATTGATTTTTATTTTCATTCAATATTCCCCTGGAGCTTGCTTTCTTGTCAGCCCCTTGGAACAAAACTTTAAAAAGGAGGAGAGAAAAAACTCGTCTCCTCACGCCGCAGGGAAGCACAAAAGTCTGCAGAGAGGGCCCGAAAAGAAGCTCCTCTTTGAGGCTACCGAAAGGTCAAAATAATAAATGTAGACTCAATTGAGGCTCTCCACGCAGACAAAGAGGGCAAAACGTTACATTTTGGCAGCGCAGACCCTCATAGCGTGATAAACTCATTTAAAGAAGCCGAAATAAAGAGAGAGCAGCATGGGTCCAGAGAGGGAGAAAGGGGCTTTCAGTCCGGCAGACAGGCCTGGCTCCTGCAAGAGCCTTTTCTCCTGCCCAGCAGCCCAAAATCACTCTCATATTCCTAAACTGCACTGCCTCTGGGCAGTCATGTTTGTGACTTTATTTTTGTTTTTTGCATCCAATTTATTTTTATGTTCTCATTCAGCATACTCTTAGAAATATTTTATTATTTGCATAATTCAAAGCAAAGACGGTCATAAACTGATTCAGAGAAAAAGAAAGCATCTAGGCTATACAAATATGTATCCCTCTCCAAAGGGAACTATGTAGATTATATAAAGTTCATAATAAACGTATAGCCTAGTACCCTATCAAAGGATTTGTGTAATGTGATGGATGATTTCCTAACTGCACGATTAGCACATAATATGTTTAGCATTATACAATATTACATGGATAAAGCATAATACATTGTAGGTCTGGAATGCAGAAATATAATGAACATATATAGCTTTTAATTGTAGATTAAAAACATACATTAAAGTGTACACTACCACCATGTTTCTCCTATTATCACCACCTGGATAAGGATTGTAAATTCAGTATATAACCACTAACCTGTAATGCTAAATGCTGGGACTTGAATTTTATGAATGCCTTTTTATATGCAGATCTATTGCTTTTCTTTTTTTTTCTTTTTTACAGAACCAGGATCTGCGGTCATGGAAAGGATTCCTCAGCATTTTTCTGCCATCCAGCTGAGAGTTTCTGGCTCATATGAAACAGGCCGGGTGGAGTGGTTTTCATCCGACAAATATTTTCATTATCTCACATTCTTGGCACCAGAGACCGTGTCAGAATAACACATTCACCGGTGTCTGCTTTGAATTATGAATTATGCCCACCCAAGGGTGTCAGAAACAACATAGACTGAAGATTAACTGACTGTGCCGTTCATAACGTGTATATTATAACTTTATATAGAGAAGTCTCCACAATGTCATAAGATAACCTTTACTTAGTTGCATAGTGAATGCACAGTTTTGGAAGTAATACATTGAACACATAACTTAAATATTAGCCATAGGCTATTTCATTTGTTTATGGATGGACAAATACTGTGTTTGAGTGATGATTTGAGTAATCAAGTCTTTTTTTCAACTTTATTGAAAATATTCAATGCATTACTTAAAATAAATATATTTCAGTTTTTCAATATAGCAGTTGAAGTGAATATATTTCATCTTATTAAAAGTATCTTATCAATTGGAGTACATTTTTAATGTCTAAATAATGATTTATAATTGTTGATATTTTAATAGTAGTCTTATAATCTTTAGATATTTTATAATACTGTATTATGATTTTTTTTTTTTATGACATACTATGCTAGGACTTTTTATGACATTTTTCATGGCACACTATGCTATGACTTTTTCTGACATACTATAGCTTTTCATTAAATACCATGATGCACTAACCCCTCTCTGGTATTGGACAGAAATCAGCAAACAAACAGGACTCGAAGGTCACGCGGCCCACAAACCGAAAGGAAGGATCCACAAATGTGCTAAAGTCATTTCACGTGTACAAATGGAGCCACAAATGCGTGAATATCACTTAACACAATCCCTCTGTATTTTTGTGGCTACGACTTTACAAAAAAACTGATTTTTTTTTAAATACATGTTTGTTGAAAGTGAAATATTTGAGGCTCATGGAACACATTGTCTTCTGTTTGTTGCCAAAGTGGGTTGCACATATTAAATAAATGTCCAATGAAATCTTCCACAGACTTTACGTGATAGTCCTTCTAACCAAAAATCAAATTGGGGTCCCTGATCACATGACGGGTTCCTTGCAAAGACGATGAAGTTAAATATAAAGATAGTTAAATTGCCTACAAAAACCTACGTCCTGCAGACTGAAACATAAAACAGTCTGACATTTGCCTTTACAACCAACAGAAGATGCCGGATGTCGGACTAGCAACTCGCTAAACGGTTTTTAATGTTTGTTAATAGGCTATTTTTGTCACATTTACATGTCTGGCGGACGTAAACGAAACCGGAAGTGAGATGGAGGGACTGCTCTCGCTTCAGTTCACTGCTCTCTGTGGCTGCCAGCATGGTCGTACTGAGAGGAATCCCCTCCGTGTTGTCGCCCGACCTCCTGTATGCTCTCGCTAAAATGGGCCACGGGGATGAACTGGGTATGATATTTAAGTGCATCACTATCAGTCGCCTTTCTCGCAGCCTGTGGTAGCAGTGACAGGCTGTATCGTGTGTTCAGGCAGTCACTGTTGTGCAGGAAGCTAATCCAAGTCCAATTCAACACGAGTGTTAAGGGACTCACAGGATGATTAACCTGTACACAAGGGCACACATGCAACATGTTGTAGTTCAATCATTCACACACTGAGTGTTTTTCTTCTTTTTTTAAAAAATTCTTTTCAGTTCTTGCTGATGCAAACTTTCCAACATCCTCCGTTTGTGTTGGTGGTCCAACAGAGATAAGAGCTGATGGTATGTAAATACATCTCTCTGTAAATAAAACCTGTGGGTGAGTGTATATGTATGTATAACTCACTGTATTCTGCTCTTTGTGTAGGTTTGGGAATCCCACAACTTTTGGAGGCCATTTTGAAGCTGTTGCCCCTGGATACCTATGTCCCCTCTCCGGTACAGGACACATACTTTTAAAGTTAAAACCACTCAGTGCTGTTTAGTCGCTGGCAATAGCAAATATGTTTTTCTGTAGGCTCCCCTTGTTATCTTTTTTAATTTATTTAATGTTTCCACAGGCTGCAGTCATGGATCTGGTAGACAGTGACAAACAAAGATGTTTGGCTGTCCCTGTGTGGGACACCTACACACAGCTCCTGGGTCAGGCTGGGTCTCAGGTAAAACAGCCTGTGCACCTAATGATTAAAGACTTAAGCAGTTAGTAACAAAAGTGGACGTAGTCTTTCTTTAATGTTTGACTCTTTGTGTGTTGATTTCTGTTAGACTCCTCTTGAGAAGGTGGAGAGGTTTGCTTTCTATGAACGGGCCAAGAAAGCCTACGCTGTTGTGGCAACAGGGTGCGTATTTTCTCTGCGCTTTATTTGAATATTGTAGCCGACTGTTTCATTCTGTCTGCAAAATGATTAAAGACGCATGTGTCACTTTGTAAAAGTTAAGAAAAAACAGACTTGAGATTTAATTTGCCAGTTGTCTTTATCAGAAATCTGCAAACCTTTATACTGTCGCTCATTAACTTCAATGTTTTACTTGCCTGATAATCAGACTGAATTCCTGAATTTTGATTCACTTGATTCACTATACGAGTTTCTGAACAATTATGAAATGTGGGCATGTGATTCAGAGGCCTGGGACCATTTAAAAAAATAAAAATAAAAAATAACTAACAATTAACAATTGGAGATTATGGTTTGTACAGCAGAATGCTTTGAGATCTCTACAAAATGTTCATTATTTCAAATGTCTTTTAAAAATGCACCTTATAAATATTTTCGTTTGCTCTGTCTACACAGGGAGTCAGCTCTGTACGGTAACCTGATACTGAAGAAGGGGGTCATCCCTGCTGAGCTACTACAATGATACACACACACACACACACACACACACACACACACACACAC
>CALSCE010009347.1:12383632-12441510 GCA_943593645.1 Bovichtus variegatus
TTAAAATGTTGTTCAGTATCCACCAGAAGCGGATTTCAAAACATAATTTATGTGTGTTAATGTATAATCAATACTGTTAATATGATCTGATAAATCTCCAGTCTACATGGAATAGAAATTATTTTGTATTTTTGTAAATAATTTCTGCATTTACATTTGCATTAATAAAACACATGAAGTCTTTAATGCATGTGTTTAAGTATTTTTATGATCAAGGAAAAGAAACCACTAAGATTTCATCATTGCAATATCCTAAAGGAATATAATCTTCTCACTTTTGACCATTTCATTCATTACTCCAACCTCACACTTCATATTTAAATGTCTCCACCATCTAGCCATCATTTTTAACACTTTCATAATTAGACTTCACTATATTGCCACTAACAGATACAAACTGTAGAATTAAACACTGTGAGACTTCCTTTGCACGTCCACTTGGACTCAAGGATGAACTGATTTGAATTTGGGGGTCAAAGGTCAAGGTAACTGTGACCTCACAAAACATGTTTTTAAAATGATGACGTGATGACATTTTGGACAGACATGGATGCAAACTGCAACTTGACTGGGTGGTGGAGGTATACAACTGCAAGGCGGTCATTTTAGTTTTTGATAATTATATGCACTCATTTTAAGATTTTGAACTATGAATGCCCATCAAGAGACTGTTGTTGGAAATTAGCTTTAGATATATTCACGTGTGCAGTACATCATCAATGTTTCTCTGTCCTTGTCCCTTACAAATAGACAAATAAGTAATAAAAACCATGTGAGTGACACTGAGATTTAGATGTGTTTATTCTTATTGAGGACAGTTTAATGGAGTCAAATGACACTTCTGATTTATTTACCTGTGTATCAACTATGGTTGTATCTGATCTGAAATGATAAGGGTCTACACAGGTTGAGCTGTTGTTGAAGGCTCACTTGTGGAAGAGATAATCCAGATCTTCCTCTGGTTCGCTGTGCTTCCTCTGAGACGGCGCATAAGCAGGAGCGGCGGCTTCAGTATCATCTTGGTAAGGGATGAGCTCCAGGAGATCTTTGTGGTACAGGTCGTCCATGTCCTCCTCTGGCTGAAGGTGAACTCTGACCTTACTTTCCGCCATGACCTCACGGCTCAGCAGCTCCATCTGCACAGGTGAACCCTGGTTATTGTAGTGATACAGCTCGTCCATAATGTTCTCTGGTTCAGAGTGTGCAACGCGGACCTCTGCGTCAGCTTTATATCCAGGCACTGGTGGAGCCAGATATCCATCCAGCTCCTCCCTTGCTTTGTCGTAGACTTCATCCCAGTCCTGCCCGGGCTCGTGTGACGCCGCCTCGCTGAAATCAGGGTGGTCGACATCATCTTTATCTTCCTCTGGTTCCTGATACATGTTGGCAACTTCCTGCCAGGGCTCTGCCTGGATGTTAGCATCAACGTTTGGGAACTGGACTTTGAGGAGATCAGCCATTGAAGGATGGTACAGCTCATCCAAGTCTTCTTCGGCCTTCAAGTCTTCTTCGTCCTGCCCGCGTGTCATGCTCTTCCAAATCTTCATGCTAGGGTCGATGTCATAGTCAGTCTCATCCATGTCCTCTGGAGGCTCCACTTCCACTCCCCAGGACATCTTCCCTTTGTCATCTATGGACCTGAGTTTTTAAAAAAAATCATGCAACCTCAGTCTGCAATTCTTCAGTCCAAGACACAATTATTCAGTTTAGGTTTAGTATAAGGAAATTACAACTTACATAACGGTTTCCTGGAATGCTTCATCTGAGAGTTTATTCTGAGAAGAGTGCACAAATATTACATGAATGCTGTCCAATACAAACATGTATGTCATTTTAAATTCATCAGGAATGATTTATCATATGATTTGAAACTGCAATGTCTAGAGTGCAATATTGTGGACAGCCAGGAGCAATATATATACATACCCAGGGTTTATGTGGCTTTCCTGTGATGCCAAATATCAGAGAAATACAGACTATTAGAGAAAACCTACAAGTGAAGAAAGTCTGGATTAAAGTATGAGACAGACATTTCAGATCAGAACAAACCATGAAGTATCTACACTGTTAAACTTTAAAAACAGTTTTATTAACCACTGCAATCAGAGTCAGAAAGCCTTTGAAGAGTTCTGTAGTTTTCTTACCTGAACATGTTTACTTTCAGCTCAACGTTTCGGATCTCAGCAACACGAAATGATCCCTTTACTTCCTGTGGAAATAAAGGACCAAAGTTCCACCAATAAAGCAGTTATATTTTCTTGACCTTTGTATCCGCTAAACGCAGGAAAGTCAGCTGTAAGTAATTCACTGCCTAGAGCAACATGTTGTCAACATAATAGTGTCTCTGCACCAATGGCTGATGACTAAATTCCTCATTCTGTCATCAAATGTAATATGTGTGAATGTACTGTTTATATATCTGTCCTGAATAAAATGAATGTCACTCTTGGTTTAGTTCACCTTTGTTATTTTACTGTGCTGTTATTAAATGAAACTAATATCTAATTTCTTACATGCAGAGACTAATACACTTACCAGCTTTACAATTACATTAATCTTCCTTGTCAGCAATCAGGGATCACATCAATGTTATAACGCACTATGGCCTTGAAGCTGAGGTTGAGATATTTTATCATGAAACAGACTTTATCTTGCACTAATAGTTTCTACAATCTCCTTATATTACATGGGCTCAATGTAACTACAGTGCAATATAAGGTCAGTCTTTGTTTCTAGATTATGCGGACATGGAAATGCAGCAGTTTGCAATTTCGCCCTCGATTTAGTATTTATAGGCAGTACATAAACATTTAATAAATAGTTTATAACCCACTATAATGTTATTGTAAGCAGCATTTTAAAGGATTTCAGGTGTAGGGAAAATATTTGGGGGACAACTTTTCCCCCCCACTGTCTTTTTAATGTGAAATGAGTCCAGATTAAAATGCATACAGAAATCCCCAAATTGACTGAATAAAAAGGACTGAACTGGTGAATTAAAATTTGTTTTTGAATCCTAGGGGCATATTTTACCCCTCGATCATACTTTTTAAAAGAATTCTGGGATTGCTTGGGCATTTTTGCCCCTTGCCCCCTTCATTTCTGACACTTGGTTTACAGTATTTGTCAACAACTATACTTTCTCCTATTCAGACTGGGATTTGGGATTTATGTATATGCTATGAGGTCAATTATTTATTGAGAAGAAGGGACGGTGTGGATAAAAATGGATATTATTTAGAGTTGTATCAAAAGTCAAGTCTACTATATGTTTAATTTTACCATGAAGTAACAATGCACATACTCCCCGCGCTTGGCTTATTTTCACAGAAACTTTCTCAGACAGACTCCCTTCTGCGTACAGCTTCAATCACTTAAAAACGACTAATTACCCTCCACATACACACCCACTGGAGGAGGACAGATTGGAGGCAGATGATCGGTCTGTGATCTTAATGCCAGCCACAACGCTTATTGAAGCAACTGCTGAATATGTCAGCTCTAATCTACGTCAATGCCAAGATCCTATCACACTGTAATACTCACCGGTTTAGAGTAAAAACGCTTTATGATTGATGTACGGAATAATAATTACAACTCACTTTGTGAATCCTTTTTTCTGATATGTGGCCAAGACCAGAAACTTTGAGACTGCTGTAAACTAATTGAAACTAATCTACATATACACCCTTAAAGAATGTGATTTCCTTGCAGATCCCTCCATCAAGCTGCTTTGATGCCGCTCACGTGAGAGTTTACTACTTAGGAGACCGTTATGACTGTGAAAACTCTTCACTGCACCTCGTTGACTGTTCATATAACAGTAGGAGAGTCATTAAGTTAATAAATGGGTTAATAATGTCTTATGACAACAGGATTCAGCACACGTACACACACACTGTACAGTAGAACAGGAGCCGACAGACACACACACACACACACTTCCTGCTCTGTTTAAGGGATGGCTCCAGTGCGTCTGCTGGTTATCTGCCCTCTCTATCAGATCCATATGTACAAGTACAATGTTACCCCTCGACTAGCCCCACTCCCAGGTCACTGAGTGGTCTTCTACCCAAAAAAGACTTTCCCTAAGCAAGAAAATGCCAGAAATCTTTAAGATAGTCGGTGAAATATGAACGAGGAAGTTACAGGCCTTGATATTGTTTTCACTGCACACTTTTGAAATTCGCTTTATTGCTAAGAGTTAGAGTTAGAGCAAACTATTTCTTTTAGCACAAGCAATATATTAGATTTTTAAATCAATAGAATCTTTTTTGAAAAATATTTGTGTCCAATTATTGATTTCTTTAGTAAGAAGTCTTGTAATAAGTGGAATAACGTACAGCGAGCTGGTCATTATTGCGAAATAAACCCCGACAGGGTGAGCAGGACCTACACACGAAGCCGTACATAATCCCTTGTTTAATGTGTGCAAAAACCTAAGTGTTAAAAGGACAAACTACTATTCCTTTAAAATGTTTCAATATTAAAAACAGGCAAATGCCTCTGAATGCATATAATTTAAAGTAGACCTACACACGTTGGTATTCATCTGTACTGCTCCTGTGCCACACATACTTAACAGTGTTGCTCTGAAAAACAGCCTCACCTAACTTTTCTACTAATAGCTTTTAAACTGTCCGACACTTCATCACCTGAGTGGAGTGATTGAGACACAATTCAGTCGGATGGATAGCGACTTGCCGCAGCGCTCTGCCAACCAAAGGCTGGTTAAACCACAGAGAGCGTGTTTTCCCGTAAGCCTTTTGGGGCCGTCAGAAGTTCAGGGAGCAGAGTCCTGTGGTTAATGTGCTGGTAGCTGCCGGGCCTCTGGGCTTCACATGAAAGCTGTTTCACTGATGTGTGCGGGACACAGGGGGTGGAAGCTTCAGCCCACTTTATCCATCAAACCTCATTTCAAGGATTGAAGCAGCGGGATGTCTTCTCCAAGGGTTGTGGTTTCTGGGAGACCGACAGCATTTCCATAAAGGCTCATATCATACTCCTCAATGTCAGTTTAACAACCAGTGTACAGTATGTTTGTAACCAGTATTAATCTGGCAGCCATGTTTTTATGATTAACTTCATGAAGACAGTCTTATTTAAAGGAATAGACTGACATTTTGAGAAATATGCTTGAGTTAAAAGAGAAGATTGTTGTTTCATTATGTAGCCATTTATACATGCGTCTGTCTCTTGGCTCAAAGAAAAGCAATGATAGTACCAACGGTTCCCAAACTGTGGTACACTTACCCCTGGTCATATGCAAGCTCCACCTGGGTCGTACGCAAGAGCCTTGATAAAAGACCTAACAATTGGCCCAAATCCTTAAATTAAACCAAAGGCGTGGTGGCTTTTTCATTGTTACATTGTTGGTGTCTGCAGTGGGAGTGGTACTTGGGAAATTTGGTTTGGTACATAGTGGTGCATGGTCTGAAATGTTTGGGAAAAATACAGTCAATGAATACAAATGTAATATCCTATACATTAAAAACCCTAAACATGTATATGTTATCGTACATCTCTGGGATGATATATGGCCCATGTGTCACTGCAAGTTTGTTTTTACCTACTTTTAGTGGTGAAGAAGTTTATGTAGCCTAGTGTAATTATCAAGCCTAGAGGCAAAACAAGCACTAGAGATGGTGGAATATTTGTTAATGAGCCTTCTGCTGGCTGCAGGTGATGTCAGGATAATTTAATCTTTATATGTGGTTTGTACAGATTGTGCCCTGACACCTCTAGAAGCCATCAGACGCTTGGTTTGATCTGTCGCACTGCATACTTCTGCTTGTACTATATCCTGCTATTGGTTAGGTGTCTGTGTGCGATGTGCAAATGCATACGTATGTATCATGTGAATGACAAGCCTTGTGGAATATAAAAGGGCAACAATAAAGACCAGAACGAGTGGGAGTTGTCAGCAGGTAATGATCACTGCCAATAAACTGTGAAACACTCACACAGTCACACGATGTTATTGCACAAAATGCGTTGAGTGAGCCAAGAATAAATTGCCTGTCTGTAACTATGTTGAAGCTTGCAACAATTTATGGGGGAAACCACCAAAGTGAGTATTTGACAAAATTCCCTTTTTAAAATGAATGATCTTGGCTTCATTTTGTATAATGTTTCTGCCACACAGTTGTTGCATGAGGTGTATAAGTGTGTGTGTGAGCATGAACGCGTGCGTGCTCAGTACCACTTACTTACGCGTATGCACAATGTGTACTCGTCAGAAGATTAATATGTCATTGCTACTGATGACAACACTCAGTAACTTTAATTTCAGCATCTGATGTTCTGGCTCTGTCTCAAAACCAATAACAGCGTATTACTGATAAGACTGTGAGGAATGCAGCTGTCATGTTTCTACTTGACTTAAAGTGGCGTCTTTAGCAAGAGTTCTCTACAGGTAAAGAAACAAATAAAAAACAATCAGCTGGAGACATCAGACTCCACACTAAACCTCGACACGCACTGTAATGCTGTTTGCAAAAAGTCATAATGAACATATTGTTCGAAAAACAGAAAAGTCAACCCTCCACACTAAAACAATCATCAGAACCAAAACCTCATCATCAGCGTCATTACTATCAGTAAATCCCATAAAGGTCGTCCCGGAGCTCAGGGCTGTATTTGAGGCTAACCACCCCTCTGTCTTTACTCACAGTCTTCCGTCATATCCCCCCACACTCACAACATTTAGGAAAGCTGGGGTTTTCTAAATAACTAAAATTAACTCAATGATCTACAATTAACTTAATTGATGCTTCACCAACACCCATTAAACACACATTAGACATCTCACGGTGGAGTTTAACCGCACCAATTACAGGGCTGGGAGAAGGACCTCCATGGAAGAGTGGAGGCGGACATGAAATGTTGTGATGACGGTCTGGTGAGCAGGGGAGCTGTCAGACTTAGGAAGCGGCCGCAGGAAGAATTAGTGAGCCATCTGCTTAACAGTTGCATGCAGGCACTTCAGCTTTTTGACACCGCCTTAAACATGTTTCAGTGTTCATGCTTAATAAAACGTCTCCTCAATGTACAGTACAGGTGGGATATTAGGGGGTTAAACGAGGCGGAGGGATGAGCCAGTCAGTCTGGGGCCCCGGAGCCACCTGACTATCTGGCTCCACAGGTAATGGCCGAGACAGTTTTCCAGCAACAATAGCTCTGATGACAGCCGAGGCAGACGCGGGGAGGTGGACCAGAAGCTGCACAGCTACACAGCAGACAGACAGAAAGAGGAACTTTCCCCTCTGTCTGTTATGTAACTGATGACAGAAGACTGGGAGGCTCTTTGTCTGTCTGAGAGGTGACGCAGAGCAATATAGTTGACCTTTGTGTAATCTGAAAAGCTGATCTGAGTATCTGTGTGAAAGATGGCCATTAGCAACGCTAGCTGCTCGAGCTGACACAGAGCCAATACACTGCTTTGACAGTGTGTATCAACCATGGAAATATTATATTATAGAAACAATAATGAGAGGGAAAGCTCAGGTGGTCCTTCTCTCTCTCTCTCTCGCTCTCTCTCTCTCTCTCTCTCTCTCTCTCTCTCGCTCTGTTTCACACACACACACACACATACACACACCGTACACCCTCACACCCCTCATAAACTCAGTAAACATGTGGGAGCTGTTAAAGTAAGTTTAATGGCTATTTACTGTGTTTTGGACGCTTCTCATTAAACACATTTTCCACTCGAGGAGAACTAATGTTTTGGAAAACTCACATCATGCCAACAGTTGGCACATGTGGCTCATTAATTAAAAAAATCTGCCCTCCACAGGATAAACCAGGGAACTGCAGAGACTTGACTATTGACATGCACTCACAGTAGTTTCACAGATATCGCCTGTTCATTTTTCTTGCCAAAACTTTAAACCTTCAATAACTGATACTTTTGGCCACTTTAGGGGCAGCTGAAGCAAAAAAAACCACAACACTGACATATCATCACCTCTTAAGTTAACTATACCAGCATTAATCTGAAGTCGTGTTTCTGGCCACCAAGTCCTCCAGCTATTCATTTGGTGCTGGGCAGTCGAAAATGTCACTATGAGAGCGGTAAGAGTGAACCAAAACAGTAAAGCTGTGGGCCGGAAAAACAAAACAATGAGCTTAAACTCGATTTAAAGCTCCGTAGAGCTGTAGGGAGTCATGTCATCCAACATAACAATCTTGATAATAGCTCTTTTACTTGAAGAGCTACAGAGGTGATCTATACAAGCCTACATGTGTTTCTTTCAGTTTTTTTTAACATCTGAGAATAGTGGTATGTGTCAGAAGGGGAAAGGAAGGGCTTGAGGGTGGAGAACATCAAACAAGACATGAAGAGAAACAACTTTAGTCTCCTCTGCCTCCCCCTCTCCCCCCCCCTGCTCCAGCCACTGAATGCCTCCTCACTGGAGTCCACTGCGGCCCTGGTTGCCAGCTGGAGTACCCCTAACCTTTAACCTCTGACCCCCAGCACCACAGAATTCATCACAGAGCCGTCAGCTCGATGCACTCAGCGGGGAGCGCATCCTGTGAAACACTGTCATGACAACAGAGGGGAGCCACAGAGAGTACAGGTGTTAACAGTGAGCACAGGTGTTACAGATGATCTTTACACTGCTTTCACTGCTGCCGTGATATTCACAACACATTGTATCTATAAGATCACAGAAATGTTCTCGGTGTCGGCCACGCTCTAGTTTTGTATGCGTGTGTGTGTGTGTTTGAGTTTGCGTGTCACAGTCCCATCTGTCCTGATGCTCCTGGGTTAAAAGAGGATCCTGCTGTTCCTTGATGCCTGCCACAGAGAGATCCGATTACAAGAGCGCCGCACTTTCATCCTTATTAAAGAAACATGTGGCCTCTCTGTGCAGTTATGTCAGTTTGTACTCTCTTCAATAGAGATAGATACGATGTGACAGAACTCTCATCTTTTGAGATTCATACGCTCAAAACATCACAAGCTCAGCCTATGAGAATATGTAAAGATTAATGAAAAGAATAATAAAAGATGATTTGTATCTCAGTGATTTATGCCATGTGCGTCGTCATACTTCAAATACCAGTGGTTTCTTTGTTACACAGTCAAAGGATAATTACAGACTCCCTGGTGACAAAGAATGTCAAACCCAGATGATTCAATTAAAATTATTACTTAATCTTTGGTCTTCATCATTTATCCACAACTAATTGGAGCCCTGCTTCCAGGGCTGTTTTCATTAGATGACTTGGCCTTACAGCAATGTGGTTTTCCACCATAGAAGGACCCATTTTTCCTAAAATCTTAGCTTCCTCAAAAATCTTTTCAGCATGTTTTGAAAATCTGAAGTCATCGTAGAAAGAAATTTCACAACATCAACACACTGTCCCAAAAATTTCTGAAGCTACTGATCTTCAAGTTATTTGAGGGATGGACAATGATAAGTAGCACCACACATATTGTGAAGACAACTATGTTTTAAACACAAAACAGATTATTATGAGGCTGTCCTGATGTCAGGAGGAGGACAAGAAGTGGATGTTGGCCCATCGTTACAAATACAGATAAGAATTGTTTTATATTTTTGAGGCACGATCAATATTTATATGTTGTCTGAATTGCAGGGAAATGTGAATACAACAATAAATAAGACTTTTTAAATTTGACATGAAAAGTCATCTTGGATTTGAAAACATGTAAACTTGTCGAATTATGTTTTGATGCTGCTGAAGAATCAATGTGAGGGTTAAAATGTATTTATTTAAATAAAACAATCTCCAAAAATAAAAAAGGCACAAAAAGACTTACAAAATATTATTGTTATTATATTAGATAATTTTATCAAATGATGTAACAACATTTATTTTAGGATACAGTATGTATAATTTGTCTCAATCATCTTATAAAATGCCTCCTTTCATCAAGCAGTGATATTTCCAAGTTGGAAATATACTATTAGAAGTTCCTGTATTTAATAACTACTTAAAATGTATATTTGCACCTTTGTATCATTTTTTGTGGGCTCTTATGTTCAGTAACTGCGGTGCGTCAAAATGACAAATTCTAATAATATTTGAGGAATCCTGTTCACCAACCTACATTCATGCCAGATTGCAAAGTTGTTTATTACACATCATTCGATGCCACGTAAGCACAGTCAGAGGATGTGAGTCAGACCTGTGAATCGACTCCACTAACAGACTTTCATTTGGGGAAGACGACCGTCCCTAGATGTCTGTCTCTGTAGATTGTAGCTGCAGCCGCTGTGCTCCCTGACCTCACCTCCCAGGCCCTGCTTTGTTCCCACGCTGTGCCCTGTGGAAAGTCTGGCTCCAACCTTTTCAAACCATAATTACATACCTGCAGTACGCAGACAACAGGGGAGTAAAGACAGACACAGCATGAAAGGGAAAGGGCTCACCATCACTGATATGGGATAACGTACTGCCACTTACTCGCTGCTGTATCTAATTTGCGTTAAAGGACAGCACTAAAAATAAGTCTTTTGAATGCATTGCTTATTGGTTTTCTGTCAAACTAAAAACTAAAATAACAGTAATGTTAATTCTCTTCTCATTTCCTCCGAATTCCACTAGCTCAACGTATAAAACAAGCACCAGTGTCACACTGTTACATATGTCTCCTGTGATAAGGTTATTGCTGTTGGACACGTTTACATAACGTGGATAAAAACAACTACATACATATGCTGTACAGTCAAACAGTTCAGCGACAGAAGTGGAGAGGAAGTTGAAGTAAAAGCAGGCGCCTTATGAGGAGAGTTTATAGTTGTTCTTTGTGATTTAGATATTTCTGACTATGAGAATAAGATTGTGGAAGTTAACCTTAACTGTGAAGATTTATAGGTACAATTTCATTATAATGTAAGTTTTAGTTTCTTTAGTACCTCATATTATTTAGGCACTGCCAAATGAAAGCCACACATTTGTTAAAAGGGATTTCTGGTTTGAAATTTCTTACTGAGCTCAATTTGCTTTTTGGTAAAATAATCACTGACTTATGGTTCTGATCAGTATTTAATTAGATGCTTTATAAGCTCTTATATAGTGTATTGTGACAACAAGGCATAAATGCATAAATAATTACTAGAATATCAGGGGCGTTTCTTTTATCAACATTTTATTTAGCAGCAGGTTTAGGGAGGAGAACATCTTTTGATTGTTTGATGAGCTTTGATTCACCGCTGGAAGACATAAGGTCTGAGAGTAATATTAAATCTCTTCTCCATTGGTCTCTTCATCATTAGTAATGAGCTGTGATGAAGTGGAGAAAGTCAGAGATCAAGTACTCAAACACGGCGCCAAGAGGTGCACAGACCAAAGTTAATAGACACAGACATGCTATATTGGCCTTCAGGCACACAGCAGGAGCTTCTTTGGCATTCATATGAGCAAAAAAAAGAAGTTTCTTGGAGTTGAAGGCACCGTACTGAAGACTGTATGTACTGCATGTACTGTATTCCAGGAACTATTCACACAAACAAAGAGACAGAGAGAGGTTAAACTCCAAAGTGCAAATTAAACTAACACAATAACGATGCCCACTGTGTCCCCTTCAAACAAGCCAAAACAAGATGAGTTTCACTAAGGAGGGGTTACTATTACATTGTTGGTTTACATAGCCCTATGAACGGAAAGCCGCTTGCCAGAATGGGATTTTACTAATGTCACTAAATCACTCCCAGATGGCCTGACTGCAGGAAATGCGTCTTTCTTCTCAAAACCTCAGCACAAATAGTACATGAAGCGTGGTGCATTCATGAGCATGTCTGTCCTCACAACCTATGTTGAACTGTCCGTCCTGGATTTCATAGCGTTTCATGTCCTGCAGGGCTGCAGTCACAGTCTGTCTCTGTCAGTCTGCTCAGCCCTCTGAGCTGCCAAGTGAGCTCCTATTCACGACTTAACCTTTCAAAAGTGGTCGACTAACTTCAGAGGGAAAAAGTTTAAGAAGGTGCGAGAAACGTCAGATCAGCGAGTATTGATTCCATAATGATGGCAACAAGGTCAGCCACACAGTGACGGTGGGTCTAATAGACATTTGAGCAGGCTTTGGTGTCATGCTTGTGAAAGCAGTTTAGCAAAAAGGTAAACAGCCCGGGGCCAGGAATAACAGAGTGGAACTGATTAGAGGAGGAGAAGGAAGGAGGGAGAGAGAAAGGAAAGAGAGGAAAAATGAGACAGGGACTGATAGCATCTCTTTTCCCAACTTAATTATATTAGACAGCTAAAGGCTCCATAATCTCTCGGTCGACTGTGTGTTTAAAATCTCATGTGAAGTGTAAACAAGAAAAAAAGAATATGCTGCAGAAATATTTCTGTATTTTGAAGGCGGGTAATATTGGCACAAATTACAATCACTATCATTCATTTTGATAGGAATTTGCCCAAAGTATTTCTGAACACATGGTAAAGATGTATCCTCATGCTCATACTATTAAGTCACAGGGTGTTTTGGGGTTTACTAGAGCAAAATCATAGTTTCAAAAGAAATATACATATATGTTTAAGTCTTAAGATTTCATGCTGAAATAGAGCTGTCACTTTATAAAAAAAACATTATAATAGTGAATCATTTAAATTCACTGATCAAGGTTTCCTAATTGTATTTCTTTTTTGTTCTAGTTTGACAGGATGTGGTCATGCTGCAATTACCAACCAAGAGAAAGGATAACAATCTTTTCCTTTCCTCCGTCGCTCCTCTCTATCCCCACACTTTTAAACACTCTCTCCATCTCTCATCCCCTCCCTTGCCCTATCTCGCCTTTGCCAACTCTTCATATGTCAGTGAAAGCTGTTGCTAATAAAAGTTAAAAAGCAAAGTATCAAAAGGAGGTGAGAGGGAGCGGAGGGAGGTGCATTCTTTCCTGCCTGCATGGGAAGAGTTTTGCCGGGACGAAAGGGAGTTCCAGTGGTCTCGGATGGGATTGGAGGGGAGGGGGTGGAAAGAGGGGAGGTGTGGATGGGAGCTGAGTGTCACCCCCGCCACCCCAGGACACGGAAAAAACATTTAGTTTCATCAGGTTTCAAAGGCACAGTAATTACATCAGAGATGCAGGATGACAGGACATCCCTGCGCTGCAGTGGCAGAGAATTACAGCGGGCAAAGAACCACGCCTTCAAAAACTTAACAGGACGAACTCATCCTCTCCTCTCTTCTCTCATCACCTCTCCTCGACATGGTTAGAAGCAGCACTAAAGCAGCACCCCAATAGCTCATCTCCATCTTCTCTGTGTCCAGAGAAGGCGGCCATTGTGCGCCCGTTCCTCTCTCCCCAAGTCACTTTCCTATTGAGGCTCTGAAAGGGCATTTGAGGGGCCCTGTTTTGGCTGTGCAGCTCACCTGCAGAGGGGAAACTATGGGTCTATTCTAAAGCCCAGCAGCTGCCAGGGCAGAGAGGCTGGCACCCAGTGGGACAGAGAATAGCGGCTGCAGAGCCTTTCAATATGAAGCCACTTAGTAACAGAAGGCATGTGCCAAGCCTGCAAAGCCAGAATGAAGAGTCACCCTTCGGAGTTCACTAAATATCAGAAAATAGTGAGACCCATCTCCTCTTTGCTCCCTTCCTCGCTTATCCGCTATGTCGTATCTTCGTCCGTTTGTTCTTCGTCTGGCTTTTTTTATGGAATAAGAATCCACAGGTAGCAGGACACAGAGAACGAATGCACCGTAAAATATAAAAGCCTTAGGCCAGGAGGATCGAGGTAAATAGGTTAAAGGTTTTTTTGGTTAACACAGATCAACGAGATGGTGGAGTGAAGAATCACATCGGCAAATGAGTGCACAAAAAAAATGCCGCCCAACAATTCCCTCGCCCATGTTTAAGTGTAACCGCCGAACTCCTTCTCGTGCAACAGATCGAGCCATGACACCACTGTGAGGATCTCAGTGGCTGCAATCCTGTGAAGAAGCCTTTACCACACAAAGCCCCTCTTCTGTCAGCAGGCTAGCTCCCACACTGGTGCTAATTTACGATGCCCTCACAGCAATTTCCACAGTCAGAGAAGTTCAATTGTGTTTTCCAGCTCATTAAGCATCAGCACAACAAAGCTTTCATCTTCTCCTTCATCCCCCTCTTCTCTCCCTCCACCCATCTTCCTCGCTTTATCTGGCTGTCCTCTAATCTGCCGCTTTTTCCAAGCATCCAAAACTAAAAAGATTAAGCAGTAAAGGTAAAATGGGCTCCAAACTATTTTTCTCTTAGCCTGCATTTAATTCTGTTTCTTTGTGGTTTTGTGTATTGGTTTGTTTAAAAGCGCGGCCCAAAGTCTGAAGCTTCTCCTCATACAGGCGCAGGGAGAATGTAATGGTTGTTTATTCAGGGGCCTCTGCTGTGCCCTCCCATCTCTTTCAGAGCTTCATGAGACGACGTGGAATCTATTGTAATCGTAGAAGAATCAACTCAGCGTATTTGTTCAAGTTGTCACTGTGCTGAGATCACAGGCGCACACTCACATTCTCACAGAAACCCTACATTTATTTGACTTAAATACAACTTTTTTAATGTAGAATCTTTATTAACACGTGAGATCAACAAGACAGTTGATAAAGCATTTTCCTAAAGTTATAAGAGGTGGGCATGTGATGGCCTGAGAAATCTGTAGACGAATGCAAAGGACTATTCCCACCATCAAAAGCTAGCACAAAAATGCCCCAGAGCAAGTCATGTGACCCTAATTTGTTCCAGTTTCGGCTCCTCTGTGGTCAACATTATCAAAGCCTCGAGTATAATTATTTACTGAGATTTATTGACATCATCGACATGCTTAGAACATCTTTTGAAGTCAGTGCGAGTCACAAGCTTTGAGGAAATATGTATCACAAATCCCCTCTGAAACTGTGAGTGATACTGCTCTAGATAGATAGATTAGTCACCCTAAACATTAAGTCATTTGTACTGAATAGCCAATTACATTAAAAGTTGTTTCCACTACCTTGATCTACATCACGTGAATCAGGGAGGAATTTGTTAAATTATTTTTTTTTTAAGATGTTACTAATCATTTTGAGATTTTACAATGCCACGTGAGGGGAAAAAAAATCAGAAAATCATACTTCCCATGTCTTATAATTAATAGCAAAGATGTAAAGAATACATTTTAATACCAGTTAAAGCCTTCATTTTAGATTAATAAATTAAATGCCTTTTAAGACTTTTTAAGGATCTGGTGTTACTTACACTAGATATGATTAAAACACACAGCAAATTCTCTTAAATGTCAAATTTTATTATTATGGTGCACTTTTTTCCACCTTGTATTTAATATAAAGTTTACATTGAGAGTTACAAAAAAAGCAGAAAATAATCAATCTTTAAAATATAGTTATTTTAGCTGCTAAGGGGTAATTTGACGTTCTTGGAAATACATTTATTCGCTTTCTTTCTTGAGATAAGATAATTTTTGGCTTAGCTTAGTACAAAGACTGGACACAGGGGAACACAGCTAGCCTTTCTACCAGCACCTCTGAAGCTCACTAACATATTGTTTGTTTACCCTTTAGACAAACTGTAAGTAAACTACACGTTTTGGTGGGCAGCTTTTGTTAACGTTAGAAAGAACCACACTAACTGTTTTTGCTAACAGCTGCTGGCTCCTGGCAAGAAGCTATTAAGCGCATTTTGCAAAATCCAAAATGTCAAAACTGTTCCTTTAAGTCACTTTGTTTTTTTTGTTTTTTTATTGATTAGTAGGATTGGTAGTCAGCTAACTGTTTGGTACATAATACATGAATTGACATAGTCAAAAGTCAAAAATATTTCACAAAGTTGGAACAGCAGACAGCAAACTTCATTGTACTAATTGTGAATATTTAACAGGCAAACTAAAAAAAATAACTTTTTCCAGTCATTACTGTTTTTTCCACACCTAATTATTACGCTCCCTTTGAAATCAAAGAGGAATAACATACTCTTAAAATGAAGAAAAAAGCAAGATATGAGGATTTTTCCAATTGAATGTCTCAGTGGACCTACAGGTGCTGCTGGGTGATTTGTCGCAGTTTAAATTGTCACAGCATGTTGCAGTGCAGCTGCCATCACTTGAGGGGTTTCAGAGAAGTCAATTGTAATATTGTTGGGAAATGTTTAACCTAATTTGCAAATAGTCAATCAGCAACAGCTGTCACAAACTGCTTGACACAAATCAGTGCTCCATTCTCAGCTTCCAGTGGGCCTACAGCAAACTGTGTTCAGCACCGTCTCCCAGTGTGCTGTGGTCTGACCTCATTCTGCAATTCATTGACAGGCAAAGTGGGGAACTGATGCTGCGGCAGTGACATTTGTGAGATCTAATTCATGTTAATCTGGGAACTGAAACAGATAAGAACCAGAATGAGAGTGAAGAAGATACAGTATTATATGGTGTGGTAACATTCTCCAGTCATTCATTCGACCACAACATAGCTACAAATTCTGCAAGGCCATACCAGTCCTCTGTCCCGCTGTGACCCATAGGAATGCTGCTCTTATTACACTCAGAGACTTGTTTGGTTTACAGTTTAGCTTCTCTATATTTCAAGACTCAGACACTGCATGGGTACCGCCAAGTGTGTGTGTGTTTTTGTGAGTGTGTGTGTGTCAGGTTTCTCTTGCTTCCATTAGTCCTGTGCTGTCCCCTGCTCCTCTGCTGTCACCACTCACAAAGTAACGACGCCTACATCTGCCATCAAGGCCAGACAATAAAGAGCCTATGATAATTTGACATCCCTAGCCTCTGTTAGTGGGTCATTCTCTAACATCATCATCATCATCATCATCATCGTCGTTATCATCGCAGAGTGCAGGCTACCATCTGAGTCCCCCCCCCCCCCTGCTGTCAGCGCCGTCACTGAGCTCACCCTAACCCCTGGCTCGCTCCAGGTCCAGAGAGGGTGTCCGGTTCCCTTTGTCCCCCACCGTAACCAAACCGCGACAATACAGCAACAATATCTCTGTGTTCACCTGTTAGCACCTGGCACGGCGCGCAAGACTCACTGCCGAGTCCCCGTCAGCCAACCACTGTGCTCGTCTCTGTCAGACGCCATGTGGAACGCGCCTTCCTGTCACCAAACCCAATATCCTACATACAAAACACACAGAGGCATAATAACCCGCTCGCTGCTTGCCTGTCAACACTGGCAGCAGAGTCATGCTAACATATAGCAGATAAATGAAAAGCACTCAACCAATCAACAACCCATCACGTAATTACAAAGGTTTCAAGCATCATCTGCTGTGAGTCTCCAGTATGTCCTCTGAAAGAAGGAAACTAATGACCTACATTCCTCACAACGAATGCTTCAAGCAGACAACCTCAGCTTATGCTCGTGAAAAAGGGAAAGTTCAAGTTAATGGCTGTAGTACATCTTTTTTTTGTTTGTTTCAATAGCATGAATTTGCACCATTCTGGGATCAGACTTTTATCAGATTTATTGCTGTACAAACAAGTGCAACGCCATGACTTCCTTCAAGGAGAGACTGTTTGAAAGCATGGCCTGGTATTCCCATGTGTGCGATTATTGTGTCTCGCTCCTCTTTATGAAGGCGGACTGTATGCCCCGCCTTTGAGTGTGGCCGTTGGGAACAACTGTAAACTTTTTTCAGACGTGGTCGTTTTCATATTGAGCACACCTCGAACTTGGTGGAAGGGTGTAGCATGGGCCAATGAAGAACCCAATAAATGTTGGAGCAGATCTGAATCACGGGGAGGATCCATGCATTATTTTTCACTTATGGAAAGGGCATTGGCGGAGGTCTGCGCCGTCCAAGTTTCCTTCTAGTGCCCTATACTGCCTCGTCCAACCACGTCTGAAGACATTGACGTGAAGTGCTAAGGCATACAGGGCTGTTTAAAAAGCCACACTCATAGAGAGCAGTGGGATGTGATGATCAAATGGGGATAATGGTGCACATTTTCTGACAATCACGAAAAGTGACTGTAATTGTGTGAAGAATCAGAAGATCGGAAAGATCAGAAAGGTGTGGGGCAAGGGTGTTTCAGACACAGTTCAACAACCCATCCAAGCACCTCCGTTGAAGCACAGTGATGCTTCAGCAGCTTGTCGTCACTCTCAGTAAAACCTTCTGTCACGTTTGACTCTGCGAAACCCTGAGAAATGTCCTGAGGCAGTTTACAAGATGGAGAGAATGTAAGTATGTTGTAACGGTGAGCAGGTCATATCAGTGACCCTGTTCACAGTCGACAGGTGAGACCTAACCTTGAGCGGGCGCAGCGAGAGTGGCAGCTCACATGACAAATGTGCTGACGGTGAGAAAGATGTAACAACTAACCAAGGCTGACGTGTTGTTGCAGTTCCCTTCAAGCTCAGATCAGATAGAGAGAAACATCGCTGGAAAGACCTCGGGCCCTCCACATCCTCTTTGGCATGATTGGCATGATTGGCATGACTAGGCCTGAGTGAAACTGTGCTGGAGCCAAGTGAGCTTGTATGCTTGACTTTATTATTTCAGTAATTAATATACCATCCATTTGAAACATCCCGTTTTATAGGGCGAGTGCTGCAAGCATGGTGACATGTACGAGCGATAATTGATGCTTTAAAGTGGCAATAAACTACTTTTCAACGTTTTATACCCCTAGTGCTTCCAAGTTCGTTTTCCTCAGAGCATACTACTAGCAACAATGCAAATTAAAAAAGTGTATTAAATTGTAATTCATTACCAATGCTGCTCAGACTAATCGCAGTCCAAGGCTCTTCTGCAGACAACACAGGGTCTCATGCAACTTTTAGTGACTTTTGGAGCTAGTACTAGCTGCTTTCATTGGAAAAGATTTGGCAACACTGAAGAGGACCCACCGCATTTTGTTTTCCATGGTTTTGTGCCGTAAATCAAACCTTTATTTTCCAGAGAGATCGTGCTGGGTGGCAGAAAGAATTGAATTGTATAGGGAACCATTCTCAACACTGATAGTGTCATTGTTCTACAGCCATTACATTGTGCAATCAACATTTACGTCATAATGATAAGTTCAAGTAAAGAACTTGTCACTTTAATAAGTAGGTTTAACTAAATAAATAGTCCTGAAAATCAACAGTGTATCTCATGGATGCTGTTCAGTTAGAATTAGCTTTAGCTTTGCTAATATTAAAGTCCTCACTGTGGCCTCTTGTTTCTGCCATATGACGCAAACACCATATGATAGCAGGAAATTAATGTTGATATAAATAAAAAGTTAATATTCCTCAATGATGGTGTAATGATAAGCAAACTAGATTAAATTTTGGGGTGACCTGAACTCAAGTCTGACCGAAATTTGATTAAGCTTATTATTTGGATTGTTTATACAATGAGGATGACACAGAGTTGTTTTGATTCTTTTCTAAACATGATATACCTTTAAAAAGCGGCAGCGGTAGGGTTGAGACTTGAGTTGTAACTGATGATATTTACATGTGGACTCGTTGTTACCAGTGTTTCAAGACAAGAGACCGATTTAAGGACACAAGCAAAGCTGACTTGATCCCATCTCTGCATGAAATGGACCGAATCGTAAATATGATACTTGTGCGTACGGAAATCAGCACTTCATTCTGTCTTTGAGGATAAAGAGAATTCATAGAGTGTGATTTATTGTAAATGTCAGTATGGAAAGGAAAGTTTGTGATCCATTGACGTTTTGACATACTAATGTTGGCAGGTCCACTCAGACACAGGATAATGTTCTGTTATGCTTCACCGGGCAGGCCTCCCGTCTCTTTTAAAGACGATACACTTTCACCACAAAGTTCCCCGCTGTGTGTTTCATAAATGTTTATCCCACATGACTCCGGCCCCCCTCCCAAAGTTTGCTTAGGATTTCTGTAAGCCCTGACAACTCTCATGAAATAGAAAGATTTTCAAAAATTAAATATATAAAGCCTGCTTCAACATGTTTGGTTTGAAAGGAAAAACTCTTTCGGAGAGAGTCAGTTTTTTTTCTTCTACTTTTATGTAAATAAGGTGCCATAGTGAATAAAAATAGCATCAAAATAGACTAATAGAGCTTGTTTATTTAAATAAACAAAGTGACAGAGGTCCGGGGCTAATCCCTGAATCCCTTTTGTTTGTTTATTAACTGCTCATTTTGCAAAAGTGGCCCCACAGCGAAGCAAGTTGAGTATCCTTGAGCCACCAACAGGTCAAAGTTTTCACTTATTCAGGGAAGTATAACACCTACGAAGTATAACATCTGCTCGAAAAATCATGTCGTTGATATGTATTGAAAAGTAATACATGGATAGAAAAGGCTCATTATTGACTCTTCTGGCATGTGCGCGCTAGATAGAGGAAATATAATTTACTCATTCATTATAAACCAGTGCAAGAGAAACAAAACATTACAGACAGCCCTACATTCCTTTTCAAACAGGAGGAGAGCGAGAGTGGTAATATTCTCAGTAAGTAGAGGAGAATGTAATGTTGTTGGGCACTAAATTACAGTCATTGAAAGCTTGTATGGTTACCCAGCGATCTATCACTGTCACACAGAGAGGGAGAGGGGGAGAGAGCAGACAGGCGCCAGTCGTAGCAGGATCAAAGCAGAAATGTACCTCAGGGAGAGAAACAGTTAACTCCATTTAGCCAATTGTCTTACAGACAGTCAGTCAGTGTGCTGCTGCTGCAGGCCCAACAACAGTTCCCATAAGAGAGAAAAACTCTCACATATTGGGTTTCACTGAAAATGATTTGACTTGATTTGAAGAGCTGCAAAACAAGGCCAATTTGGATGGGCCTCTTCAATGGGCCTCTGCTACATTAGTTGGGGTTTTACTGTCTCTCAAAGGGATTACAGACAATGAACACAATAGGTTGAAATATGGGCAATACACAGCCATAGATAATTTGATTACAGATAGAAATTTATAGTGAAAATAACTCTTAAGAGTATAAAAAGTACTGTGAACCACAGCCTGGATTGCCTTACTGTTGTAATGAAACACTGGAATAAACTACTGTAACACATTGTCAAGCACAACTTTTTTGACAAGGTCCTACGACAAGTAACGGCACTATAGTTTTGGCAAAATAACCAAAAAATTGTCTACCAGTAAACTTTTGTAAACTAAATTTTTAGGCCCGTCTTTTGTTAATCTTTCTTTCATTGATACTTTTACCGCTTGAGGGCACTGGAACAAGCTATTAACACATCATTTATCAACATATCATCCCTTTGTAGAGTTTACATGGCGAATGTGTTAGCAAACAGGTGCCAATTTACACTTCCTGAAGACACAAAGCAACATTAGCATTCATTTGGAGTCATGTTTGTGTCTGCTCATGAATGTAAGGCCAATATTCCCTCTCCTTTTAGATCTGTTTTTCTTCTCCGACCACTCCTGAGGGAAATATCTGTCTAATTAGCTGCTAAATTCTCCACTATGTTAACCAGCTAGTCTCTATCTTTGGATGATAGGCAGGTAGTGTACAGTGGGTTTTTATGGCAGTTATATAGAATAGAAAAGCTTGATGAGAGCAGTGAGAGTGAATAAAAACAGGGAAATTTAGGCCTTAAAACCAAAACTGAGTTGAAAGATGCTAAAATGCGTTGGGTGGTAATTCTTTCTGAGTTCTTCAATATTATAAACACCTTTCAGCAGGCGGCTGTGGCTCAGGAGGTGGAGTGGAGGGTCAGTGGTTCAATCCCCAGTCAATCCTGCAGTCAACATGTCAAAGTGTCCTTGGGCAAGATACTGAGCCCCAAATTGCTCGTGTGTGTGTGTGTGTGTGTGTGTGTGTGTGTGTGTGTGTGTGAATGTTTATCACTACTAACAAGCTGATGTGCACCTTGTATGGTAGCCTCTGACTCTGTATGAATGTGGGTGAATGCTGACATGTTGTAAAGTGCTTTGAGTGATCGCAAAGATTGGAAAAGTACTCAATAAAGGCAGTCCATTACACTTTTATCTACTATTAATATAAAAAATATTAATTAATGCAGCTTTAAAGTTAGAGTTTGGTATTTAAGTAGTTTCCAGAGGGTGATGGTAAGGTATGGTCCATATTTGATTTGTACATGTCATGACATAAATAACAGAACCCCATCACATTTTTGCTAATCGAAAATTTGCGGAAATAGGACAACAAATATAAATACATTTAAAACTATTTATATTGTCAATATTAAACCATATATTAGATGTTTAGACAATATAAACCCATTGATGACAGTGAATCAGGACTGGGGAGAAAGATGGTGCTGATGTAGGAGCCCACAGCTGGAGGGGTCCAACAACAAAAATTCCAGCGTGAAAGGAGAGGGGGACAAGGGAGCACGATGGGGGTGGGGGGGTATGGGGACCCCATAATTCCACGCCACGCCCCTGATAGGAGGTTTACATCTGTCAAGGCACCACAGGCGCATGAAATGGACCACAACACTGTCGTTACAAACCTGACCTATCAGAAACTGTTTTAGCTGAGTCACGTGGGAACATCGACGGACTGATAGGCAGGCGGAAAGATGAGAGAGGAACTCATGGCATTTCACTGAAGGAGAGGCAAGTCCGTGCGTAAAAACTGAAGTTTACCACGCGGCTGCGCAACATCGGAGGAACCTGGCAATAACAGATTTCCTGGAGTGAAAACGCAAAAAGAAAAACAGCAACTGGGAGAGCGGCAGGAAAATTGGTTGTATGGCACCTCAGTCGTGCGTAATGAATCCTGCGCAGGGATCACCGCCCTCGGCTGCTCCGGGGGAGACCTCACCGGAGGACCGAGCCGCTGGTGGCATAGGAGCTGACGAGCTGGACCTGTCATCTGTCAGAAGGTGTAAAACCAAAAGTTTAGATCTGCCTTTTAGTGTGGAATCCCTCATATCAGACAGGACGCCGGACGGAAGCATCCACTCCCCCAAACATGGTTCAGGCTGCGTCCGAGCAGAGGAGACCGAGTGTGCGTCACCCAGCGGACTTTATCGGTCCAAACCAGAGGCGGTGGACCTCAGTGACAAGGAGACGAGCCCCTGGTGTCAGACCCCTTACGCATCCCCTCCAAGTGAGTGTAGGATACACTGTCTTTCTTACTTTTGAGAAACAGCTATTTTGCATCTTTCCAACAGTCTAAAACGTTCTCCAAATTATATACATATAAATATGTATATATATATATATATATACATACATACATGTGTATATATATATATATATATATATACATACATACATATGTATATATATATCCTTTTAAACGAATTAAAGAACCTTGCACTAGCTTGAATAGCCTACCACAGTGAATGTATGCCTGAAAAATAATCCGTAACAAATATCGTTTACATCAGTGCACTGATGAGAAAACTCAAAGTAAAAAAAACATCGACCCTTCATTATCTCATCCTTTAACAAATCTAGAGGTGATGGAGAGGGATTTTTAAACTTTAAACTTAAAAGGCTGAAAAGAACAGTTCCTGTGGCCTAAATGCTCTGTGTTTGATATTTCCCTAGTTTGGCTTTGATTGTATCCAGGCATTATGCAAAGTTACAAAGTCACTAGTAGTTGAGTCATGACGATCACATATTTTCTATTCCAGTAATGTGACTCTCTTAATATACTTTCAGGACTTCCCAGCCCGGCCTCGTGCAATCTACGTAAACACAAGAACAACAGGAAACCCAGAACTCCCTTTACAACCGCTCAGCTGCTTTCTCTGGAGAGGAAGTTCCGTCAGAAACAGTACCTCTCCATCGCAGAGAGAGCGGAGTTCTCCAATTCCCTCAGCCTCACAGAGACCCAGGTCAAGATCTGGTTTCAGAACCGCAGGGCCAAGGCCAAGAGACTGCAGGAGGCCGAGCTGGAGAAGTTCAAGCTGGCCACCAAGCCGCTGCTGCCGGCCTTCGCCTTCCCCTTCCCCCTGAGCGCACCCATGGGCGCACCGTCCCTCTACGGGACCCTGAACGGACCACGGCCGGCCTTCCCCGTCCCGGGACTATTCAGTGGACCATATGGGATGTACTACTTGTCTTAACCCTCACTAACTTTGAACTGCATCGTTTGGAAAGCTGCCTTTTAAAAATGCCTTCATACAGCAAACAACCAATTCTGCAAAAACAAAATCCATTTTATGAGTCAGCCTGTCTGGAATCGTATATTAAATCTATGTTAAACATTTTTCGTTATTGAAAATGTAAAATTCTTCACACAGATATACTGGTAGAACTCTCGTTCACTTTTAAAATAGTCCTAAGGAACACGCGGAACAGAAACAACTGCAGTATTTTCACTTGGTTGGCATTTTTATAGACATTTTCTATGAATAATAATTTAAAGATTTACTTTACAGTAAATTATTTGTTAAAATGGTCATTTCTGCAGGGTATTCGGTAGAACCTTTTCTTATGACGGACTCACGCAGAGCTAATTTTTCGGACTACTTTAAGTGTCATGTATTATGGTGAGCTTGTCTCTTCTAATAGAGGTATTCCCTAAATATTTTAGTCCACATAATTTTAATGTCGCAGGAGATGACGTGATTATCAAAAGGCCTGTAGTTTGGGGTTTAAAGCAATAACTCGTGATGACTCACTAAAGTGATTTCCATGTGAATGTTTTACTTCCATTCCAGAGGCCTTTGAATATTTCTCACTTTAAATGCACACTTTTTTTCAAATTCAGAAATGTGGCAGTGTAGAAAACGCTGAAGAGCATCAACATTTATTCGTCCACATACAGATAGGCCCAGATAGGCACACTTTTTTATAACCTGGAGGTGGAAGGAAAAAGTTACCAAACAAGTCTTATTGTACTTCAAATTATGTTCAACAGCCATATAGAAGAAACAAAAAAACAAATTAGTCCAAAAGTATATCCATATATATATAAAATTATATGTGGGTCAGCTGTAATAATCAACAAGAGCCATCAAGGAACAGACTATGAAGTGCTCATTAGTGCCTTTTCATCACTGTTGTAATGAAATCAAATGTCTATAAAAGTTGTTTTAGAAGTTGTTTAATCTTCAAAAATATGTTTACCTTTGGCATTAGTGGCTTTTTTCATGTTAACTATGAACCATGAGAGCTTTCAAGGTGAATTTACTATTAAAATATCTAAAACACAGGATTTATTTTTGTTTCTAACTTCTTAATTATTTTCCCAGTTGCAAACATATAACATCAGCTATAAAATAAATCTGCTTTAGTATTGTCAATTCATTTTTTTTTTACTTTACCTCAAAAAGGAGAACTTTCTTGCACAGATGCTCAAAGAGCTCTTAAAAGTCCTATTTCATTACTAAATGTAAATAAAAGTCATCAGCTATTTTTGCAAACACTAAAAATGCTAAACATGACTGATATATTCACATCAGTCATGAATGTACAGTGTGTTTTATATCTGATGGGTAAAAATATGTTTTGTACAATTATTAAAATATATTATGTAAATTCTGACGTCATTCCTTTTTCTCTTCCAAAAGCATCCATATAACTTGTCATTTAAACATTGCCTTGAGCTGCACACCTGAACGAATGTCTACACACATCACATATTTTTTTTGTAAAAAACATTTTAATTTAGGTCAGCGACACATAGGACAGTAAATATATTCTGTTACAAGAGCAGGGTATACAGTTATTTATGATAAAAAAGGACAGAAAACAGAATTCTGCCGATTCATTTCCTCCTTCCCCGCCGCCCTCTGAAGCCTCGGACGGATGCGTGACCGAAGCACACAGTTGTGGGGACCCTGAGAGACAAGAACAGGGCTGTCTCAGATTGTTTATCGTGAAAAAAAGAAAAAATAATATTTGTAGTAAATGTAGTAAAAATTATTAAGATATAAACTCGCATAATATTTCAATGATATAATATCGGCCATAAATTATAGAAAGAGCCCTTCCTACAGTTTGCCTAACCCAAACTTAACTACATAATTGCACCTTAAGAAGACTGGAATCTTAAATTCCCATAGCTAACCTTAAAACATAAAAAAAAAAAAAATGGCCGACTTTAAGTCTCTCTTAGTAAAGGGCTAAAACTGCCTGAGAATGTCCTGCTTTCCAGCAGACTTGTTTAAAGACAAACCTGTAGGAGTATCTTGGTTTCAGTGTCTCGCTGCTCGAATCCCCTGTGCTGTGAGCTGCTGCAGAAGGATCTGCATGCCCCTCTGTAGAGGCAGACTTTGCCATGCAAGCAGCTCCTTCCTCGGACACATGCGTCTCCATGGATTCTCCCTGCTCGGGTTGGTGGGCCAGCACATCACACATAACCTCACACACTCCCTCAGACTCACACGCATCGTCCACTACCTCCATGGCTGTGTCTTTCTGCTGCTGTTTCTTCGTCTGTAGGGTTCTAGTAACAAAGACATGACATTAGAAAATACACATACAAGGGTATTTAATGAAAATGTAATGATTTAACACTTGTTTGCGGCATTTTATGGTTTGCTTTGTAAACAAAATTATAAAAATAAAATATGTACTTAAAGAAATTCACACCGTCGCTGAGGTTTTATAGGAAAGTTCACCAAAAGTTATACATATGTTTCAATAAAGCAGCAAAGAGAATCTCAGTCTATAACTTGCTTTATCATGTTATGTTAACAGGAGAATATGAAATAGCTGAGTGAAAATACAAACATTGCTTCAACTCAAGATTTCAATTCAGAGGCATAAATCCTGTTTACTATAACAGACTCTCCTAGACTGAAACATTGCATAGGGAAATACTCCTACTAAGGTTTTGCTGCCATCTAATGGACATAATATGGAGTCTTACCGTCTGTCCTTTTTGGTTTTGTCAAATCTGAAGTCCGGAGGATACTTGTGAATTTTAATTAGGTGATCCTTCCTGAGTGTACTAGTGCTGAACTTCTGTCCACAGCCCTCCACCAAACACTGGTACTGAAAAATGTGAAGGAAGCGTCAAGGAAAACTTTAAAGACTCATTATTCATCTTCAAATAATGTTCAAAATGTTTCACTTCATTTATAGCGTTTTGCTTGTAGTTTAAGAGCAAGATAATAAAGATGTCATGGGAGAGGACACAACCTCAGACTTTGGCTTACCATATCTTGCCTCTGGGCGAGGATAGTGAAGAGAGAGTCGTGCCACTCCTGAATGTGAATGTCAAGGAGCCGGGCACTTGGCAGGGAGCGACGGCAGGAGCAGCACACGTGTCTGTGAAGGGAGTTGTAGTGGTGCTCATACTCTTCCAAAGTGCTGAAGACTGCACTGCAGCCGGAAATGTGACAGGCAAACTCTGACACACTGAGAAAAGACAAAAAATAGGGGAGGAAGGTGACTGGCAGCCTGACCCACACTTATGGTAACAATGGGCTACAGTTAAAGAGGAAAGAATCCACAGCTGTCAGCCAATTTGTGGTTTGATTTCTGGAGATAACTATAGACTAACAGACTATCTAAGTGCTTCTATAGACTGACCATTTCCCACTATATGGAGGGAAGTAATGTAGAAAACTCAAAGATATCAATTTGTAAATGAACAGAGGGATATTGGGATATGAGTCCCAATATCCAAAAATATAATACAGTCAATAGAAATGTGTTTTGAATAGTATGATTCTCACATTTGCAATTCCAGAAAAAGTTTTTTTCTTTTCTTTTAAAAACAACTAATCAGTTTAGTCTGTACATTAGACAGACATTAGTAAAACCCAAAATGATTCAGGTGCGTTTCACTGGTCAATTATCATTACATTTCCTTTGTGATGGTAACTTGGGAAAAATGAAATTAGCTTCGATGTATAATCCTACTTAGCTATAAAGGTTGTGGTACTTTTACGGAAGTTGTTTCACGGAGTTAAAACATCGTAATGAGGTCATACAAATATATATCTCCATCCATCCATCTTCAACCGCTTATCCGGGGTCGGGTCGCGGGGGCAACAGCTCCAGCAGGGGGCCCCAAACTTATATATCTTACCTAGCTAAAGCTAATTGTTGCGTTGTTGTATTTGTGTCTTAACCCTATTTGTTTTAGGCGTTTGTCTTTTAGTTAACCATACATGCACAGTTAAATATGTCCTTGCTTGTTGTTGCTTTTAGGGGAAGGGCATAATCTTCCCTGAAATTGAAAGGACTATATAATGTAGTTAGCTAGATAATGTGTGTTGTTTGATATCCACAACCACACACACAAGCTGACATAACTACAAAAGCTAAAACTTCGATCAAGAAGTGATACAACTTGGTTTCCATACCTGAGTGTTGGCTTGTCCACTGCCTCTGAGACGTAGAGGTCTTGCAGATACATGTGTCTGTGGATGTCCCCATCCTTTAAACAACATCCACATGCAGTATGTTATGTTATGTTATGTTATGGTGGGAAGGTTAGCTAGCTAATGTCGTATCGACCTTTATCCAGGTGCTTCAGCAGAACGAGTAAGAGTTGTCGGTTCAGTTTGTTGTTGCTATGTTACCTCAAAGAGCTCGTGGTCCTTGTGCAGGTGGAAGAGCCGCGGGGTGAAGTTGAACGGGTTTCCCTCCTCATCCTCACTCAGCCTCGGCTCCTGTGTGTTTCCAGTCGGACAGTCTTTATCGCAGCTTTTTACTAACACATGTCCATCTGTCGGAAGTCGCACTAACTCTGGCTGCAGCATCGTTTTCAGCTTGTTGCCACTGTAACGTCTGTGGAAATCTCCAACTGCTGAGAAGAGTTTTCTGTTTTGGTTGTAGATGTCGCGGAATGACGACGTCAACGGACACGTTTTTTGGCGGTTGTCAAAAACAGAAAGGTGCGTTGCCGCCACCAACTGGCCAGACTCAACACTTATAGCCGTTATCAACTTATTAAGTTGATATGTTTGCTTACACTGAATATTCCTAAGTAAGCACATGTGTGTCTAATCAAACTATCACAACAACGTGTGTGAACTGTTGTGCTCAGGATTTACAGTAACGTTATATTTCCTGCCTACAGCAAACACACTTAACGTTACAACTCAACCCAAATGTCTTTCTTTACCTACATAATCATCGCTAAAAAATAAATAAAATAAAGTAAAACCCATACATGAATATGTTTTAATTGTGAAGGAGTCCTGTATGAATTAAACAGGTATTGTGCGAAACAATAAACCTTATACAAGTTTTTACAATAGCCTATAAAAACACAGCCTCCGAGTGAATGTGATACCATTCCCCCATTTCACCAGTAGGTGGCAACAAACTCCACGAAGGAGCTCTGCAAGGTCTGCTGTCCTTATATCGAGTAAATTACGGAATTTCCCATACTTTAATAGTAGTATCTGCCCAGTAAAATATGTCTGCATGCAGCTGTATTCAGTGTTAATCCAGAAAATGTCGGTGTTACCTAAGACTGGTAATGGAAAAGAAATGCCTGAGAGAAAACAACTTTATAATGGCCCATTGGCTCATAACAACTTAATTACAACCGAGGTGAAATTGAGGACAGAGCTGATGTTTTTAAGAAAAGAAAGGAAAAACTGTAAAAGGATCTTTCACACATTTCTAAGCGAAGTTTATCACAACAACGTAAATCCCCGTACAACATGTCTGCATCTACTCAGCACCTCGCACAGTTTATATTTATTTTTATAAAGAGCAACGTTGTACTTTTTAAGGCTCAGGTTGTGACTCATGTGGTTTGTCAACCTCAGATGGTAATTTTCAGGATATTACACAGCAGAGAGGGGCGGAGAGCTGAAGAACCTATTTCCCTCAGTCTGCCAAGCACACAATGACACAGTCCGTCCGGTAGAGCAACATGCCATATTCTGGATATTTTATATGGATTTTTTTCTCCTCATGGGGTAGGCCTACGACTTTTCTTTCTTTTCTTTCGTTCTTTCTTTTTTTCTTTCTTTCCTGTTGTCTCATAAAATAGCCTATCCCTGATACTTGCAGGAATAATTGCGGGCAGCGTGAGGACTCTACCTCATGTGATGAAGTACCAAACTGTGATACCTCAGAGACTGAAGGATTCATCTCTCAGTGAGGAAACTGCTACACACCAGGTAACACACTCTATACTGTTCAGTGGATATCAGGTTTTCGGGAAAAAAATAAATGTGTAAAGTTTTTAACCTTTTGAAGAATGTATTAAAGTATCTTCTGCTCTGTGTGTGTGTGTGTGTGTGTGTGTGTAGACATACCCTGATGTACTCCAGTACTCTTTGACGATTGCAGGACAAAACTGCACACTACATCTGAAAAAGAACAAGTGAGAAAACTTAAATGTTTGGACCAGTCTTTTTACTCTATTTTTTTCTGCCTGTGCAGGGTCCCACACATATTTTACTTTCTTTCTTGGTGTGTCAATATTATTGACATAAAAAAACTCTGTTCTTTTCAGAGATCTTGTCCGGAACAACTTCTCTGTGACACACTATTCTGATCAGGGCACCCAAGTCACAACTACTCCAGATCTTCGGGTATGTAGCTTTCACTACTATATCACTAACATTCATTTAATCCCTGTATTCATTTGCATTATAATGTGATATATCAGAAACAGATCCCTGTGTTGTGAACATTTTGATTGTAAGCCTTATAGGGATGCTCATTACAAACACAGAGTATAGTATATTTAGCCTGTTAATCAGACTGAATTACTGCCATTTTGTTTCACTCCATTTATTTAATTTGAATCACTGAAAAAATTGAGATGTCGGCAATTCAGAGGTCTGGAACCTCACTAGTATAATACTACCAAATACTTAAGTACAGGATATCCTGTGTCTCCTGCCCTGTCAGTTTCAGTGTTTTTTTACATTTGCTTTCCTGTATTTAGTATTTTTTGTAGTTTTGTAAAACGCTGATGCGGTTATTTTGTCGTCATTTTATAATCAAAGTCCAAGCTCTGAACTGTTGAATACGAGAAACAGAGTTTGTGAAATGCAGATCTTCCTGCACATACGGTTACAGTATTTTCCAAATATATTAAGTTACCTGTCAAGTTTTTAAAGGCTGTACAACACAAATAACACATCACACAACAGGAATTAAATTAAAATCCAGTTAATTTGACGGATCCCAGTCATCTTCATCGTTTTCATCATCAAACATCGCGTCACAGGCATTTTATGCAGTGCAGTCATTTCTCATTTCGAATGATAAACTGAACTTTCATAACTGCAAAGTTTCTCGGTTTGAGAGGTGACACAACCCACAGCAATTCTTGAGTCTAATGTGAAATAGGAATTTAGTCATTTCATCTGACAATGATACACAAAGTACAATATTAACTTTTTTCTAAAACTCAGACTACATTTTTGCATTTGTGCTTAAGAAAAAAAAACTGAAGTATGAGTTTTAATCTCTCCTTTGAGTCTGTGACACATCATTTCTGTCTGTTCAGGTTCACTGCTACTATCATGGACACATTGTCGGGGTAGAGGACTCCTCTGCCAGCGTGGGACTGTGCTCAGGAATAAAGTGAGTAATGCTGGATGTCAATTTATTTTTCATCCTGTATCTGTAATTACCAAAAGTTATTGTTCTTCAAAGTAAAGTGCTAAACATAATTAAGCCCATGATGATTTGAGACATGAGTCTCCCGCTGTGACTCACCACATCAGTGTGTCCAATCCAAAGAGAGGATCAGTCCCTCAGCATCCATTTCCTCCATCACAAAGACCATTAAGACTGCGTGTAGCTCTGCGTCTGACAACCTGTAACCCAATCAACAAAGACAACGCAAAGCTGCCTTCTGTCTGCTATAAAAGACATGTCTATTAGTGTCAATATCTGTGGAAACTTGAAGGCATGATAAACAAAGACAAGTCTTGTAGTCAGTTACACTGAGATCTGTTTGAGAGTTAGATTTGCTGAAGAAAAAGAAAAACTGTTTCCTGTGTCATCTCTGAAGTTCCTGTTTTGCACTACAGGGGGTTTGTGCGACTCCAGGACCAAATGTACCTAATCGAACCTCTGGCCGGTGCCAAGGGAGGACAGCAGGACGACAGACAGAGCTCCGAAGCGCACAGTGATGAGGGTCTTCATGCTGTTTACAACTACAAACACCTGAGGAGGAAGAGGAGCTCCTGTTCCCATGGAAACACAACCACTTTCTATGATCACGGAGCTCGTCTGTCTGGACTGTTCCAGCTCGGCAGCCTGGTAAAGACACAAACAGAAATACACCAGGGTTTGAAGCCTTCAGCTGATATCCGATATTTTGTGCTGCATTCTTACAATTGACAATATTATGCGAAAGAAAAAACAAGAAAAGGTATAGGCAGTAAAATACTACTTAAGTAAAGCTTGATAAAAAACAACACTTTCCCCTTGATATTTCAAAAGTCTAACAATATGAGAGCCAAAAAAAAAAGTTTAAAGTAATTGGATAATGACAATGTCTTGTTGCACTTCACATTAGCATACAGTTCAATGAATATTAAAGGAGAACATAGCGAAAAAAGTAATAGAAAAGACACCAAGACAAAAAGGAAGACTATTAGCTTCAATGAAACATTATTTTGCAAATTTCAATAGCTAAACTCCTACTTTTGTGTCAAAATAATTCCACAGGATGATCAGAATATTAATTTCACAGCATCAGGGCACTCCTGCTATGAAAACATTTGGACTATGAAACACTAAAACTCTATTAAACTATATTAAATATCCCTAAACTAAAGTAACATTTTTCCAGTTACACTATGTTGTGTTTTATTTGTTTATTTATCTTATATTATTTCAAATAAAGTTTATCATTATATAAAACTCATATCTAGCCATATCAAACACATATGCGTGCACTCATTCTTTTAATATTGTCATCCACCTTCTGTGTTATTCAGAAAAGAAGAGCCCAGACCAAAGACCATACAGGAAAACCCAAAACAGTGGAGCTGGTCGTGGTGGTCGACAACACGGAGGTTTGATTACATGTTTTCCTTTTTCTGACTGAGCCTGTTATTGCAAATGTAGCCTATTGATGAGAATGATCTTTGGGATGTGACACATTTCCCTCAACAAGTAGATTCTCTTTTATATCTGAGATGTTGTTGGTTGAATGACTAATTCAAACAATCATTTCTTTTTAGTATAAGAAGTTTCGCAGTAAGAAGACAATAGAGGCCAGAACGCTTGAAATAGCAAACCACGTGGACAAGGTATGTTTGTTTCTCTGTGGACTATAAGTCTAAATGATTCAATGATGATATGTCTTAGCTCACCCAAAAAAAAAAAAGCACAAAAAAATTACCCGTCACTGTAAAATAAGAGCATTGTAAAGTTCAAATAAGTATAAAAGCTTCATTTTGATCATTTTTATGCAATTTCCCTTCTGGACTATAACATATTTAATCTATTTGTCCAGTAATTTAGTGTATTTTCATTGGTGGCAGATAAGACTTACAACATTTTTCTCACAATTCATCACAGCCTGGTGTCCAGCACTTCATTTTCACTGTGGATTAAATACAGAAAATCTGTCCTGATACTAGCTGTTCTTTACTGACTGGAATCTGACCAATAATAGGAAAGGGATAGTTCTCTCAATGTGAAAATCTAACTTTAACTGTGAATCTTCACACCCAAGCTGATATGTTTCACACATATCACACAATTCTCTTTGCATACTCTGAAAGAGAAGGACGCTCCGGCAGCACTAGACCCAACAGTGGTCTCCTGTGACAGATGAGGCCTTTGGTTCTGGGATTTGTAGCATTACGTGTTTGACTTTTATGCATTAAAAATGCACTGAAAATATTTATTCAGTTTTAGGTTACATTCCACTTTGTGCTAAGATGCTGCTCTGTTTCAGCTGTATCGCCCCGTGGGTGTCCGTGTGATGCTGGTCGGTCTGGATATCTGGTCATACAGAGATCAGATAGAGGTCAGCACTAACCCTGAGCTCACCCTCGGTCGCTTCCTTGAGTGGCGTCAGAAGAACCTGCTGCCGAGGACCAAACATGACAATGCGCAATTCATCACGTAAGACCTTTTTTTAACTTCCCACTAAAAAGACAATGCCAAGATGATGTGTTGAGCTGTTAGAGCTGGCTGGCATCGAAACATTTTTCCTCTTCTTCACTCAGAGGTGTGGATTTTGATGGTTCCACTGTCGGCTTAGCCAACACCAACGCAATGTGCACCTCTAACTCTGGAGCTGTCAATGAAGTAGATATACGTTTTTTTTTGTTGTATAATTTCTTGGTGAAAATATAGAAATTAAAAGAAAATGAATGGGAGTTGTGTGATGTTAATTTCATTTTTTCTCTACGCCAGGACCATAACACTAACTCAATAGGAGTGGCCTCTACTATTGCACATGAGATGGGTCACAACCTGGGCTTGTCCCATGATTCTGAAAACTGTGTCTGTGGCTCTTTAACATCGAAAAAAGGCTGCATCATGGCTGAGAGTGTTGGGTAAACTCAGTTCCTCACTTGCATATAATCTCCCTCAAATCTACTATTCTTATACCTAAAGTACAGCTAATCCTTCTTTTTTCTTGTTCTTGCTATGTCTTTAGCCTTGTGTATCCAGAGCTGTTCAGCAGCTGCAGTCAGCAGCAGCTCAGCAGGTTCTTGGAGGAGGTCAACCCTGCCTGTCTGCTGGATACTCCCTCTACTGATCGCGTCTATGGAGGGCCAGTGTGTGGAAATGCCTTCCTGGAGCCTGGAGAGGAGTGCGACTGTGGCACTGCACAGGTTTGTGCATAGCGCGCTCACACAGGGTGCATACACCAGTGGTGTGGACTCGAGTCACATGACTTGGACTCAGTCACAAATTTGATGACTTTAGACTTGACAAAATCAAAAAAAAACACGACTCTGATTTTAACACCAATGGCTCGTGATTTCACTTGGACTTAAACCTTTCGACTTGAAAATACTTGACACCTTCCCCCAATCCAAAATGTTAAAATGTAATCTAAAAAGTGTGCCGCGAATCAATTCACAACTTCGCTATTCATTCCCAGCAAATCCAAACTTTATTCCCCAGACCCACTTTCTTTGAACCAACCCGAGAGCATCCAGTCAAGTTGCAGGAGAGAACCATGAAGAACTAACGTTACGTTATGTTAGTTGGAAAAAATGATACCAAAGATAATTTTGTTCCCCTACAAAAACTATGTGGTGGTCAACAAAAACCAAGAGGACTTGTTTAGGACTGAAAACTAACATTTTAGAACGTGGGACTTGTCGGTCTTGACCTGGGACTTGAGTGCAAGGACTTGAGACTTACTTGTGACTTGCAAAACAATGACTTGGTCCCACCTCTGGCATACACACAATAACATAATCAAAGCACACAAAGGATACTGGATTGTAATACTCTGTATGTCTCATAGGAGTGCAAGAATCCCTGCTGCAATGCCACTACCTGCAAACTTAATGCAGGAGCCCAGTGTGCAGAGGGAAAGTGCTGCCACAACTGCAGAGTAAGTAATACTCACTATGCCCTCTCTACTGTAGATGAGTAAAGTCACACTGATTCTAATTGTGTTACCATAGAGCTAGACACTGTCTGACTCTGCCGTCTGGCTGGTAATGCGTGAGTGTTCTTATTTCAGTAGTCGGTACATCCCCATCTGTGTTTCTCTCCGCTCTGCAGCTGAAACCAACAGGCAGCATCTGCCGACCAAAGACAGGAGACTGTGACCTGGCAGAATACTGCACTGGCTTCTCTGCCTCCTGTCCGACTGACGCCTACACCCAGAATGGTCTGTCCTGCAACCGCGGAAAAGGATACTGCTACAATGGACAGTGCCCTTCACAGCAGGAGCACTGCAAGAGACTTTGGGGACCAGGTAAAAACACCAGTGAATTACAGTGTGGTTTAGATTTTCTTTGATTCCGACATTGGTGGAAGAAGTACTCAGTGTTATTAGGTTATAGTTATTGATGCATTAATGTGTAATCATCCCTAATGTTGCAGCAGGTAAAGGTTTGCCTAATATCAGCTATTTTATTTACTGCCTGGTAGCTTAATTCATAATAATACCTGTAATTATTTATTAGCTGATATATATTTTCTGTTACTAATCTGAATCTGCAAAGTAACAAGCAACTAATGTTGCCACATAAATGTAGTGGAGTAAAAAGTACAATATTGGGTTCCAAAATGTGGTGAAGTAAAAGTTTAAAGTAGCATAACGTGGAAAAAAAGTAAAGTACAAGCACGTCATTGTACTTAAGTACAGTCAATATACTTGGTAACTTTCCTCCACTGGATTCTGATACATCAAGGCTCTTACGTCCGTAGCTATCTTGTTTGTCATGATTCTGTTTAGATGCTGAAGTCGCTCCAGACGCTTGCTTCTACCAGTACGGAAACTGCAGAAAGACGCTGTTCAGCCAGAGATGTTCAAGCCGGTATGTAATCAAAAGCTAAAAAAAGCACTACAGTAGTGTTTATTAACAGTGCTGTGTTGTTGGTTTTTGGTGTGCCTTGCGTTTTCTGATTCTGATTCTGATTGTGGTTTTTGGTTACAGAGATCAATCCTGTGGGACACTTTTCTGCTCCGGAGGCTGGGAGTTTCCGGTGACATCCAGAAAGTCCTTCTACAAAGCAGGAAATGGAGAGATATGCAATGAGGCAACTCTGAACCCTGTAGATAACTACCCTGAAGATCTGGGCATGGTGCCTGCTGGTACCAAGTGTGGCAACAACATGGTAAGAAAACTGCTAATTGTTGTTAGCATCAAGAAAACCTCTGTGGACCCCAGATGTGTGAACTGTGTCGATGTCTTTTAGGTATGCTACAATCAACGGTGTCAAGACATGAAAAACATAAAGGTGTACGGAACAAATGACTGCTCTGCCAAATGCAACAACCACGGGGTGAGAAATCTGTTAACCTCACAACATTTTTGAGCACTGTATAGCCTGGGTTGGGTCAGATTACTTTGAAATGTAGTCAGTTACTGAATATAGTTACATGGCAATTTTTGTAATTAGTAAAAATGTTTAAATATTGCACCTTAAACAAAAAAGAAATGGAAATAGCCACAAAAAGTCTGTTCCACAAATATTGATTTTTCTCTTTAAACATTTCAAAACATAATAAAATAATCAAAGGCCACCCCTTTGTATGTCAGATGCGCTTTTCACGAGTTAAGAGCATTGGAAAGTTCTGAAAAGTTTCAGAATTTTCAAATATTTTAAAGGCGTAATCAAAAATGTAATCAGCTAATCATTGACAATGTACCTATAATCTAATTGCACATTTTTTTCAAATATACTCTGGGCTGATTATAGTCACTAATTTATTGTAATCCCATTATGTGATCTCAGTTAATCCGATACTACCCAACCCTGTGTATAGCCATAATTATGTAACTGACTGTGAGTGTGATCTCTGGCAGGTTTGTAACCATGAGAGCAAGTGTCACTGCGACGCTGGCTGGGCGCCACCTTTCTGCAGTGTGGAGCAGTCAGAACTCCCTGAAGGTATTGTACAAGTCTTTATATGCTTGACCTTTTAATGCTCATGCTCCACATATGGCTGTTTGTGCCTGTTCCTCTCCTGCTCTGTTTTTCCATCAAGATTTAATACGTGAAATAGATTTCTCATGGACTCTCAAACAATTGCGCTCTGTCCTGATGAGCACTGAACTTAATGGAATTCCCCAGCCAGTCTGTAAAAATGCAGTAATGACGTTACAGTGCGTTTTTCTTCCTGAGCGAGTGACGTACTCTGTCACATGCTCATCCTTGAGCAATAAAGCAATATTGTCACAATCAATGTGTGTGTTTGTGTGCGTGTGCAGAGGCAGGTCTGGTGGTGTTTATCGGGTCACTGGGCGTTGGTTTACTCCTGCTGTCGGTCCTGGTTATTGCAAGTTTGATGTGCTGCATCAAAAAAAAGCGACCTGCAAAGAGGTACAGAAAAAAAAGTTACTCAGTTTCTTTCAGTCTCTGTTCGATCACTGTGTACATTCAGCCACATTGACAACACTGTCTATGTTGTCCATTTTTAATTTGAGCTCTTATTTCTTTATAGATGCCTCCAGTCTACCTCAGGACAATCCAACCCGTTGTTTCAGTCAAGCGGTGCACGAGGCAGCCCTCGTCTCGGGTCCCCACACATCAGCCGGCCTACATTTGTGGAGTCTTCAGCCACTCAAGCCTGTAAACCTCTGTTCTCTGCTACTGCCAAAACACACACTGGAGCACGGATGCCCAGCAGAGCAGCTCCAGTGGTGAGCAAAAACACTGTCACTCACATTGCATGTGTTAGCTTTTTGTCTAAATTACACATGATATTTGCTTTTATAGCAACTGCAGTTTGCATCTGAAACTATGTCATTGTGGTGATTAGTGTTGGGTAACATTGCCTAAATTTGACAACCAATGAGCTCCAGGGATGCTATTCTAAATAATAAACAGGCCATTATTGTAATAAAGCTGCAAATGTCAGTAAGGATTGTAGTTAAGAACGACTAACCAAGCTTTCACCTTCACTCATCTTTGATTTTGTCCTTACAGCCCCCTAAGAAAATGTCAGCTGTACCTCAGCCATCAAAGATTCAACAGGTAATCTGATCAGTTTTGTCTTTACTTGAATTAAAATGATTTATGTGTAGTGTTGCAGTCTTTTTTGTTTAGATCTGTATTTCAACCAACAAATGAATGTGTTTCTTTAGGTTGTAAGGCCGTTCATACAGCCTGTTTCAAGCAAGCCAATCTATACTGAGGTAACATTGCATACTGAAGTGTTTTCTTTTCTCTTTTTAAGGACACTAATCGCTGTGTTAAATTGTGTATGAATTGTTGTTTACATTTTTGGTCTCTTTTTTGGTCAGAACAAGCCACTACCTCCATCTAGACCTCTGCCACCACTTGCGACAAAACCAGTAAGTGACATTACAGATCATTTTACCCACAATTTGTACATGTTTGCATCCACACATTTAACTGTTCTTACATTGGCACTTGTTTAAAATGTAAATATCTGCTCTCTAAGATCGTGACGCCAAAGCCTCCTATGCCTCCAGTGAAGCCGAAGCCCTCTGCAGTCTGCTCTCCGCTGCCACACACTCAGCTGGTATGTATTCCAGTCAGCCGCACTTTCCACCAAATCCTGGCAGTTAGTTTTCAGACATTCCTAATGTTATTCAAGGCATTCACGTTTATAAAGACGTCTGTGGTTTGGGGTATTGACTCGACATAGCATTGTAATGAACAAGCAGCAGCTCAGTGTTGTTGAGTCAGTAAGCATACAAACTTGTCATATAACATAAGAGAGAAAGACATTTTGAGTTGTACTGAGAGAAGCTCATCAGTTGCATGTTTGTTAACAGTACTTCTTTTTCTAGCTTGCAGTGAGAGCCGCCCTGATGCCCCCCAGCAGGCCCAGATGACAGAGGGAATAATTCAGCCTGGTGTAAACACTGAGATCCTCTGACAGAGGACACTGTTGTTGTCCACACCTAAGAAGGACCTAGAAATCCTCACATCCTGTTTTAAAGTGGAAACCAGATCCACTGAACAATAAGGGACAGAGCTTTTCTGTCAATTATGGTCTGCCTGAGGATTTCAGCCGTCTGTGTCTTGCTTATGTAAGCCTTCAGTATGTTGGTGACGACCTGAAGCCGTGATTACCAGACTCAACTTCTGTGCTTTATAAATGACAAATGGCTGAGCTGCCATGATGATGTTTTTTTGTATTTCTTTTTTTAAAAGGGAAACGTCTCTCTGCCTTTATCCTTGGATATGTGAACACTTTATGAGGCTATTGCACTATCGATGCTGTAACTGTTTTACTAACTGTTACCATTCCCTCACATTGGTTTTGGTACTGCTTTTCTAAGAAATAATGTTGTAAAGGGATTTTAAAATATGGAACCAACACGAGCAATTTACAGATTGTTTTAGTTTAGGACATACCACAAAAGTTATGACTTTTTCTTGAACTTTGTTTGAACTAACCTAGGTATGCTTGACTTTAAGAAACTGAATTATTACATGCTGCTGTTGTGTTTTGTATGTTGACTTGATACGTATTGATTGTAGTTCTTCAAGGGATTTTATATTGTATTTTCTATGCAGCAGACACTGTCCTTCACTCATAATGCCAAATGATTGTGGTATTTCCTTTACAGCGAGGATTCTGCCTTGATTTGTCCTGCAAACTTTGATATTTGAATCGTTCCTATTTATTGAGATCTTCTTTTTGTCGATGGAGTTTACAATAAAAGTGAATCACCACAATCAGTGTTTTTAAGTCAATTGTCTCCGTCTTTATCGTCCAGACGCCATCATCTGTGTCTCTATAGTTAACTGGCGGTCGCCTAGCAACGCCTTAAACAACCAGTGGTCGAGGGAAGCTAACAAGCTAGCTCAGTTTACTAACTGTCCAGAAACAGATGTAGCTTTTAGAAAAATGGACCAAGAACTGAAAGAGGAGGAACTGCAGGATCTGTACGCATGGATAGACAAAATATCTCTGTCCCGGCCAAAAAGACACATCACAAGAGACTTCAGCGACGGAGGTAGTTATTACTTTAGCTTTCGGCTTTGCTAGCAAACCACAGGAAGGTGAAAACTAAACAAGCAGGCAGGAGTAATACGACCTCGTATAAATGTGTTTTTAAGTATTGTCTCCAGCTACTTGTTTGGCTGTTTACGTAGTTTATCAGCTCAAATGTCTGACTGTTTATTTAGCTACTTTAACTGCCTCTCTGATAAACCCTCTGTAGTATTGGCTGCAGAGGTTGTCAAATATTTCTTCCCAAAGCTTGTTGACCCGCACAACTACATTTCTGCAAACTCCACACAGCAGAAGCTGAGTAACTGGAACCTCCTCAACAGGCAAGACACCAGTGACCTGTATGTGTGTGTTTAAATACAAAGTGCATGTGGGTTGTTTACATGGATCTGTTGATATAAAACTGTGTTGATGTTAGATTGTTTTTTTTTTCAATTTTGAGCCAAATTCCCAAAGTGTTCTTCAGTGTGACTGTCTCAAGCATAGTTCAATGAATTACAACTTTTATAAATGAAAAGAAAAGCACAACAGTGTTGATACATACACAAGGCATCATTTTACAAGTGTTTGTTTTAATAAATGGCAATCATTCTATTCATACACATTTTTCTTAAAGCATAGGGAAATTGATACACGTATGTATTTAGTGAAGATTGCACTCGTGGACTGGAGACTAATACATATCGGTTGTGAATAGGATAGGAGGTGACTGCATAAAGGACACACAGCCACTTCCCCTGAGCTGGGAAGATTTACATTTTCACAATCTGAATGACAATGACAATTTGTCAATATGTCCACATCTCCCCAGAACATTCTTACACAAACAAAACAAAAAAGTTAAAATCCCAATACATATTTCTTAATCCAAATGACAGTAAGTGCTTTTTGCTTCACAATAATGTTGCGCTAAACACTGAGGCAGAAATTGTGTTAAGCACTACCAAGGGCCTCGCTGCATCTGGTCGTGAGAACCAATCCAACACACACCCACTCATCCTCTCCCAGGCCGCTTATATGGCACACAGCCAGCTACAGATTTATGAGTCTTCACTGTAAACAAATTGGCCCCTATAGTGTTTATCATCGTGCATCATCACTTTTAATCTGCTGTTCCTATTGTAGCTAGTCTTGATTTTTCATTAGTTAGTTATTATTTTTATTGGAACCATCTGTGTGTTTTTTGTTTTCTTTCTGTGGACAGGAAGGTATTTTCCAAGCTGAACTTTCACGTGCCTGAGGAGACAGTGAGGAGGATTGTACTGAGCACTGCAGGAGCGATAGAGCCCGTACTGAGCGCCCTCAGGGAGAAGATAGACAAGAAACTGGAGCACACTACAGTGAATATACTGTGTACTGTGTGTTTATGCATGCGTGTGCTTAGAGACATACATACTTTACGTCGCTTTTTGTCTGTTTGAATGCTAATTACAAAGTAAGTCATTACTGTGGTCCTCTCTCTTCCATTGTAGCTAGAAAAATAACCCCATTTTGAACACATTTTTCTTTTGAACACAGGATTTGGAATACTATGACACCAGAAACCAGGAGAAACCTCATACAGGTAGAGAAGTTATTCTGTTTTTGTATCCACACAAACCCTAACGTACCTTTTATCTACATGTATTTACTCAAACTTTCTTTATTCAATCCACACATTTGTCATGCTTAATCCTCTGACCGACATTTCTAGTTCGTCCAGTTTCATATTTCACCTTGCATCAGCATTTCTGCAGAAGTTACAACAAGTAGTTAATGCGATTAAAGGAATGTTTCACCCCCAAAATGACCATTTATATATCAATTACTCACCCCGGGTTACGTTTAATTCTTGAAAAAAACTTTACAAACTCTCACACTCTCGTGCAGTATAATCCAAGTCTCATTGATCCAGTCGTAGGCTCACAACTTTACAAACACATGCATTTTCCCTAAAATTTTACTATTTAAAACACTTCCACATAAACAGTCTCAAGCTTGCGCAGGCGCACTACTCTTTCGTTTGAGTCCGGACGAGTCAAAAGTATTTTAAATAGTAAGGTTTTAGCAAAAATGCATGTGTTTTGGAAGTAGTGAGCATAAGACTGGATAAAGGAGACTTGATTGATACGGGACAAGTTGTGTGAGCTTTTGTAAACAGATGTTTTGATATAGTTTTGCTGTTGTTAAAGGCGGACCCCATAACTTCACTTCATCAAGACTTTTCTCACCATGAAGGCATGCGATAAAAAAGTTTTCTTCAAGAATTTAAGGTAACACAGGGTGAGTAATTGATATAGGTCATTTTGGGGCTGAAGTATTCAGTGAAATAGGGAAATCAACTGGATTACAGAAACATAGACTGCTGAATTAACAAGAATGTGATGACTGTGTTTTGATCACATTCGTCATTAGTGGAGAGTATTAGCTGACACAGCCTGTAACCTTGACTGAAGCTGAATGTGCTTTTTTTTTTAAATGAGAGGGAAGTGGGTGTAATTTAAGATAATCTTTAATGGTGCTGTATCTACTGGTGTGCTGACAAACACAATCAAAATCAAGACTCACTGAGGTGTTTTTTTGTGTCTTGAGAGGACTGATGTGAAGGCTGATTCTTTCCCTGAAATCATATTTCCAAGATATTCTTGACTTTCTGCCCTCTCTTGCCTGCTCTGATATTGTCAGCCTTTGTGTCCTGCTAACAACTCTCAGTTCATTCTAATCTCTCCCACAGATAGCAGTGACCACACAGAGACACAAACATATCTACATTTAACAGCATCACACAGGACTGATTAGAAAATGCCACAACCTTTAGGGAGTGAATCGGTGACGTGTCTTTCTTCCGTTTCCCACACCTCATTTGTCCCTGAAACAACCCTGTAAAGCTGACCTCCGGCCAGCGCCTCCTCCCTGCTCTTTCCTCTTCCATCTACACCCCATCCGCTATCGGACACACAGCTCAGGTCCTCATATCAGCTCCCAACATCACCAGATGGCCTTTATCGCTGGCCTGAGCTTAGCACTGCAGGACTTAAAGGCCTCCTAATTTTTCTCTTTCTCCATCTTCTAATCTTACTTCCCTGTTTCCCCTCTTCCTGCTTACGGCCTGCCTCCTCTCCTCCTCCATTTACCCTAGTTGTGTCCCTAAGATTTATTGGATGAATTCTTTTTAGGTTTCTAACAACAGCAAAGTTGTTAGCCATCATATTGTGTTCACATTATAGTTGTAATAGAAATGTTCTATATTTGTTTTATTGTTGTTAGAAATGTGTCTGACTGAAGAGAAGCTTGTGGCTCAGCTGGCCGGAGGAGAGATGAAAAAAGGCGAAAAGAGCAGAATAAAAAACGGGTATGACCATAATGTTGCTTTTGATGTGAATACAATTATTCAAAAGCAGAGTTTATAATAAAAATGTGGCTTCTGTTTTCTTTCTTTTCTTTCTTTTTTTTTTCTTTTTTTTATAGTAAACCGCAGTACACAGCGCAGTTTTACTCAGACATGGACCCTACTTTACGACTAATCCTGCAGGAAAGAGAGCAAGCCGTCATGGCTTTGCAGGAGACTGTGGAGGTACAAAAACACACACACACACACACACACACACACACACACACAAATGAATCCTGGAAACACTCAGCTGACTGTTAGAACATCTGCAAACAAAGTCGTCTTCCGTTTTGATGTCCTGGAGGGGAAGAGGTTTGTCATACATGAAATATTGTTGCAGTGTGTGTGTGTGTGTGTGTGTGTGTGTCATTAGCTGTGTCAGCAGTGGTCAGTGAGTCAGTATCTGCTCAGCGGATATGTAAAAAAATCTTCTCTGCCTGTGGCAACATCTGCATGTTTAGAAAGAATAATGACACAAATATGCAACGTCTCCTTTTACCACTTTAGGAAGTTGTGATCGGTGAGATATTTCCACAGTTTCGGAAAGAGAAGGTCACCTAGTTTAACCACATCCTTCTGAATCTGTGTGTGTGTGTAGATCCTGCAGATGAAAGTGAACAGGTTAGAGCATCTGGTTCACTTAAAGGATATGCGTATTGAAGACCTGACGCGGCATCTGGAGACGTACAAAGCAAAAGGCGATACTCGCTGATACAAACATGTACACACAGAGTATGTTGTGTAGGAAGCTCTGCGTTATAAACCTGTAACATCAACTCCTATAAATTCTTACTTTGTTAAAAGTTTTAGCCAAGGCAAAGGATCAATTCATATACAGTATATATCAATTCTCAGATTATTACTAAAATGCATCACAGTTTTTGAAACGCAACAGCGGGATTACAGATGTGTTATGCTTTAATACTGTCTTGTTTTTTAAGTAAAGTGTATTTTTGTGAGGTTTGGTCATTTTATTACCATTAACATTAGTTTAATTACCAATAAAAGAAAAGAAATGAAGGTAATGCAAGTAATAAAGCCATTCCAGTGTGATAGACTTTCATAACATGAAAATCCCGTTTCAAGAATATTATTCTAATTAGACATTGCCATTTTTTTAATATCATGATTTAACAAGGGCAGTGCAACAACTGTCTTCTCTATTTCATAAATATGTTTGCAGATATTGCATATTATATCCTTGGGTTTAAATCTTATCTAATGAAATTGTACTGTAAATGGTTTATGAGAATTTTAATTGTTTAATACAGATAGTCGCTTCTTTGTAAAGAGTGTGTAGAATGTGATGTGTTTATGCATCTACCGTCGTCTTTGACCTTCTCTGCCTTCACACAGCCTCCAAGTGCTCAATAAATCAACTAACCTCTTTCCAAATTGTCTTTTTGAACATGAGCAGAGTGTAGCAAATCAACAGACTAGAGATTTGCATTGAAATGAACCAAACAAAATGATATGCAGCGTTAAATTTATACACTGTGACTGTCACTCTGTCACTGCCCAAGTCTAAAATTACATCATTCATTTTCTAAGCAACTCTTGTTCCTGTTTAAGTGTAAAGATTGGCCAAAGATAGAACGCAGTTAGTAATAATGACTTAATTTTCCACTGTGTCAAGCATTGGTTTCAGAATACATGATACAGATGACCAAATATAGTAAACCACAAATCACAACTTGTGTTCTGTCAATTGAAATACAAAGTTTACTTCACTTTCTTTACGATCATGCCAGTTAAATGGGGTTGGGCAGGGTGCTCCATATTGTCCGTCAGTGTTTGTCTGTCCCTGAGTGTTCTTTGATCTTGCCCCCTCTGTTGGTGTGGAACAACAAGAGACATGTGAGCTGCTGAGCTGTATCTTCTCCAGCTGCTGTGACTGAGTTCTGTCGTGTTGATTACCCCAAAATTCACCGAATCAATTACCATTATCAACTTAATGTAATACAACACTGTGGTACATATCGAACATATTTTACAGAAAAAAAAAAGGAGGAAAAACATAGCAACAAACAAACTTAACTGAGTTGCTGGAGATATAGACGATCAAACTTAATGGAAAAGCATCCGCACGCTCAAATCTGTGCAAAAATCTTTTTGCGAACCATTCCTCTTTGTGGAGCTGTTTATATTCCAATACAGTACGTTAAATAAACGTGGATGGTGACACGCAGCTAATTAGCTACGACATCTTCGTACGTTTCACCAAAATTGAAAGGTTTAAAATGGACCGGTTTTACATGGTGAGACCAGGCCTTAACTCAAGGTAACCATGATGACATAATCAGGGGTATTTTCTCGAACAAAGCTCCTTTCAGAGCGCAGAAGACAAAATACAAGTGTTTCACAGGCTGAGTATTACCCCTGACGATGAGTAAACTGACCTTTATGTGTAATATGTAGAGCCCCTTTAAAGGCTGACTGGTCATTCACAACAGGAGAGTAAACGAGAACAAAGCACAAATAGGTTGATCAAAACATTCACAAGTGACACATGTAACGCAGAATTAGGTTTAGAGCCTACATTTTACAGCTGACTCGAGTAATAACTACAAAACCCATACTGAAGGGTCGCCAAAGAAATGTAGAGGAGCACAGAGAAACGTGCTGAGAAATAGCAAAGCTAATGCTCTTTGTATGAGTGTGTGTATTGCACACACACATAAGATAGGAATGTGAGAGAAAACTGCAGAACAGAGCAGCTACCGATGATGGCACTGACTGCAGCTGATGAGTCATATTCTGCTGTTTGGGGAGGCCTACACGTGAGGGACGACCACACCCTTGTATCACTGGGGAGGGACAGAACCAGGGAGGAGTCAAGGCTAGGAGGATCAAGCAGGATCTGATGATCAGGGGGAAAAGGAAGGAAAAGAGAAGCGCTGGCTCAACCAAGGAAGCAGCAAGCGTGACCTTGACACTCCTTCCTGAGAGGGGAGGGCTTTAAACTTGCGGGCTGTGTGCACCTCCTGACACCAAATCAGACCACCCATTAAAATAAACCCATACATCCACAAAGAAAAAGAAAAACATAGTAAAAAATAAACAAGATGAGGATGAGTGAAGTTTATTTACACTCACAAACTCACAAACATGCTTTATGATCGTATTTCTCGCAAATTCTGACATCGGGGAAAAAACAGATGTGGGGTCAGACTACACACCCTCCTTCAGAAAGCAGGGACTGATGGTTTGGCTCTGAGAGGATCTGAAAGGGCTGAGAGGTCATAAGAGGAAGCTGTCCCTCATGGTCAGTCAGGCAGTGGTCACACACTCACACACAACTTTGAATGCTTCCTGGAAAGCCTTTGTGAACATCTGACTGGCTTTGCTGACGGCAGGACTTGAGGTTCAGAGTCAAGTCTCTTGAGATGGCCATTTTACAGACTCGACACAGTGTTTTTGTAATGTTTACAACTCCTTTTGTGGATTAGAACAACAGGGACTGTGGTGAATCGTTTATGTATATTCAGTAAATGTTCAGCGAATCATCCTCGTGTCGCCACAACCAGCCAGACGTCTAAATAAGTGACTAGCCAACACAAGGACATTGTATGAATTCTCACTTTTTTGACTAAAACATTTGGTGGAATATGGAAGTGTGAGATGGGAACTTTGAGTTTCACAGTTTTTTTCTTTAAATCTGTATTCAGATATTAAAGTTTTTCCTCAGTCTTTGTGTCACCTCACAGTTCATTTCATCAGTGCACAAGTTTTATTTGACATTCTGAAATGTTTTTCTACAACTACAGATTTTTTTTTTGTTTGTTTTTTACACATTCAAAATCTTGGTTTTTAGCAGTAGTGGAAAGTAACCAAGTAAAGTCGCTTTACTTAAGTACTGTACTTAAGTAAAATTATGAGGTAATTGTACTTGAGTATTTCCAGTTCCTGCTACTTTATACTTCTACTCCACCACATTTCAGAGGCAGAAAACTGTTTTACTCATTACTAATAATACACAATATAATCAACAAATAATTTATCATGTATTAATATAGGTTAAGATACATTTTATTGATCCCTTGGTGAAATTCACAAGCTACCCAGCAGACAGTATATAAAGTTGTTTTTTTTTCAAAGTAAGCTCCTCCTTTACCAGCTGCAACATTAAAGTGATGAACACATGAATGCATCAATAATTGTAATGCATGTTAGTAATGTATTTCCTTTTATGAAATTGGTTATTCTGCATAATCAGTACATTTTGATGCTTGTACTTTTGTACTTTAACTTGAGAAAAATTGCAGGACTTTTACTTAGTTTTAACAGATTATTTCTACACTGTGGTATTGCTACTTTTACTAGTAAAATATCTGAGAACTTCACCCACCTCTGGTTTTTACAGTGCTACATTTCTCTTATCATATCACATGCTCACCATCTCATTGGTCCTAATTTGAGCCCATCATTTGGTGTTTATTAACCTTTTGCTTTGTTAAACTGATCCCATTTGTCTTTCATTTACCACTTGGTAAAACTGTGGCTCAGTGTTTGAACCCGAGTGTTTAGTATTCATGGTGTTAGCTCTCCTCCTGTTGGCATCCACGTGTACTACACAATGTCCACACAAAGCAGCACAGTTGGAGAAGAGAGGTACCAAAATAGGTTTTATTTTACATAAGAACATTGTCAAAACTTCAAAACATTTTTTGCATATAAACCTTTTAAAACAAGGAGACAATGTTTGAATTTCACAGATTGTACAAAATATTGACAAAAAAAAAAAAAAGAAGAAAATTTCATGAGTGATTAATTCCCCTCTGTTGCATCTTTATTTGAACCCACCACCAAAGCCAATGCAGAGTGCAGCCTTTAAGTGCCATTCATAGGTCAAGTAAACATCACAACATCTTCCGAGCACTAGTAGTGTCTACTGCTAGTTCTGTCTGTCAGCTAGAGTCTATGATGAGGCCGTACAGTTCTTTACATACATCTTAAAAAGTCTCACAGTTAGGTTCAAATGGAGCTTTTTAAGTTTGTAAGAGTCACTGAATCTTTAAGTATGGGGTAACTCGATATTATTTAAGGCTTGCATTCTGAATAGTGGAAGTATTATGTAGTAGAGCTGAACAAAATCCAAAAGCTTAAACACATAATAAAAACTAGCACCAACTTGCATCTTATGTAAGCCCAAGCTTTATCTACATTCATCTTTTAATAATGCAAAGCTTCTTGTCGTGTTGTACTGAACTCATATCGTCACACAAAACTGATCAGAGGTTCAACAAATTCTCCTTTAAGAGTACTACGTTCATACTGTAATCAGGAGCTGGCTGTTGCCATTAACATTATCTGGTTTAGCAAAGAATGAAAAACATCGCAGTTCATCAATTCTTGAATTACAGAAAAATGTAAACCTTGACCGTGGAAAGGAGCTTTTGTTTCCATGTGTTCTACTTTGACAGACCAACATGCTCAAACTATTTAATGTCAAAGATTTTATTTATACCCACTGTAAATAGATGGTGCAATAAAATGATAACAGTGCACTAAAAATGTCACCTTCAATATTTGCAGAAGACACAAAGTTTGATTCTAGTGAAATGAAACCAGCGTTGCTTATCCTCAAATCAAATAGCTATTTTCTTGCTGTACTGTTCCAACTTGTGTCACCAGATGCAATTGACAGATTTTAACTTTTCTTTTTTTTGCACATTTTTCTATTTTTAGCACTGTCCAACATTGACCAGCTGTTTTATTAAAAGTCAATTTCCTGAGAATTTACATTTCACCACATCTGAATAAGCTGCATAACAACAGAGTTGGCAGACAATCGCAGGCGCTACTAATCATCGGAATCAAGCCACTACACATTTCCACATGCATGGATGGCCCTAATAAATCAAAACCAGATGGAGGAAAGATGAGCCGACGTCTTGACGAGGAATACAAATCACGACTTCCTCCTGTGGCACTATAATTCAACTGCATTAAGCTCGCATATTAATTAACTTTTAATTATTAAATCAACTTAAATTAGCATTCAGAGGACAAAATCAGATTTTCTATTGGCAGCACTAGATTAGTTCCTTTCACAATAAAAGCCACAGCAGCTTTTAGTAAAGCAACTCAAGTCTTTCTGAGGAGGCTGCCCTCAACCACAACTAATAACGGCAAACTACCACCAAGCTAACAGAAAATAAACTACATTACTACCAATCTGACACCACTATAAATTAACTATAATCATCTCTGAACACACGATGACAGATCTCCACCTTCAAAGACTTGAGTATCTGTAGGATAGTATCTAACTTTATGCAAACTCAGGTGAAAACTTAACAAAGTCAAGACACTTTTTTCCTAGAACACTATCGTTTATAAAAAAAGATCTTTCACAGCTCAGGTTTCATGTCTGTATGATTTCAGCCAACTGGAAATGTTGTACACGACAAATGTACAATGCTCACTACTACTGTACGTTCATCCACAAGCAGCATTGGATATGGGGTGAGATTAAAACAGTCCTCACACTGACTCCCGTTGAGAGAGAAGAGCCGACCAGTGCTCTAGTGTAGGAGAAGATGGCACAGAGATGACCTCCCCACATAACACTTAAACAAACCGCTTTTCATTAATTAGTGTCACCTGTAAGATTCCAGTTCTGCTCAACCAGAAATGAATTCTCAAAAATAATTTTCATCACAAATCACTCCTCTTGCATACAACAAAATGGATGCAGATCCAGCAGCAAAGTTAAGCACTGCACTGATTTCAAGCAAATGTAAATTAGGGCGACTAATTGCCGTCGCCTTCCCAGGCATAAGCATCAAGTATGCTGTTGACTTTTTAACTATGGCATCATTCTCATTCCTAAAACTTGCCTTCCCCCAAAGAGTGGAAGGTAAAAAAAAAAAAAAAGAAAAAAGAAAGCATTCCCTTATATCTTGCCTTTTCTAGTTTTCACTACTGCTTGTCCTTAAACGTTCTTTCTTTGCCATTTAGTGCATTATTCACCAAACTAGCAGCAAAGCTATCCGGCCTATCATCTTCAGTTCATTGCTCATCACCTCACAGACAAGACAAGTCTTCATCAGGTTCTACTGTCCTGTGCAGAGGCAGAGCTGTGGACTCACTGTCCCTCGGCCTTCGCTTTAAGTAAGTCTGGCTGAGCATTGTGTGGGGAGCGCCCAGACTTCGGGGGGTTGTTTGTTCCCTCTACAAACATGTTAGGGATGTCCTGGCCAAAGTAGATCTTACTGTTAGCGGCTATGGCCTGGTACTTCATCAACTCCAGGTACTCTGGGGTTAACTTCATCTGTAAAGATTTAGAAGAAAGACAACAGTATGTGAGGATTAGGATTAGGACTGGGTCATTATCACTACTAGTATGAATCTTAAATGTGACCTGAAGAAGGACAGTATGGCTAAAAAGGGAATGTAACATTGCTGCTTGCTTATGTGGAGCATTTGGTTCTAAAAAAAGGAGAAAATTCACTAGTGTGGAGGTGGTTGGCTAACATCAACATTCAGAGAAAAGAACCGAGGCGCTACAGCACACAACAACAGCAACAACAAATTCCAACACTGGCCATGAGAAAAGTCGCTTCAGGGTCTGATTCAGCTCAGGGGACACTCATTAATGGATCATGATATTGTACGTTCCCTTTTTTGTAATTAATCAAAAGCAGCCCATTGTAATGTCACAAAAGATAATATTTAAAAAAGGAATACTTCCTCCACTAAATTAACATTTTTATATCAATTACTCACCGCAGTGTTATCTTAAATTTCAACAATAGCAAAAACTATATCAAGACATCCATTTACAAACTCTCAGACACTGTGCACGTCTCATTGATCCATCAGAGAATCTAGAGCAGCTCTGCCAGAATACATGTGCTGGCTGTATAAATCTGACCACATCTGCTGAAATTATGTTATAACTATTTTATTATTAATACTATTACATTGTAACAATAATTATATTGTAGCTATCATAAAAATACCTCCCAATATCATGACATTATTTGAAGGCCATTTGATGTTGTATGTGTGCATGTATGAAATTATGTCAACATGCATTTCTTACCCTGTTTGCTTCAGCAAACTTGGCAGCAGAGTAATATTCTGCATCAGCCTTAGCCTTCTCCCTTGCCAAGAAGGCAGAATCTGAAACAAAGAGACTGTGTTGTTGAATGAGATAGACACATGACTGACCAGATCACCAGTTGCCACCGCATACAGGAACACACAACTCTATCAGACAGACGAGAAGTGAAAGAAGTGAGGCTAACCCTCTATTTCAGAGATCCTCCTCTCCGTCTCTTTCTCCATCACCTTCTGTTGGAACTGGATCTCTGCTACCAGAGCCACTTTCTGAGCCTCTGTGGGGCAGAAAAACATGTGAGCTTTAACTGCTGTACACAAGGGTTACACATGAGTGACTGAAAGGAGGAAGAGCTAAAATTGTAATACAAATGAAAAACCTAGCTGGCTGATTTACAGTAAAACACCATGACATTTACCAATAATGGCCCTCTTCCTTTCAGTCTCGGCTTCCTTTTCCACCACCCTCTGAGTCTGTGCTGTTATTAACAGACGAGTCTTCTCTGCTTCCCTGAATACACACACACAAAAAAAAAAAAAGGTTCTTGAAAATATTTTCCTTTCTGTGTGGTCTTACTTGAACTGAGTGGGTGGGTAACAGGCGAGAATTTGAAACATGGACTAAGACTGCGCTGGTAAGTAGAGATTTCCAAACTCACATGAGTTCAAAGTTCCTTCTGATAGATTCAGGAATCTTTGGCTTGGTAACACGAACTGCCTTCATCAGGATGTTGAAATGGTGGAGAGGAAAAAACGAGAGAAAAAGAAATTGACCCTTTGCTCACAATCAATCTGCCAATGGATTTAACAGAGAGCTGGTTATCAGGCTAGTTATGGATTTCAAGTTAGAATTAGTCTACTTGTATCTGTTCTGTATTGGAGTGGAAGATTGATTAGGAGGAACATTGTGCCACATTACATTTCACAACGATGCTCTTGCTTTGTCTTATAAATCCCCTTTCCTTTACAACAGTGCACTTTCTTCCCTCCCTAAAAGCCCAAACTCTCTCTCAGCCAGTCTGTGGCATGTTTAGTTCAGCTTGAGCCAAGATGACGGAAAGAGACCCTTTGGTCAACATGAAAGGTAAAAGCCATTCAGCCGTTTGGTTCAACACTCCTTGGTTTCAAGGAGTCCGATGAGGAACAAAAACAAATACTGTGCAAGCTTTGTTACACTGTGTCGTCTGCACCACAAGGCAATACGACAATTTGTTTAATCATCTGATAATAAATAATCGTGATTAAAATTTTTGCCATAATCGAGCAGCCCGAGTTTACGCTTTCATTCACTGTGTTAGAGAGCAGCGATCACATTGAGTAGAAGGTTTGCAGTGTAAATAGCCAGATGTGTGTTGATAAGGAAAAGGCTTTAGAGTCGTTCTTCAACTTCCTTAATGCTGCCTTCACTCAGAACAATCTCCACCAGCATCAGAGACTTGTAGGAGAAAACACAAGCTTTCCGAGCTGACCAATCAGTTTTTGCAAACACAAATCTTCGGCTACGGCACAGTCTACAGCAAAACTACAGATTATACCTGCAAAGGCTCTGTAGCTACGCCAGATCCCCAGCAGGCACAAGTATAAATCTGTTTTATTCCGCAATGTATAGTCCAGCAAGCCAGATTCTAGTGGTCACTGTGACTTGAATCCCAGTCCTTCTACTTACTATGCCCCTCAAGGTATGATTGCATGTGTTGAAATACCTGTATTGTAAGTCCAGGTGCCATAACAGTAAGATCTTTCTGCAAAGCAGTCTTCAGGTTCTCATCTATAATGTCTGTAAGACAAAAGCAGAAGCTGTTTGAATACACAACATTCTGTGTATCACAAATTTAAGAATGAACAGACAGCACAAGTTTATTTCAAAAGCAGACTCACCAAACAACTCAATGTAGACCTCCTGTAATGTGTGCACACTGCAGAACTGGTTGAGTTCATGGTGAATCTTGTTGAAAATTAGAGTTTTGTCATAATCTGCCGTGTAGTTCCTCACAATTTCCACCACTGCAAATAAATGAACAAAGTCACAGTTGTTGTAATGCCCAGCAGCTGACAGTTTAGGTTTCAAGCAAATAAGGAACTTTTGCAATACTAATCCTATGAAATGAGATCATGTTGTACCTGCTAAAGGTACGAGCATGTTAACAACTTCTATTCTGTCGAAATAGATCATCACACCACCACTGTGAAGAAAAGAAAAATCTGTTAAATACATAATAATTTGCATGAATGAATAATCAATTTCTTTTACAGCTACATCAATAAGGTCAGTCTGACCTCGTTCCACAAGGCACATTCTTGATCTCATCAGTTTGGAGAGTAGTCTGAAACACAAAAGTTCAACAATGATCACATGAGCTGATAATGATAAAGATTATGTATCCGGACTTAACATGTGACACGATACAAGTTGTATGTTCCTAGTTTATAAAAAGAAACTACTAGATAAAAGTAGAGCATGCTTGTTTTGAGTTAACCTGTAACAATATGCACAATATACGTCACATATTAAATTCCACTTGTTAATCATGCAAGTTCTTTCCTGATATTGGAAATAGTATGTTTGACAAAATTATCTTAATTCAAATTACATTAGATTCACTCTTAATGTAGGTCATGTGATGACAACTGAGCCCCGACCATGAGATGCAGTTGAAAGTTCAGCAAAAAGATAGTCAGTGGACCTTGAGTTAAGATTATTTATTAAATTTTACTTGTGATATTCAATCTCATATAATGGCTTCTACAAGTTTTTAAAACTAATTTCACCTTTCATGCAAACAAAAGCTGATAATGGATTTAATATAAATGTTAGAGTTGCATGTGAAAAAACAAACAGTTACTAGCTGCTGATCCAAATAAATTAAAGTAAAGGCTAAAACCTGAATATTCTTTTTTTAATACTATTGTATGTAAGCACAAATAACATGAAGGTCGATATCCCAGTGGCATAACAATTGTTTTATTTATTATTTAATTAGATTTAGTTGTCAAATTTAAAAAGATTATATTCCATGCATTTAGTAGCACAACAAACGGTGCATAAACTTGGTGTAAAATAAAGCCACTGCAGCCATGGTTGAGTGGCAACTGTTTGCATGCTGCAACTGATTTATTTATAGAAGATCCCTTTTTGGATTTCATGCATCAGCCAGCACCTTCTGGTCGACTCTTACATTGCACAAGCCTCTGCTAGCAGGCCAAGTTTCAGGGCTGAAAGGTAAGTTTACCTGCACTGATCTGTAGGTGGTAATGAAAGGCAGCATAATGTGATATCCAGGTCCGTTGGGAGAAGTCAGCAATGCTCCACCCCTAAAAAAAAAAAAAAAAAAAGTAAAACAAATGATCTGGTCTGACTTCTCAACATCAGATTATCTACTGATTATATTAAATGAGGGTGGACAAAAGAAAAGGATCAAAGGGTGTTTATGCAGTGTAACAGTAATTTATGAGGTTGTAGTTATGCATTTGTTGAATACCATTGCATTGTGTTACAGGGTGTTTTACAGGGTGTTCCTGCTATTCCTTCTATATAAATCACTCAACAATCAAGGTTTAATATCTAGGTTATGTCTCATATCTTATTTATTGTAGTTCTGAAGTTCTATTCAATTTAATTACCTACAAGGTCTAAATTCCACACAGGGACCAGTAAAGTGTATTATTAATCACTGTTGTGGATCAGCCTGTGTTACATTTGATTAATTTGTGCAAACTCGAACACGTGTAAGGCCGATCTGGACTGGAACATCCTGAGCTGACAAGTGTGTGGCGATGGCCTCACTTTTTTCTCTCTTTGGTCAAACACGTTTGGAGCATGCAAACCTCAGTATCCTAGATAATATTTCCATATCCAGGCAAAATTTACATGCATCATAGTATCTTACAAACAACAATATGGCATTTATATTCTTAATATACATTTGTTATTTCTGTCAGGCACAGATACAGTATTAAGGGTCTGATACCTGTAGTACACAGCAAGGTGTCCTTCTTCTATCTTGTGAATAGAGGAGTGCAACATGATGGCCATCACTCCAGCTATTGCTCCAAATACTGCCCCTACGTGCGGCATCGTCATCCTCGCTAGTACTCACCTACAGGCAGAGAAAGAAGCATGAACATACTGAAATATTTATATAACATTATGTACTCCATAAAGTCTGCAGTCAGACGTTCAGTGTAATTGTCAGCAGCAGTGCATACAGCAGTCACTAGTGTATTAGGTAAACCAAGCTAAAAACGAATGCGATAAATCCTACCTTCATGAAAGTTTGTCTTGGATGAAACTGTTTTAGAGAGGTGTTTATCAACTTTATGGTCTTGTGGAGCTTTTTAAATTGTATTCCATTATAATGGAGGTGATTCCTACCCTCAAATGGAGTGAACAAAACATTACACACACACACACACACACACACACACACACACACACACACACACACCTCAATAATCTGAAAAGCTATAAAAATGAATTAAAAAAAGGGACAGAACATTTTTATTTTAAAAGCATTGAGTATGGATTGCAACTGCAGAAGGGCATTATAACAAGATTTAGTAAATGCTCTGAAATTGTTGCTGTGTGTAACTCTGCAGATTCGTTGTTGTTGTTTCTTTCCTTTTAAAACCAACAGTTCATAAAGTATTTACATAAAACATTATACATGAGTTACACAGCTTGCATACTGTATATACGCCTTGACACTTTTAGGTGACCGAGTAATTCATCTTCACCAGACTGAGGGTGAGCGAGGAGACAGGTGCACCCAGGCGTTAATTAAACGCAAGCCATAGTCAAAGAAGTTAACTTAAACATTTAAGTGCTTCCGCGGCAAGTTTAACAGTTAGTATCTGAAATACTAACTGACTCAATTAATAGAAAGTGCACTTCACAAGTCACGCGACACAGAATTGTAACGTTGAACAGCTAACACAAACGCTAACGTAAACGATTAGCTAGCTTGTAGAATTAACGTAACGTTACTGCAGCAAACTAGCGAGTAATTCCTGTCAACACATGAAGCGACGTGGTTGCACCGCAGCTACGTCTCCTTCAGTATAACTATCACACTAAACGTCTGAATGTTTTTAATTCAGCAATAGCAAAGGCTGACACACGATTCGCTTGGTAACGTTAACCTAGCTAACGTTAGCCGGGTTAGCTAACTAGCGCTCATTATCGGGTGGGTTCGGAAGTCAGCCACTCCGTCAGTAACGTTAGCTTATTGCTAACATTGACTTGCTAGGCTGCTAGCGGAAAGCAATCGACTGAACTCACCTGGCACAAAGCTGAAGTAAAATTAGCAATATGTAAGCGTTAGAATAAATGGCTGGTTTATGTTAAATAACATTACCACTGTATGGAACTGTCTCCCTTTCTGGTCTTATCATTCAGCGTCCCGTCCCCCACACCCCGCCTACCACAGGTTTTGCTCTCGCTTTTAGTTGTTACATTATGCTGCCTTCAGGTGCTGTCGGAAATATTGTAGTTAATATGGCGTTGATTTAGTCCAACTAGTAGAAATACATCAAATTAAAGTCACATAAAAATCAGTCAGTCAAATAAATCAGATAACAACAATGTCCAAAGAGCCTCAATTCTGCTTTGTGTATATTACCTCAGGGGAGTGCAGATCCACGTTATTGTATATGTAAATTTCTAAAACAAATCGGATGGATTAAACATGCCAAATTATTTTTAATGGTGTACTGGTCTGTATAATTTAATGGAAACATTCCCTGTATAAATCCCTTTATTTTATTGATTTAGTGAAAGAAACGTAAAAGAAATGCGTTCTGTGAATATTGACTACATGTTGCATATGAACATTAGATCAAATGAATGTGTATGAAACAATGGTGATGGGCTTGGATACATATATGGGCTTGTATACTACTGTGGAGCGTGAAGTGTAGTCTTAATATCCCAGTAAACAAATAGTGTTTTATTTAAACAATTATTTCTTAAGTTGTTTTCATATATTGTATTTGATGAATTAAAAAAAAAAAAAAAACATTTTTTGAAAAAGTGAGGCAGACTGCCACGTGCAGTGCCTCATTTGGATGTGTCTGATGCTTTGAGCTTAACTTCC
>CALSCE010009347.1:12451510-12471808 GCA_943593645.1 Bovichtus variegatus
TGGGGTGACAGATGTCGCAGCCAGATCGCCCTCACATCCAAGAAGAAAACGGAAGGCGAGGGGTATATATACTGCAGTATAGTAGAACCGTTCACTATCACGGTGTCAAAGTAAGAAATGTTCCGTACACAGTCCTCCTGTTATACGTATAAAGCGTAGAGGCGCCAGGTTTTGTGGCGTTGAAAAGTCTCCTTCGAGTGAGATCAGTTTGTCGTTTTCCCATGATGTTTAGCGACAATATGTTAATTTGGCATATTTCTATTGGTCAGAACCAACCAATCACTGTCTTCAGATGTTTCGCCAGGTCTTCCAACATTCATACACGCTCTACCCAGTCTTGTGTGTTGTATATCTGCGTGAGTGTAATATGTATGTGAATGTGTATATATTGTATTGCTGTATTTTATTTCCTGTTATAAAATATTTTTATTTGATTGTTCATCAAATTAAATGAAAAGAAACACAATAAATTCTTTCATGACATATTCAGATGAGGTTTATTAGCTAGCAAACCGACTATGGGCAGTGCATCAGCTGCATTACAAGCTACCAGCATTGAACTGAATAAGTGGGCATACTGTACATTATCTAACATATTTTATTCAAATGTGCTAATAAATAAGCCCACCGCTACGAATACAACAACTGGTCAAACACGTCATATTTTATTATCCTTTTGCATAAATTATGTGTGAAATTAAATGGAAGTTTAATATAAGTAAATGCAGCCATAAAATACTTATAGTGAAGTAAAACCAACAATATTTTCTATTGAATTAAAAAAATGATTAAATGATTTAAAAAATCCTGATAAAGGAAAGTACCAGAAGCCTACCTCAAATTACGTACAGTATACTATTAAATAAATATAAGAAAAATTGTTTCAGTCTAATATTGTAGTGTATTACTATTTGAGTGTCTGGTATTCACCACAAATAATAAACTGAAATGTGATGTTTGCCTGGTTTGCCCATACAATGGTTTAAGTATGAAAACCACACCTTAAACTATGTGGGCTTAATGATGGAGGAGGTCAGTATATGAGTTAAATAGGTGGAGATGCAGCATTGCTTTGTGTGCTGTTTATTTTGCATTTATACAAGGAAACTTTCCCTATGACAGGGTTGTATACTGATGTTCTTCCTCCTTTATTGATAAAAAAAAAAAAGAAAGATGAAAGATATTTTGTTAAAGTTAGAGTGAAATGCCCTAACGAAATGAACTGCCTTTAATTTACCAAATTGTTGTCAATTTTTTTATGCATGATGTTACTTTTGTTTTTCTTGTCTTTGCTGTTTAGATTTCAGCAGCTCCGAAGACAATTTTGAACCCAGTGTCTTAAAAACAAGCAATTTCCTCTGTGTGTGCAGACAGTTGTCTGGTCCACTGTGTGAATATATAACAATAACCAAATACCTTCAACAGTTCAACACTTTAAGAGAAAAGACAAACCATTATGTACTCTAATTAATATTACCGGTAAAATAAATAAGTCTTGGTTACAGCTAAAATTCAATAATACCCATTTAAGTTAAAACATGAATAGCTTACAATATCACGCTGTTTCACACATTGCCTTACAGCAGTACATGTATGTAAAAGACACAGTATGGAATCACAAAGCTTACAGATAGTGTAACTCTGATAAGGCACTTGGTTTACAGTATATAACTTTGACTCTTAACACTGAGTCTTTGGTCAGTTTCTACAGCTTCTGAGGTTGGGCTTTCACTGCTCCGTAATGAGTCCAGCTCCAGTCCTGATCCTGGAGAGAGAACAAGCACATGTAATACTGTAATACTAAACACCATTCTCCAGCTACCATCTACTGATCAGTCTCCCATCTCAAAACTTGACCTCGAATCGGTGAACCTGTAAAGACTGAATGCAAATGTATGGTTTTAGGAAGGAAAAAGTCAATATACAACAAACTTAGGAAACGATTCCTTGAGAAACTCGATTACTAAACATAAATCGATGCAAATACATTGTTTAATCAATATAACTATATTTAACACTGTGTTTCGCACTGATGATTGTTACACTGTGGACAAGTGACGTGAAGAAGACGCTGTGTATTTCTAGAGAAAATAGCGAGGGACATAGAGAAGAGCCAGGCAAGAGAAAACGACAAAAAGTGTCTAAATTTGGGATCATTTCAAGTTTAACAAAACAAACACAGAGTCAATGGTTCAGCATCTCAGCAGAAAGCATCCAGTCAACTGAGCGGACCCGGCGTTATGGCTGAGTTATGTTAAAACTTGTAGTTTTGAAAGTTAAGTTGCACAACATGAAAGGCAAAACGTTTATGTATTATTATTATTATTATTATTATTTATTTGTTATTATTTTTTATTCATGCTTTTGTTTGAAGTTGTATGTATACCTTTTTCAAAGTAATTTGAAATATATATTTAAATGTATTTGTTTTGCATTTCAGAAAATGTTTTCCTTTAAACCCAGAATGTAATATTGCACTTAAATGCACTAAATGGGTTTAGTTTTGACACATAATATTATTGTATGCAATTTAAGTAATAAAATGTAAAGAAAAATTTTAAAAGTTCTAAAAAGTAAACTAAGTAGTTTTTCATTTTAAGAGATCTGTCTTATTTTCTCTTCTGTATTTTTACTACTGGTCTTATATTTCTTTCCCAACTACTGGAGTAATCGGTTGAATATGTATGTATACCACACCATGACACTGCGCTCCATCTCCTGGGTGGCGTCTTGCAGCAGAGAAGTTAGTTGACTCAGATAACGCTGATTCTCATCCAGTAACTGATGCACAGTTTCACTGAAAGAGACAAAACACTCTTATTTAACTGTATGAATGACAAACCAGAAAAATCTCTTTCAGGATTTGGGGGCTCCATATTATCGCCTTCAAGTCATAGTAATTGAAAAGATTATTATGAGTCCTGTTTCTTCTACAAGCCACTAGACTTTGAGGGGGATGGTGGGACCTCTTGTGGCAGCTTTGTGTCTGTACAAAACCCATCAACTGGTTTAGATCATTCAACTCGTTCTGCACAATGTCGATTTAAACTCGTCTTCTAAAAACAGCCTTATGATGTTTTAGTGTGGCTATATTATGAGCTCAGTGAAACTTGTGACTTGTACAGATCTTACCTGTCAGTGGGTTGTTGCATAAGTGAATGTGATGGAGAATTGCTCTGGGCCTAAAGACACAACCACACACTGCATTACGATATAATTTTACTCACACATTAAATACAGTATTGCAGTATTAAGCTTCAAGTTTTTAAAACAGCTGATAATATTTGCAGTAGTGCCTCTTGTTATATACTCACACAGGCAATCTTGAGAAGGTACCAGAACTCTTTCTGTCTCTTCAATTGCATCTGCATCACCGCTGCCTCTGCAGTTTTTATGTTTTCTACCGCCCTCTCCAACTTAGGGAACAAGTCAACGATGCGTCGCTTACACACCAGAATTGTACTACAGAAAAGTAAAAAAAAGAGAAAGGTGAGGAAAACCACAAAACACACACAGGAAACTGTAAAATAATATCCTCAGTTGTGCTGAACTTTGCATTGTTGCATGTGTGTGTGTGTATCTTCTGGATAAATTACCTCAGGTGAGTGTACAAGTCTTTCAGCACTCTGTCCTGGTTCTGAACTGTTTGGAGTATCATCTTCACCATGTCCGAGCTGTCACTGTAGCCGTGTGGAGGGTCAGGACCTGTACGAACACATACTCCTATGATCCTCCATGTATCATCTGACACAGTCCCGTAAACATATACTACATGCCATGCTGAGGAATTAATTAAACAATGGTGACCCCTGTGGCACATTTGTTCCTCCTGCAGACAATTTATCTATTTGTTGTACAACTACTGTAGGCCTGTCACAATAACTACTTTTGTTGGAAAATATATTGTCCCGGGAATAATTGTGATAAACGATATAATTTTAAGACCATTTTATGCCACTGATATAATGATAATATAATAGCATAATAATGCAAGAACAAGAGCAATGGACTTTCAATTCTTAAGAATATTTAGACATTGAAATTGGAATGTGAAAAAATATATATATATCCTAAATAAATAATATATTCCACACAACCGAAACAGTAAATGAAATGGACTCTCGGGAGGTGAAACCCTGCTGTTGATTCTGGCATCATATTGGCTAAAATGAAGTTGACATTCTCATGTAAACAAACACGCATGTAAACACATTTGGCAATATGGAGGTCAGAGAAAATGATCATGTCTATATATTGTAAGCATATGTATTGCATTGTGATCGATAAGTCGATAACGTAATTATCGTGACAGGCCTGTTCCAACTGTATCCAGAGCAACAAGCATGATCAGATTACACTGTGAGTGGCTATAAACTCAACTAAAAAGTAGGATCACCTATAACTCCTACTGCTACTAAATGTGTTTAAATGATATGTACTAACTTTTGCATTTAGCTTTCAGTTGCTTGAAGAGTTCAATGGCCTTTTCCTCACTGAAAAAATGAAATAGAGAGGGTTAACTTTTGCAAACCACAATTATTTTTTTATTTTCTCAAGTCTGTCTTAAAACAATAGTCAGGTGCTCATTTGAAAATTGAAACAGTTTTTGCTTGCTGTAATCATTCCTCTTGTCCATACTGGCCATTAAAATATCCCTTCTTAACATGCATCCAATGGCAGTAATGGGGGACAAAATCCACAGTTATAAAATATAATCTAAAATGTATCTGAAGTTAATAGTAGGCTTAATCTGACTGAGATATCTTCCTTCTTTGGTACCAAATTATTTGTGTGTTGAATATGAGCTGACTAGTTCTTTAAGTTAGACTTGAGAAATGTGAACTATATTAAGGAAACGATTATAGCGTAAACATAATAGAGATACTGACAGCTGTTCCATTACATCCCCTTGTCTTCTTGCAAATGGACTCCTCTGCAACTCCACAATCTCAGAATGTAGAGCCACTATATCTTCATCCAGATACCCCACGTCTGCAACCTACAGCAGAAAAAACACCCTCAGCATGTTGTGTTTTTAAATAACTGCAAAGTAAATAACGGTCCTACCTTTGTAAACCCATCAGCCTTGTCTTCATTTTCCTGCCATGTCTTCAACATTTTTTCCGAAGCTTCAGAAAAACACACAGCGACGGGAGATAGTTCACTCAAGGCTACCGTAAATGACTTTAAAGCATGTATCACAGCAGGAAATGAACATCCACTCACAGATGCCGATGTGTCTCTGCTTGGTGTACTGCTCCAGGTCGTGCTGGATGCTGGTCTTAAAAAAAGCCAGTTTGGCACGGAGCTGCTGCGACTGGGAGAACAGCAGATTCTTGTACCGCGTTAAGTTGGTGTTGTAGCGCAGCAGGCTCAGCCTACACATACACAAACCCGAGGTAAGGATGTTTCAGTGTGTGGGTGTATGTACGTGTGTGTGTTTGTGCACTTACATGGCAGCCCTCTGTCCCTGGTACAGGCGAATGTAGTCCTCTTTCAGTCCGCAGATGTAGCTCACTGCTTCGCCCCACACCTTTCTCAGTGCGGACAGTGGGAGCTGTGTCTTTGTCTCCCTGACTGAGACAGCACATGATTCCCACATTCATTTGCTCTAACTTTCCAAGTATTTGGGGGTAAAAACATCGACAAAGATATTGCACTCTGAACAAAAACTCACTGTAAACTGAGTAGGAATTATACGATTAATAAATGACACGCCTCACACACACACACACCGTTGATCACTTTTATTCAGATCTAATTAACAAGATGTTTGTCAGTTGACCTTCATCAGGTAATAATCTTACTTGCTAAAGATTTAGAAATTTCTGGTTTCTTTGGTTTTATTAGTCCCTCGTCTTAAAAAGAAAGTGTTGAGAAAAGCGAGAAGACAGGAGTAGTTTACCACATCATTTTACAGCTCAGTATACAGTTACATATCTCACCTATAAAGTTGACACTGTCCGGCAGAGTTCTGGCAGTCAGTGGTCCGGAGTACTTGGTCAGGCTCTTATCAAACAAGAAGACTATGGAGCTGTCCCAGCCTCGCTGAAAGCAGAGAACAAATATCACTCGTACATTTTCTTCCGGAGGAGCCAGAAAGGCTGGAAACAAACACTTTCATACAGCCTGCAAACATATTGTCAAACTATTTGTCCCTTATTACAAACCAACTTAATTTTGTTATTTATGTTTACTCTACAGAAGAGCAATTGGAAACTAAATGGTAATTTAACTGCACTGTTGAAAAATGAAGGCAAAAAAAAGGCACAAATAAATGTATTCCAGTTACCAGAAATAACAAGAACATCGTTATGCAGAACTGCCCGACAGCAGGACGTCTGCTGCGTATGTACTTGTGGCTGGGCCTGTTCGACATTAGGTATTTTTGTTTATTGTGTGTCACATACCAATCCCTCTGGCAGACAGTGTGCGGGCGGTCTGCGTGGATCGAGGGAGATTCCCGTCTCCAGCAGCAGCTCTTGACTTAGCGGGGAGATGTGTGTCTGAGTATATGTTTCCAGGCGAAGCTGCAGGGAGTGTAAGCTCTCCTCAGCACCCAAAATCAAAGAGTGCAGCTGGGCTGACGTCATGTCTAACACATGAATCACCTGGAGAAAGAAAGGCACAAAGCGAGGGGGGTTGCTTTGGAATAACTGGGATATATAAAAGCATAAATGCACTCAATAAAATCTGGTTTAAGTGAGTCTAAATACAGTCAAGGTTAATATTATTAACCTTCATGTTGAGAATATTCTGTAGAGCTGTGTAGCAGGACGGCTTATTTGTGTCAGGATCCAGCCCTCCACCACGCGTCGCAGCGTCCCACAGTAACAGCATCTGCAGAAGAGACTCGACGGGTTCCAGCAACGGCCTGTGAAAACACACACACACACACACACACACACACACAAGTTAGAATGAGGTTCGCTTGACTGGTAGGTATGAAAAAGTGTATTTTCTGTCTTTACCTGCTGAGATTATTGGGATATGGGAGATGTGTGGAGAATCGGACTTCTCCATTCATGTCCTCTACTGCCATGATGTCTTTGGGACCTTTGTTCTTGACTTTACTTGTCCTAAAAATAAATTTAAAAAAGCAGGGAAACGTGCAACCTGAGACAACTATAGCCAACAAATTGAAAACTAGACACATTAAATGTTCAAAATATTCAGAGAAATCTGCATAAACTCATTTAACTTTGTCTCTACCTTTTATGTGCAAATATATTTCAGATCAATAAAAATGTTGGACACACAATCACTGCATCAATAAAAAGTGTAAATCATGCCAACATTTTTTCATCCCGCATGTACCTGGCTTTTAGTATCTCTATATACTATGGTAACACTCAAATGTAACATTTTGCTGAGATCTATATACACTTTGTAGACAATCCTAAAATAATTTAGTGCATTTTATATGTGTATACTTTGCAATTACAATTTCATACATTGAGAAATCGTGGAATGTGGAATCGTGGAATCCCCTAAATGTATGTTTTAATGCCATGTGTATGCCCAGGTTCTTCAGACTACAGAGGGGAGATGCATCGCTGCTATGTTGACTCACCACTGTACGGGCTGCATGTGGTGTAAAAAGGGGCGAAAGCCACAAGTGCATTCAAATATCACTGTCCCAAAGCTCCAGTAGTCCACAGTTACAGTGTAGGGCTTACTCTCAAACAGCTCTGGAGCCTGGCACACATACAGATAGATGTATTATTGTTACTTATTCTTTTTTAACAGGGCTTGATTGTTGACTAGTTGATAGTAGTACAATGCATAACTGATGCAACACTTACCAGATACTGGAGAGTTCCAACAAAGGATGTACAGAGACTGCCCTGATCGAGGTCTTTTGCATAACCCAGATCTATGATTTTATGAACAAGCTGGAAGGAAACATAGTTTCATATTGAGAGCAAGACACAGAAAACCATAAGATATATGAAAATGAAGATTACACAGGCTGCATGCGTGTACAATAAGGAAATGAGTTCACCTTCCCACCAATCTCCTGCAGAACTATGTTCTCTGGCTTTAGGTCTCTGTGAATGATCTTATTTTCATGCAGGTATTGGATACCAGCACCTGTGTTTGTAAAGAAAACTATTTCATATACATTTATGCGTCAACATGTGACTTTTCTCAAAGTAAAAGCTGAGGAAAACATTACCAATGTCACTGAGCAGCGAGAGGACTTCACTCTCCTTCAGCCCACAACAATTTTCTGGTTTATTCAACACCTAAATAAAGAGGAATAGAGGTTAACAGCGCAATGTGTGAAAATACAACAAATTGTTTAGGGTCTTTATAAAATACCCACTTGGTACCTTGCGTAGGTCTCCTCTTGAGCAGTACTCCATGGCCAACAGTGGTAAGTCATTTAAAGCAATGGAGCTCAACTCTTCTGGAACTTCTCTGGCCTGAACAACGTTCACATGGTTCAGCCTAAAACAGAAAGAGAGCCAAACATGTCAGCAATGGTTTGACAAGAAGACAATGTACACTGAAGTTTGTTCACAGGCTATTTTGTGAACAAAAGCTGATGATGTGCACTCACTTCTTCATGATCTGAATCTCTCTGCCCCAGCGGTCTTTGTTCTTGAAGTTCAGCTCCAGGCGGCAAAGTTTCACAGCAATCTTCTCTCCCAACTCCTGCACCAAACACAGACAGGGATAAAAAACAAGCCAAAGAGACATCTGCGGTTTATGTTCTCCTTAGCTTACAGGTGGATGGCAGAACTTACAAGGTGCTGGTACAGGTAGACGTGCCCAAAGCCTCCCATCCCAAGTTTCTCCTTCATCTCCCAGGAGCCACACAGCTGGCTCTGTTTGAGTGCAGTCCGCTCCATAGTGTGAGGTCTCCTGGAGTCTGTTAGAGACCTCAGCTAAAAAGAGACACAATACAAAACCTATCACTGTCGAGAAACATTATGGACTACACTGTAGATCGAGGCTTCTGTGCTCAAAGCCTTTTTATTTATGTATTTACACATCTGCCTCTATGCATCTGCAGGGGAAACTTTTAAAAGTTGAATGTTTTTACTACTATATGCATTATATTGTATTTTTTTCTTCATTAGAATACATCATACATGTTAGCAAACCATTGTCCACTCTACTTAACATGCTAAAATATATTTTAATATATATTTGTACTCTATTCAATAGCTGCTTTTCGTGTCATTGTATTGGTAACAGTTTGATTTAATCTTTAAACATATTTACTGCTCTTTATGTTGCACTTTGCTCAAACTGTAGAGTTAAGTTAGCTGTCGTGTGACAATGTTAGGTTCAGGTAGTCTGAAAACTGAAAGGCAGAGTGACTATGTTGATCATAAAGTCTACTAAAAGCAACATCTCACTCCGCAAACATTGTGAACTCACCTGAGAGTCGGCAGATGACAGATAGCTTACTTTACATGTCAGAACTTTGTTGTTTCAGTTAGCTAACCGTGTTGTTTACGGTTCGGTTTCTTATTTAGTGTTTCAGCGCGAAGCTTTAGCAGGCACAATTATACCTTCACCCTTTACAGTCCACCAATCAAGGCTTCAAAGTTTAAGTTTATGTTATGTTTTTGTTGTAGTTTTGAGTGGAAACTGCTCGATATCTGCGTAAAATGAAAGCGTAGTAGACTGACAGGGAGACGTGGTTTCTGCGCATGCGTGTCTGTTTCGGCTTCCTGCAGGACTACTCCCTCTGTTGGGGATTTCCCATCACACCAACACCCAAACGAGCTGACTGTAAAACTGATGGTTCCTACTTGTTTTTCTTTCTTTCTTTTCTTTTTCTCTTTTCTTTTTTAGCAGAAGATCAACCGGGCCCATCAGTAGCAGCTAAGAACGAATATTAGGTCGTAATCTGTTCACTAGATGTTGCCATATGCACAGCCTCAGTCATTAGTAAAGTAATAGTTAGTTAGTCCTTTGTTAAAACTGTTACTAACGTTAACATCAATACCTCCTTTTCAAGAGAGGCATATGCACACAAAGAAACATTTGCAGTGTAAGAATAAATAAGCACAAAATATCACAGCAAAGGCCATTCCTATACACAATAGATGTTAGTTATATATTTAAGAGAACAATTAGGATACAAGCATGGACGGATTATGAGACCCTGGACACAGACATGCACAAGGCCCCATCGTCTTTCTTACATAGGAGCAAGACATAGACTTTGAGACTTCTTTTGTTGGTTTGTGCCTCTTTGCAGTTGTTTTGCGTATCTTAGTCATCATTTTATGTTTCTTTGTGGACACTTTGCATCTCTTTGTGGTTTGTACTTGTTTTTCATATTATATGACCTTACATTATAATTACTGTGTTTAGATGTGTTTAGAAAGCAGAGGCACTGAAGCTGTTTTTTTTCCAGTACAACCTCAGAGATAAATGAAGAACAATGCAACCTCCTTCTGTTGAATAAAGAGGAACATGCCACCTTTTCATATATGAAACAATTGTGAGTCAAGACTTTATTGCTTGTGCTTGAGTGTCTACATCTGTCAGTTGTTCCACATGTTTCTCAAAAGTGGGTCCGTTCTTCAGCCAGATTCCCAAATATATGTAACATTCAACACAATTGGGATCCTTGAGTTTTGGTTGCCATTAAAAAGGGCAATTTCTCTGAAGCATTATTTAAAAAGCTGCTGAGCCTTTACAGTTTCATGAACAAATCTGCGTTTCAATCTTTCCATTAAAAAATGGATACAACAGGGATACAATAAAATGTTTTTTTTAAATCAACAATATCAATCATTTATTTCTTTAGCTGGATTAGGTGGTTTAAGGTTACAGAAGTGTTTTACTAATCAGGGAGAGCTGATAATTTCTCAATCTATTACAAACAAAAGATGAGCTCATGAGAAACTGTAACAACATGGTCATAGCTCTGATTAAAGGCCGACGCAATGATAGCCAGTGTTGTAAAAATTGGTAACTATCTGCAACCGCCGGTGCTTTTGTTGTGTTTGTTCCCCTCTGTGTGAAACATAGTTTGTGAAGCAAGACTGATTTCAGACAGTTATCAAATTAAAGAATCATTAACAACATTGTGTTCTTTGCTTAGCACGTGTTCAACGATTATTGACGTTTATTTTATTATGAATGCATCTTATTTAATATAAAAAGTCAATTCTGTTTGTCTATAGATTGAAGATGTCATTGTGAATCTATATATTCATATTCAGACTGAAATGACAGCTATAGGCAACTCTAATCTCAAAAATCTCTAACCTTCTCAGAACTGTTCGAAGGAAAGGGGAAGTAGACAGGTATCTTTCGAAGGAATAGAGAAGCTGAAAATGTATTTAATCTGAATTTCCTACCAGAGTCCTCACTTGTCAGTGTGAATGGAGTGTGAAAATCAACGGGTCTCTGTCTGTTTCCACAGGTGTTTGTTCCTTTAGAAACAGGAGTAAGAGGATTGTTAAAATGGCTGGCAGGGTTTCAGTCGGTGATGTTTTGCACGTGGCTTCAACTTCTGATGAACAGAATTCAGAAAATAGAAAGAACTGACTTCCCTTCTTGGAGTTAAATAAAAGTTCCTGCTGACAGAAGATGAGGTAACCACACTTTGATCAAGATAGCGGGCAATTCTGTGAAGTCCATTTCAATTTCAGATCTTCTTAGACAAAAAATAAATTATGAATCACACTGTTTCTGGAGGTTTGCTTTTCTCATGTTCTCCTTCTTCTTTTTCTGTGCACTGATATCAGTGTGAACTCCCACTGTCTATAGAAATATGGAACCACATGAGACTATGCAGGATGTGAACCTAATGTTGTAGGGGAATAACGCAACAGTGGTCGCACTTTTATGGTTTTAAGCTTTAATTCTATGAAACTTGTTATATCAAAGATTATTGTGAACAGTATAAAATATCATCTGTTCACATGTCATGGTTGAGGCCTGTAACAGATACAGTATCATCAACATCCCTCCAGTGCAACTGTAGAAATGAAAGAAAATGTAGAAAGGATTTATTAGAGCAAGTTAAGGAAATGCAGGAACTCAAAGAGGTGAGTTTTGAGCCTTTAGGGCGACTAGTGTCCAGACTTGGCGGGAGGGAAGCAGAAGACTTGCGTCAAAAAGAAACACACCAGCTGCCTTCAACCACAAATGCCCCGGGTTTCCCTGGGTTGGGTCATTTCTGTGTAATAGGTAATTCTTCTTTTGGTGAAATACCTGAGTGAAGCTTAAAGTAGACATTTATTAGAGAAGGCTTCATGGAGTCAATAAATGAATTAATGTTTTTTCTTCATGCTTCCTGACCTCATGCATGTAGTAAGTGTTTATCTCATCCCTTAAAGTTCTCCGGTCCACAGAGCCTGGCACAAAAGTGTCATATCTGGCCATTGTCACCATCAAAGAAGAGGAAATGTGAGTAACACAGGCGTCACAGCATTTGTTGAGTTAGATTTTGATCTACAAATCTCCATGCCAAACCATAACAATGCCTATTGTTTTAGGGGAAGTGGTGTTACATTAATATAATGTTTTTTTAATTTTTTTACTGCTGTGGAGGCAGCTAAAGGATAAGACGAATGTCATGTGTCATGTGTAGCATATTCACTGCATGGTGTACTTATGTAAGGAGTGAGATCTCTACGGTATCACTTTAAACAAACACATCCAGAGGTCTCATTTTTCATTTATTTATGTTTTTATACATAACAACATTTGAGTGATAAGTGTCTTCCTTGGTATATGTTTAAGGATAATTATGATGTATTTATATAGCCCCTTTCTTAGTGTGTTTACAGGATGCTGCACAAGGGACAGCAATATGGGTAAAAACAAGCACCAATACATTCACACTGTCAAAATACATAACATTTGTGGGGGGAAAGCAAATAAAAAAGATTACTTCATAAAAAGTTGTCTTTTTTAATGCATTTTTATAAAAGTAGATTTTCAGAAGAGGTTACTACTATGAGATGGAGCACGACTATGACGAATGGCTTTATAAGTTAACGTTTTCAAACCAATTCTACAAGTAATAGAATTGGACATTTCGTACTTGTCTGAAGCAGACAGCCGCATTTAAGCTGTAAATGGTGTATGCTTTTGTGGTTGAGACCTGGATATAATGCAATCCAGAAAAAAATAAATTAAGAAATTTTCTTAAGAAAAGATGAATAATGATGAATCCCTGAGCATTGGGATGTTTAAGGGAGTAAATATCTTAACGGTCGTTGGAATCCTTTTTCCCGGATTCTGAATGAACTGGAAGTGACGCAAAAGACATGAAGAAAGCTTTGCTTCACTATAATGATTCAGCCATACTAAATTCAAAATCAATTCAACCAGTAAGTGTTTCAAAGGAAAACACATGTGACACGTGGGAAAATGTTTTATCCAATTTCTTGGGGGGAAATTTAAAGGGAACATGAGGGATTAATGAACTACAATCCAATTTGAGCAGAAGCCATGAAGAGCACTTGAGTGTGCTTCGACTTTAGAGTAAAAGAGGCTTCAGTTGTACATTAAGACTTCATGTTATGCCTATAACAAAGTAGTATTTGTTTATGCATATGTTGTAGTGTCTACAACCCAAGTTTCTGATATGGGAAGAATGTTTTTAATCACATTTTATTCATGAATCTCAATCTATTCATTACGTTTGAATGGGACGGGCTCTTCGGCCCTCACAGCTGCAGCACCTCGTCGGTGGACACATGACCAATTTTGGATATTTATTTTGAACATATCACTATGGTTTAAGGGGAGGGAGGGGGTGTTGAGTGTGTATGTGTCACAGGACATGACAGATTCTTTGGTCAACACTTTGCTGATCAGCAATTGAGCCCCAGTGATGTAATCATATTTTTTCATAAACCCCTCCCACTTGTGTGTTTTTAAATGGGAGTGGATGTGGAGAGGATCAGCACTGCACCACCAGAGGCACTAACAGCACGAGTCCTGACACAGGAGCATATCAGAGGATCTAGAGAGGAGATAACACTCAGAAGAAATAACAAAGAGCTTCATCAGGATTGCAAGTTCGGTCAGAAAGGTAAACACATCTCTTAAAGCTTCCTAGACTGTGACATTCAGCAAAATACAAAACATTGTTTTACTTTACTGTATGAATGATAAGTCAATTCGAGTCAAGCCCACCATCACAAATCACAAATTGGATTTGTGATGTTGGACCTGGGAAGAAGACACACTACACAAACACACACCATTCACACAGACAGAAGAAAGGACACAAACACACAGGGACTAATGTTTCAATGCTCAACACTCATTCAACTAAAACAAATGTGATATAGGGAACATGAAAGTGTTTGATGCCAAAAATTGTGCAAGTACATTTTCTTTTGTCATTATCAAGTTGATACTGTGTCCTCTAACTGACACGATGTAGACCTAATGGTGTGCTCACGCCATGAAGTAATCAACCAACCTAAATTGATATTGCACTCGCCGTACAGATAGAGACTGTTTACAGTACAGAGTGCACACAGTGAGCATCTTATATCTGTTGCTCTCACATTAAAATATCCACAGAACAGTTTTTCCTGTGCAATAAATGTCCGCGTGCAATCAAGAGAAATGTAACAGCGTGTAAACTGAAAACGGGCACGCTTAAACCCAGCACATGTCCATTCAGTAGTCACACTTGTTTCTGTCCTGTCATGTGCTTTAACATAAACTCCATATAAGGGCACAGGAGCTTCAAATCAAGACATCCAGTGTTGTTTTGTTCCATTTCTGTAATTTTGCTGTTTTTTTCAGGCCATCTTCAGACAAAAATATCCTCAATAAGGAGAAGCAAAACCAGAAGTGGAGATGAACTTGTTAGTCATCCTCGCCGTCCTTGCAGCATTCAGTGTTGATGCGGTAAGCAATAATAAAAGGAAGTTACTTTAGGTTTAATAGTCACACAGAGGGGGGTCAGAGGGTTTTATAAAAATGTGTCTGTGATTCTTTCAGGCTTTTTCACGAAGATCGTCACTTCGGTCGCACAAGGGAATAAAGAGGGGTAAGCCAACTGTCAGTGCTACGCTTAATAGTCAGCATTTGTTGTTGGTGAGAGACGCTAAATGTTCTCTTCTCTCTTTGTGATGATCCTCAGAGATGTGTCTGTCCGGGGATGGGAGCAGTTACAGAGGATTTCATTCTGAGTCGGCAACCGGCAACAGATGTCTCGACTGGAACAGGTTTAGATTCCCTTCAGGAGCTTCAAAGGGACTTGGGGACCATAATTACTGCAGGTATACTTTAAGTCACCAATCTGGGGCCTTGATATGTTAAGGAGGCGTATCGTGTGTTTAATATTATTTCACTTGAATGCTAGGAATCCTGACCATATGCTGATGCCGTGGTGCCGTGTCAGAAAAGGAAAGAGGATCACGAGAGAATTCTGCAACATTCCCAGATGTAAGATTTGACTGGGAATTAAAACAATCACTGAAGTATTGTATGTTTGATTTGTATCTTTTCTAATGATCTCTGTTTTCTGCTCCCATGCAGGTTCTACACCAACAGTAAAACCTCCACCAGCTGTGGATACAGGTAGCTTTGATGTTTAAACCTTTTTACGCAATGTCATTTTGCGATTCCCTTCACCAATACTCACTGACTCGTCCTGTGTGTCCCTGCAGAGCTGACATGCGGTGAGCGGACTGAGCGGACTGAGCGGAAGATGCATAAAATTGTGGGTGGTTCTTTCACACCCATAGAGTCGCAGCCATGGATCGCTGCTCTCTTTCATCGGCGCATCGGTTTCCTCTGTGGTGGCTCTCTCATCGCACCAAACTGGGTTCTCACAGCTGCACACTGCTTCGCTGATGGGTGAGACAAAACACTCAGAAAACACAACGCTCTATCATTTCCTCCACTGCAATTCTCATGATGGCAATATGACTCATATGGGTATGTAATATGTTGACACCCTCATGTTTGCTTTCTGTCCAGTAAGAGGACTAAAATCCAGGATCTGTCTGTGTACCTGGGGAAGACTGCCATCAATGACACAGATGCTGCCAGGGAGCAGAGCTTCACTGTGGAAAAACTGATCATCCACCAAAATTACAATGAGTCCAGCTTCAACAATGACATAGGTACGCACAAGTGTGCTGTGTTTATGTGTATGAGTGAGATAGGTAAAGAGCTGTATGGGTGCTTTGTGCGCAGGACTCATAGCTGTGTTTGTCTTTGCATTTCAGCACTGTTGAAGATCAAAAGCGAAAATGGAGGAAGTGCAGTGAGGTCAGCGTCTGTGCGCACAGTGTGTCTTCCTCTAATTCACACTCGGCTTCCTGCAGGATTTGAGTGCAGCATCGCAGGATTCGGGAGGGAGAGCTACAGTATGTACTGCAGAACCTCTAACATACAGATGTATGACTGCTTTCTCAGCCATTTCGCTGATTCTTACAACTGTGTTGTCTGCAGTGGCGTGGCACTACTCACAGTATCTGAAGCAGGCCGAGGTGAAACTGCTCTCCCAGACTGACTGCACAAGGGAATCGCACTATGGAGATCGAATCACTGCCAACATGTTCTGTGCTGCGAGCCCTGACTGGAGCACTGACGCCTGCAAGGTGAGCACAGAACACAGTGTATCAAAGAGTGTCTTTAGGTTTTAAATGTTTAAAGAACAGAATCTAAAATATGAATATGCAACATTTTTCAAGCTTCAGCAGCATAAAAAAAAAATCAGAGCACACTTTCCTCTGATTATAGGACTGATTATATCCGTCTTCTGCCCTCAGGTTGTGTTTATTCATGCTCAGAGTTTGTGATCTTTTGCCCCTTGTGTTGCATTTGACATTAGATTTTCACATTCACATGTTTTATTCATTATGTTTCAAGTTATTTATTGTCATGTGCACAACAATTACAGAGCTGCTCCCTCCAACATGTAAATATGTAAAAAAAGAAAAACATGCACGTAAAATTATAATATGTATGAAATGTATCACAAATTAATGTAATTGTATTGTGTCAAATTATTTAGGGGTTCAATGGAGGAATTTAGTCTTGTTGTATATGTGCTTGCTCTGCATAACATATAAATAATTTGATAATAATGAATACTTAGAACATATTATTCATAAAATGGTTCAAGTTCAAAGATATTGTGGTGTACTGGTGGCTCAATGAGCCAAAACACATTAAATGTCCACAATGTTGTGGCTTCATTACTTTGTTTTTAGACAGTCAGTATCCGTATGAGCCTTTATAATAACATACTATGTAATTGTATTTTTCTTCATGCTGTAAGCACTGACTGACTGTTGCATCCTCCCACAGGGTGACTCCGGTGGTCCGTTGGTGTGTGAAGTGTCAGGGCGGATGTTTCTGTTCGGGGTGGTGAGCTGGGGCGAGGACTGTGCCAGTAGGAACAAACCAGGAGTTTACACACAAGTCTCCAACTACAACAAGTGGATCGCATTAAAAACAGAGCTGCCCAAATACACCAAAGGATTAATGTATCCCATAAAATAAAGCTGTGGCCACAGTTACCTGTTGGGCATTTCATCCCTTAAAGGACATTTTGGCAGCAGTTTTGTAGCTGATGGGCATTGCTGTTAATATACAGTCAAAATAATTTTGCACATTGAAGATTTAATATAACAGTTCTAAGTGAATGTTTCAAAACTGTAAATACTTTTTACTGTATATAGTGTATACTTTTTTTATATTACTTGCGCATGAACTTTTGATACTCAAGGTATGGATTTTTAAGCAAGCTATTTTAAAATAAGTTTATTTATGTAATTGAATGTAATAATTTCCTCTTGAATGAGGCTGGCCCTGCTGTTGAGCATTTTTTGTAATAAATAAAGTATTTGTATTACATATTCATCATGTTCATTATTGTTCAAGCACCAAATGTTTACGTCTCTCTTTTGCATGCATACCTCTTCAGCACGTGCAAAAATAACATTGTACACACCCACTTGCTTACTGAAGGCCCATTGTTCCTCTATGTCTGAAGAGCAGCAGAGAGCCTCTGCTACGGGACATAGATGTTGGTCTAACAGGTGAACATATATTTTAAGAAATGAACTGCAGACATTTAGAAATCCAGTTAGTGCAAGTTCAATTCAGTTCAGTGTCATTAATCAAAAGTGTCCTGAAGTCAAACACTGGAGGGCACTGTTGGGTAAGAAATCACATACAGGAAGCTCAGTAGTTTCAAACATACTGAGAATCATAAGTATTTTAGTACAAACAACAATGACATCCAAACTCAGTCAGTATTTTCATAATTGAAGACCGTAAGTTTTTGATACACTTATTACACTTTTTAGAGACATACAAATGTATCAGTTTGGACTTTAATCACTTACGAAATGCCATACGAGTCAAACTAGAAATACTAAATAGAAGATGTATGGTGTGGCATATTTGGTGTGGTGTGACACTTATCTATTCATTTACCATTATTTTTGGAGTTCCCAAAGGCATATATTATAAAATTGGACTTTTGTTCTTGTATCTCTCCGAAGGGCAGATTTATCTGTATATACTGTAGACTTAACAAAACATACATGGCAGCTGAGCTTAGACAGCTGTTGGTTCAAGCTGTAAATGACACATAAAACAGCAATCTAGCTTTTTTTTTCTTGCCTGACTTGACTTCAAGTCTATATTTGCAGTTTACTGACACAGCAAGTGCTGCAAACAATTCTCACCATTGTTAGAAACCTTCATCGTGAAGCTCCTCTACAAACAAAAAAATGTTATTGAAGTACAACCTTAGGTATTTTTATATCCTGTCTGTTATGCCAAGATTGTACTGAAGAGATAGAGACTAAGAGGGAGTTCAGGTCATAAATCAGCAACATCGTTAATCAGTGCAGCAGGGATGCCTTTTTAATAATATGTTTTATGTGGGTATGCTCAGGATTATAAATCTGTGTGGTTTTCACAAAACTATTTCACCATAAAAAAACACAAAACAAAAGAAGAAAGACGAATTAAACATAAGGTTTAAGATCAGAAACTTGCTGCTATTTAGCAGGTATAATATAATATTTACCATGTTCACAATCTAAGTTCAGCGTATTAATGTGCTAGCATTTGATAATTAGCACTGAAGACAAAGTACAGCTGAGACTCATGGGAATGTCATTGGTTTTGCAGATACATAGTCATAAAACAAAGTATTGGACAACTTAACGTGATGGTGGTGCTATGGAAGAAAAGTCAGGGGATCACCAAAGTTATTACAATTCCTTGTGAGGGGAACATGATTGTGCATCTCCAAATTTCATGGCAACAGAATAGATGTTGAAACATTTCACTCAAAACTACAAATGTCAACCTCATGATGGCAATAGAAGCAAAGTCAGGGGTCATTAGGATCCATCCTCTGGACATCAAATAGTTGTTAAGACACCTGGACCAACCGTGGTGGACCGACTTTGCTATCCCTAGAGCCACACAAGTCATGGCTAAAAGTCCATAAGGCCGTTGAGTTTGTCAGAATCGTTGCTTTTTACTGTATTGTCACAATACAACCAATTACAAAGGATATCGATCGCTTACTTTAGGTGTACACACACAGATAGTTTCTGCCACAGAATCAGCTGTAATGAAGACAAAATGGGCTACTATTCAACACTTTTATTTTTTTATTTATTATAGGACTCACTAAGAAACTAGTGTTTATATCCATATGCAGCAAGGTACAAACGAGAGGAGCTCTACTAAACATGGTTCTGTGGAGAAGGCTGAGCGTCTCCTCATGTCAGACAACTTATGATTCCCAGGAAAGTCTCAGTGCGGAGAAGCGAGTGTTTACATGATCAGTTGTCCACTGACTCACACCTCTCTGTCTAATACCCCATACCTCCAACACCCACACCCCACTCCAAAAAAAGAAACATGTCACAGAAACGCTGAGCACCTCTGCCCCAATCATGACAAACAATCAATCAACGTAAACACATGTATAACAGCAACACAGAGAGATGAGAGATGAATTGTGGCGCTACCATTTGTAATACATTTTAGTGAAACCACAATCCAGCTGGTCATCACAACATTATTAAAAGCATACTTCAAAACCTCTCTAAGCAACCTGCTGCAATGCTTTCTGTCAAAGCCTGTTTGGACAAGTCCACATATACAGATAGTTCACAGCAGTGCTACTGGAGCCAATCACAGCTCAGCCTGTTCCCCCTCAATTACTCACAGAGAGAAGTTTACTTTACTGCTCCTCTACTCGGCCTCCATCCATATATGGATTTGAGATGCTATGAGTATGAGTCTTACTCCTCTTTAAGGACAATTCCTAAAGAAGAGGAGAGGAGAGGAGAGGAGAGGAGA
>CALSCE010009347.1:12472208-12510221 GCA_943593645.1 Bovichtus variegatus
GTCGGTGTCGGTGAGGAGAGGAGAGGGAAGGAGAGGAGAGAGGGGGGATCTTCAGTGCTGGAGCGACCAGCCGCCTTTTCTTCAGTCGGGGCTGCGGTAAAAGTCGTTCACGATGCCGGTGTTTCACACCAAGACCATCGAGAGTATCCTGGAGCCGGTGGCCCAGCAGATCTCCCACCTGGTCATCATGCACGAGGAGGGGGAGGTGGACGGTAAAGCCATCCCAGATCTGACGGTGCCGGTGGCCGCGGTGCAGGCGGCAGTCAGCAACCTTGTACGGGTGAGTCCCGAGTTTGAACCAGGGCGTCAATTCACTAAAAAGCCTCAATGGCAAAGTGACTCCATCCAGTGACATTTACCATCCAAACTTCAAAATCGACCTGTGTGGAGACAAACCGTGACTTACAGTATAGCTTTTATTTAATGAATCATAAATGATTACAATAGGCCCTATAGGTCATCACACCACCCTGCACTGCACATGGATCAGTACATTTTTATGTGGCTTCCACAGATTTATTGCAATCCCATCTTGATCGTTGCTCGCCATTAAAATGATATAAAACTGCCACACAGCCAGCTGACGCTCATGCGTGTTTCACGAGCTCCTGCAGTAGTTTCTTGTGTGCGCGTCTGACTCTGTGCACGCACAACACAGCGACACACACAACATGTCAAACTTTGCCCCGATTGGTAATCAGATGGCCGCTGAGCTCAATGAAGTTTGTAGGGCGGAAGAAACGAGTGCTGATTCAATTAACAGGATGCTGTTTCTCTCTCTCTCTCTCTCTCTCTCTCTCTCTCTCTCTCACACACACACACACACACACACACACAATGTCACTTGTGCCATGGGCTCCATTAAACTGAATTAGTATATAGCAGACTTTTCACTTTATAGAACAATAAATGAAAGACGCTCAGCCCATTCATAACATCCACATAGAGAAAAGATATTCTACACTCTGAGGTCCTTTATCAGACTCCCTCCCTTCATTGTAACTCTGACACTTTCCTCCCTGTTCTCTCTTTTCCCAACTCCTTTGACCCCTCCACTTTAACTGTCCCATTTCCTCTCTGTCACCTTGAGTCTAAATTGTACAATTGTGTATAGAAAGAGTGGAGCTTCAGTCAGACAAAGATGTCTCTTCTGTATGCACTGACTGGAAAAATCAATACGGGCCACATCATTAAAGCGGATCCGGGTCACTGTTATTGATGCAGGGCCGACATTAACCCATTTACGCTTCAATTATTGAGAAAAGAAGCTGGTTCCATGACAATTTGACTCTAAATGTATCTCACAGCGTGGGAGGCCACAGTTGGTGGAGCAGACTTTGTCAGGAAGCCACAGAAGCTGTTAATGGAGGTTGTGTGTCAGACTGAGGAGCTGTATGCTCTGTTTTGTGAAGATTTGTCTACTTCTTTGTTGAGCATCTTGACAGTTGTAATTTGCTCTCTGTATGATACTTGTTTTCACTAGGACTGCTTTTTTTAAATAAAGTTTGAAATTGCTACTTTGATATAATACTGGGATGCTGGGGACCATGATTTCTCATCTGGAAAGGACTAAACTACTGGATGGCTTAATAAAAAAATCAGCTTAATGCATTTTGTGATATTACTCGGCAAGTGAAAGAGTGCGTCTGAAGCATTTTGCAGTAAGACAAATACATTTGAATTATGCAAATCCATACTGGGAAGGTTATTCATATTTTATTAAGGTGTCACATGGAAACTATGTGATTGGATAGTCTGAAAATATCTCATTAACTGATAATGAAAAGGGCTATATAGTTAGAACAGAAAACCCCCCTTTTATGCGATACCATCCAGCTGCACCGAGTCCTTGATATCCCTTTGCTGCCGGGAACACCTTCCATCTCTTTCTCTATTTCTCCGCTTTTTCATTCACTTAATCCTTTTGGACAGTGAACAGAAGGAGGCTAATCGCAGCCTCAGGCATGTCGCTGGGTCTCAAATGATGGTGATGTGAGGCTACAGGGAGAGATAAGAGCTGAGGACACAGTGACACTGGAAGGTGTCAGACTTAGCAAATGCTCTTAGGATCAAGTGACACAAATATCAACACAATAGAGGAAAAGTAGGATGCCACAACATGCTGATACCTATTATCTGATGCCGTCTTTTCCTTGCATTTACTGTTGCGTTTTATACTCTGGATAACAGCACAGCTAAATGCCTACATGCGCAGTTGAAGAAGAAATGACGAGTAGTCGTGTAGTCCACTGACAGTGGAGTGAGAGTTACGAAGTGGGTGACAAGAAGGTGTTGAAAGGGAGCACAAAGGTGCTTGAGAACAGAGCTTGTAAAATCAGCACTGCTTGGTTGCTGGGTAGATCAACTTAATTGGATGTAAAAGACACCTAAAGCTCAAATGCACACTCCTGAGCACATGTGCTTTATTTTAGAAAGATGATTCATTCCCACACTTGCTCAGTTTAAGCTAAGATAGAACACAGTATACAGCAGCAACATGCCAGCATCACAAGAGTCCCACTACACACACTGATACAATTACACCGTTAACTGCATCCAGGGTGGGCTTGCAGTGGGGGGTACTTAAAATCTAGGTCACCAAGACACTTAGACACACACATAAGATGGTGTCAGTCTCAATCTGTCAGAGGTTGTGGTGGGTTTGACGCTATTTCGACCAAAGATCCGAAGGATGCTGTTGGTGTGTTTGGTTGAAAGTGTGAGCTTGCTGAAGTTGTGCTGATGACAGAGAGCTGCCTCAGTGTTTGTGAAGTATCTGCTCCTGAAGGAGTCAACATAGATCCTGAGTATGTCTGGGGGAGGGGGAGGAAGGAAAAAATAGATTTACCGTTGAGTGAAGTAACCACACTCTAGAGAGAGAAAGAAAGGGAGAGGGAGAGATGCGAGGAGTCAGATTGTCGACAGAAACTGTCGAACAGCGTGATGCAGAATGAGGAACGAAGAGGAGGGATGGAGAGACGAGGAGAAATAGCCACTTTCAGTCGGACGCAGGCACCCTTTGAGGGAGGGAGAGTGTCTCTGGCGTCTCTGCCAAGCCTCATAGTCCTCCCCACCTTACACGCACACACTCACGCTCGCGCTCACACACACACTCACACACCAACTGTCCTCAGCCTGCTCTACCATGTAAATATGAGCCATCTCTTCTTGTTCATTGGCAGACCCAGGATGGGTCTTAGTTTCCGGCTGTGTGTCCACACATCCCCTCTGCTTCTCAGTCTGCCTTAAATCTACTCCTGGCTTGTATTATATGGCAGAATTGTATCAATTTCGTTACTGTGTTATCAAGTGCTGAAATGGTTAGTTGATAAATTGGTTTGTTGGTTAATTCCATCTTGCTAATCAATCATGTCATTCACGATAGTAGGTCATTTAGGTATCTCTCATCAGCTTTGTGTCCAGCAGTAGGCAGCGGCACATTCAACCTGCTCAGCACCAAACAGCAGAAAGACAAAGTTAGCAACTAGCTGGTAAACACATTGAAGCATTTAGCAGCTAAAGAACGAGAAAGATTTCCCTCAGGAGTTGGTGGAGACCAACATAGAGCTAAACAGAGCGTGAATATAGGAGTAGCATTAGGTAGATGTTCAATGAAAGAATGTTGTAAATAATTTCCTTTTCCTTTTATTTAACAAGCTGTTTGTTGTATCCTAGCAGTATACTGAAATAAGCAGAAATGCAGAACTGAGTACAATTTAATATCTGTTTATTTATCCCAAGTATTGTTGTTATTGCAAATTTAAACGTTATTGCATATTTGTAAGTATGTCTCACATATGTGCTAATTTTACTTTCCTCACTTAACGTTCAGAATTCTGAATAATGTTTTTGGCTAATAAAAAGAGATTATGAAAACTGTACCCTCATCAGCGCTGACGCCTGTGGATCTGAGATAAGACTAATTGTATTGTGTCAGCTTTGACCGACAGCTGTCTGTTTCCTGCTGAATCAGTTACACTGTTCGCGCTGTACAACCATACACACATCACACTGTCAGTGTATCCAGCAAAACACTTAACTTCTCATTAATTATGCATTGAATATTCGATGCCAAGCTTTTCTGCTTACAGGAAAATCACACAGCTCTTTGTGCCGTCACCTGATTTGACTCAGAGAGTTTGTCCGGAGGATTTCATCTGGCTGCTTGTGGCCCTACTTGTAGAGCTGCATTCCTCACAGTTTAGATTTAGGAGTCTCCCTGCGTTTCTTTAAACAAGGAAAATCACCAAGCTACATTTACTGTCATTTTGTTCTCGCAGTGTTTATGAACATTCATTCATACAGCACTGCCAGACATACAGTATCATACAGATTTAGATCAAAATACATTTTAAAACATGGGGAAGGTGACTACAGTAAAATGCCAATCTATACTTTTAATTTAGAAATGATAGAATGATCATGAAATACATCTTATTTATGTGTAAACGTTCGTTCTCTCAGTGCTGTCATTGCATGTTGTCAGTGTCTCCGTTGTAGTTGGATACAGAATTACAGATTGCAGGTTTTTAACTAAACAGGTATTATTTAGTTAAAGCTCATGCTTAAAAACGTGAGCTTGGTCCTTTCAAAGAAAAATATGTTTTGTGTTGCTTACATTAGTTACACAAGGATGAAAACATTGATGGGATTTCTTGTTTCTATGGTTCATAAAATCCAACCACTGAAAATGACATTAATTATTGATGTATTAGCACAAAATACAGAAGAATAACAGTGACTGAAATTGGTTTTCTTGTTATATTTTAGTTTATGAACAGAATAGTCTACAGCAGCATAATGTCTAATGTCTATACCTGCAAAGAGGTGCAGTGTGGTGGAGGTAAATCTGTGTTGTTGGAACGCTGTGTGATGGATGCAGCAGCAAGAGACTGATGTGTGTGTGTGTGTGTGTGTGTGTGTGTGTGTGTGTGTGTGTGTCTCCGTCTCTATGCAAGTGAGTTATGCAATTTCTATGGCAAAACAGGGGGGAATAGTTATTCATATTAAATTAATTAATTAATTAATTAATTAATCACCCAAAGAAAATCAATGTGTGGGCTGTGGTTCTTTGCAATAAACAGAATATGAAGGAAAAGTATTAATACAATAATATGCAATGCAGGACGTGAATATGTATTTTTGTTAGTCAGTGACATTGAAATGTTTGACATCAAAATAGAAACTCGTATGTGTTGCGTTGCTTTACGTACAATGTATTTTTGGAGTGAGAGTATTAATTGTGTGCAACCAAATCTACAGAAAAAAATGAAAAATGTATTGGAATAAATTTGAGCAGCAGAAACGTCTTTCCCCCGACCCGCCCTCATGTAGAATAACAGAACCCTGACTCAAGCAGAGCCCGAGCTGCCTCCCTCAAACCTTGAACGATGTGACATGCACACATGGTTGAAATAGGTGTGAATTGATACACACCCGTTCACCCTTCACACTATTAATAGTGCTCACTTGAATAGTGTTTCCTGTCTTGCTGCAGCTAATGATAATAAAATAAATGGTCCACCTGTGTGTGTGTGTGTGTGTGTGTGTGTGCGTGTGTGTGTTGCAGGTGGGCAAGGAGACGGTTCAAACCACCGAGGACCAGGTGATGAGGAGAGACATGCCTCCTGCATTCATCAAGTAAGTCCGTCTCTGAAGCACTCTGCAAGGGAAAGCTCTGCTCCTCTTTCTTTGTGTGCCTCCCTCTGTCCCTCTCTCAGCCACAGGCACTCACAGAAATACCCAGTGACAAAATCATGGAAATTATCCACTTTATCTCAGTAGACAGAGAACTTGTTAAAAAGAGGATTCCAGACGATTTAATGTCAGGAAACGTGGCTGCGTTCCCAGCTGCAACAAAGAGCCACTTCTAAGGCCGAGCCCGGGCGGCTGTCCGGCTCCCTGCATCCAGGCCGCTGAGAGGCTGTTTGTTGTTTTCCAGCTTGCATCCAAAGAGCTGACATGAACTCTGTGTGCCGGCTGAGAGCTGCTACGCAACAATCCTGCGACTGAGACATCTGGCTGTTTGCTTGCCTGTATGTGTTGCATTTGTGTGTATGTTAATGCTGTAACTGTGCGTCCGACATCATCGGTTTCCAGTTTGTTCTCTCGGTGATTTCCTTTTCTGTTGTCGCTTGTTTTTCAATTTCCAAAATAAAATTGTCCGGACCTTAAGCAGATACACACACTGCTCTCTCAGGCCTACGCGCACATACACGGGGGCACTACACCATAAATTTCACTCACGGGGCTTAGGAAGGGGCGTGTGGGAATGTGAACCAGCCTAAATATAGATGAACCAGCAGCCATCGATACCCTGACCAATGGGGGTCAGAAAGAGGAGGGCTTTATTCGTGTGCTCTTAGAATCCATCTTCAGGTTAAGCTAATCATTGATCTCTAAGCCCACATCTTTTACTTTTATTCTACCATTGCAAATGAGAAACTGGCAGATTGAACTGAATTACATGTCACAATCGTGCAAACACAACACACTCTGACTCCCAGAAATTCGGTGCACTTGTCTATGCGTGCACCTTGTTAACCATCTCTTGTTACCAGGAGAGCAGCTTCTTTAAGCGAGTGGCAGATGGTTTTCTTCTCTAGACATGAGATCTGATCTATTTGATTTACAAGGCGATAAATTCCTATGTTTGGTAAATGTCTTAAGCCAACTATGTATTTTCAGGGTGGAGAACTCGAGCTCTAAGCTCGTCCAGGCGGCTCAAATGCTAAAGGCCGATCCGTACTCTGTCCCTGCACGAGATTACCTGATCGATGGATCCAGAGGGATCCTATCTGGAACCTCCGACCTGCTCCTTACCTTTGATGAGGCAGAGGTGTGTGTGTGTGTGTGTGTGTGTGTGTGTGTTTGTCTCCTTTATATCCATGTGTGTGGTCTAAGAATCACTCTTACTTCAGAGGTGTGGTATCTTTCAGGGAAATAAAGCTTTATATAGCTGCACAGAAGAAGGAGGAACTCAGCTCAGAGCCGGTCTGTAATGGACTCTCAAATGCAGCCAGATCTAATCACTGAGATCAAATGACTTCCCTCTGTCATAACTCAGGATGTGTGTTTGTGTGTGTGGCTGGCACTGCGTGTATGTGTGTGAGGATATGGTATGTACCAGCCTGCATGATGTGTGTGTCTGCGTGTATGTGTGTGTCTGATAAGTGGAATCACATTGGACACGTGATAATGATCACCACGTCTCATCACTAGCCTCCTTTTTTAAAGAGCAACTTCTCACAGTCACAAGACGTACATCACAAGACTGCACACACACCAACACACAGAGACACCCGCACAAAGAACAGGATAACTTCAACACTGTCTAAAAAAAAAAAAAAAAAAAGCTCATGCATTCATTGAATGTTGTTCTCATCATTATAATGAAGTTTGTCTCTAATCATCTAATCATCATTACCAGCCGTTGTTCTATGCTTGAATACGTGATCTGCTTGTGATTATGTCTGTTGTGTTGTGTCTTAGGTGCGTAAGATAATTCGTGTGTGTAAAGGTATCTTAGAGTATCTGACAGTGGCTGAGGTGGTGGAGACCATGGAGGACCTCATCACTTACACCAAGAACCTGGGACCAGGTCAGCAGGAGCTTTCTTTTTTTAAACTGCCTCTTAAAGGCTGGTACTCAGTTAGGACGACGCTATGTGCTTCTTAAGCAATAAATGGCCTCAAAATAGCCATGTATCAAAAATAATGGGCTATTAAAGAACAGTTGCAGAGAAAAATGTCTGTTTTAAGGAAGCACAACAGTTGTGCAGCAGCAGTGTTTTAAATGATTACTCATTAAAGTCCTTTTTCAAACAAAAATAGCAAACATTCACTGTTTCCAGCTTTTTATTTGATGGAGTAAACTGAACATCTTTAGGATTTGGATTGTTGGTCAGACAAAACAGTACATTTGATAGTGTCACTCCGGACACAATTCTCTACATTATTTGACCTTTGTGGTGCTGTTTTAAAAGAGCCTCCACTAAAACATTAACAGTGCAATAAACCTTTTGTTTTAGACTATTCTGTTGGTTAAAGATCTATCTGTTATAATGAAAAACTCAATTAACTACCGGCTGTTCCTCTGACATTAAGATGCCGTGATTAAGGATATTTTCACCGACAGGAGACATAAACAGGCTATTTATCATCAGAGGTAAAAGGTCATTTGTGTTGTCAGCACCGTGGCATAATGAGCTCGAGGCAATCTGATGCCAAGGTTTTCTCACACTTGACTGATGCTGTCATTGTACGAGATCAGTCGTTTGTGAAGTAATGATCTGTTTGGATGTGTTGAAGCTACTCAGCTGGTGAACACGCTGCAGGATGCCCTCGGCCTCTGATTGTTGGAGCGTAGTTAAAAACTGTGACGCTAACGCTAACAAACTCCCAGGGTCACGATCATTTGCTGCATTCTACCTGCTGGTTGCTTTGATTTTGGTAACCTCTAACTTTCACAGGACAATAAATGCCCATTTTATTTTTCCTTTCCTCAGGGATGACCAAGATGTCAAAGATGATTGAGGAGAGGCAGCAGGAGCTGACGCACCAAGAACACAGACAGATGCTCGTCAACTCCATGAACACTGTCAGAGAGCTGCTGCCTGTTCTCATATCAGGTGTGTGTGTGTGTGCGTGCGTGTGCGTGCGTGTGCAAATGACAGCGCAGGTCACTGAGCATCCAACAGTTGTTATAGCAACGCTGATAATTACAGTCATTAGTTGCTGTGGATGTCAGACTAACTCCACTCATCGCCCACGAGCTGCTCTGCCAGCGTCTCTCATACTGTATACTTCACCAGCAAAGAACAGAGGAACACGGTTACAGATGCACTTTCAAACATGAACTTTCAGTGTGGATGTAATGTCAAAAAAAGTTTGGACCCATAGTTTGAGTTTTCAAGATCACAAACTACTTTGCATTAGATGTCTCAAAACGGCTAGACCTATGTTATATTTATTTGTTGAATTGTGAGCTTACATTATCCCAAATGTTTCCAACAATTTTTCTAACCTAGAAAAATCCGTAATTTTAATCAAGGGAACGGTTACATTTGGTCGCCTGTAATGGCGTTAGAAAACGTCAGCGGCAGCCAAACAGCGCCAAGAAAACAGATTTTTAACGTGCACCTGCTTTATAGCCTTATAGTTTTTTACTGGTTTAAATCACTGGGTCATTTGATTTGGAGAGGAGGAGATGACAAATGTCGCCACCAAACTTTTCAACTTTTCTTTTGTTATTGTTGTAGAGATCCCTACCGGCAGAAAATTACATATTGTGAGTTAGGTGGTGGAAAAACAGAGCTAAAAGGAGAGTGAATATTGGACTTATATTCGTCAAGTGGGCATAAACATGACTTTGTATCAGCTGGATGTATAAATAAGCAACTATTTGCTCACAAGTTTGCCATATCAACATAAAAAGTGATAATAGGTTGTTTCCACTGCCCCCAAGTGGCTAAAATATAGCTAATACAGCTTTAAAGAATTAAGTAATTTTGTTTGTGAAAACTGGTGCAGTCTTTGTGTTTCTTTTGGATGTTTTGCCACATCTTTTTTATACTACACTACTAGTAGGGGATTTACAAATAAATACTTGCTTCTTTTGTCATCTTTTGTCATGAATATATGCTCCTGTATGACTATAATGATAGATACATACATGTTTCTGTTCTCAGCTATAAAGATTTTTGTATCAACCAAGAGCAGTCGAGGTGCCGGCGTTGAGGAGGCAGAGAGGAACAGAAGATTCACCTTTGAAAAGATGAGCGCTGAAATCCAGGAGATCATAAGAGTCTTACAGCTCACCACGTGGGATGAAGACGCCTGGGCCAATAAGGTATGACCTGTGCTGCCGATTTGAACTCTGATCTTCTTCATTTTATACCCTAAACCCCCTTAAAAATACTTTGAAAAATCCCTACAATCCTAAATCAGATAATCACTTTTGCTTTGGAGTGCCTGTTTGCACACACATAGCCACACTCTCTGTCCACACGTCCCTCTGTGCTGCAGAGAGCATCTACCACAAAGAAAATTCACGCTTTACTTTCTGTCTCCACTTTTTCTTTTTGCTCGGTAGTATAACTCCTGGTTTTTCTTTTTCTTTTCTTTCTTCACCTTCCTCCTCCATTCTTTTCCTCCCTGTAGAAGGTAAGCCTGTTTCTCTCCCCCTCTGCAGTTTCCAGCATGCACGTGTGTCTGTGTGAGAGAGTGAAGGAAGTATTTCCTCATGCTTACATATGGATCTGTCATGCTGGTATTTAAAAGTAAGTGTGTTATGTGTGTTGTAGTCCACTGACTGCTAGCTGACGTGATCTATATTGTCACTATGTGCGTCTGTTTGTCTCTGGATGTCCATTTAAGTCAAATGGCTTGAAACAGATGACAATTATAAGCTAAATAATAAAAAAATAAAATAAAATAAAAACAGCTTCAGAAATTCCACCCATGTGCAATCATGGTATTTTCCTTCTCGTGCTATTAATGTTTACCGTCTGATAAAACCGTCAGTAGCACAATAAGATGCTGTTTTTGTGAAGAATATCCTCTCTTGGAAATGTTTATTTAGGCACATCATTTGCTGAGGATGCTAAGATTTGTTTTACCAGTCTAACCTGTAACCCTGCATGTTTTTCTGCACACAGCTGTCAGACAATGATCTGTCTGTTTGTGTGTTTATGTATGTGTGTGTGTGTGTGCGTGCGTGTGTGTGTGCGTGCGTGTGTGTGTGTGTGTTTTGCTGTGGACATACTCTGTGTGTGAGCTGTGATAAGCACTTACTGTCAGTGTGTAGGGGAACTGCTGGCACACGATGATTCTTCCTCCACTCAGGTCATGAATTATAGAAATAAGCTGGTTGGTGTCCAGACACATCCATAATAGATTAGTTGTATTGAACGTTTCCACTTAAGCGGTTCGTTCCGGAAAAAATATATTTGTTTCTCTCCACCTGTTATAAAGCAAAGGGTTTGTGGGTAGATGTGAGGTTGTATAGGTAGAATTTCAAATTTTCCACTTTTTCATAAATAATAATTATTTTAAACAACATATCAGTTAATTAGTTGCAACTACCGGTATACAGAATATCTGAAAATACAACATAAAGACTTTCAATGATAAATACATCATTTATTAATACTTTACCGATGATAAACATTAATTAACCTTTGGGTTGCCAGGTTGAGAGCCCCCAATTAAGTAGATACATTTGGCTGCAACCCTTAACACATTTATTAATGACTGAGTAACACACAATATAACTTTGGAAAGGTTGCAGCAATAAATGTTTGGAAATCATCATTATAACACATTTCTGGGAAAAATCTGTTGATATTTTTATATTTTTCTTATTGTCGACAAATCTGACTAAAAGATTAACACTAACGGTGAATTGTTCCTACTAACAAGTATTTGTTGTATCGCCAAAGCCTGAAAAACATGGAAGCTGTAAATACTGACTTGCACAGCAAACATGTGTATTAATGTATTAATATGCAACTGAAAGTACTCCCCAACAAAAGCACAATTTATTCCTGTCTGAGAAATGTTTGCTAAAATGTACAGTGCCCAGTTGTTTGAGATAATTACAGTACTTTAAGAGCATTAATTAGCCTACAGTGTGTATTTGTGATCCATTTTTAAAGGGTTATATCTTCAGTAAGAACAAATGGGTTCAGGGCTGAGTTAAAGAGACAGACTGATTGTTGGTTTTAGTTTTTCCTTTGGTTTGACAGTAAGAAAAATATAAATAACGGCACTCTCTTCCTGTAATGTGGGCTCACGATCCAGCAACCCAGAGGTCATTTTAGCATTTTATTTTTAAAACAGCAATGAATAAAAACAGCTTGAGTCATTACTGACAGCTCTTTATTTGCAGTAGGCCATAATGTAAAGTGGTGCCTTGTTATTTAATACCCAGTGCTCTTTTGACAGAGCTGCGTTTCCTCTTTCCCTCAGGATATGGAGGCTTTGAAGAGATCTCTGGCTTTGATTGAGTCAAAGATGGCTCAGGCTAAAAGCTGGCTCAAAGACCCCCATGGACAACCAGGTAACTGGAATGTTTTATGCTTTCTGCTAAAACACTCAATCAGCTTTTTCGATGTTACTCCACGATGTGATCTTGTGGTTGTCGTCCCCAGGAGACCCCGGCGAGATTGCCCTGCGTGTGATTCTGGATGAAGCCGGTAAGGTGGGAGAGCTGTGTGCTGGGAAGGAGAGGAAAGATATACTGGCAACCACTAAGGCTCTGGGACAAATGACTGACCAGATTGCGGATCTACGCGCCAGGTAGTGTGTTTGTATCAGATAATGTGCGTTAAACAGTTTTTTTCACTTCCCTGTGTTTGTGTATTTTGTCATCTTATGTTAGCTGTGTGTGTTTTTCCTTTGTGACAGAGGCCAGGGCCCGACCCCGGGGTGTGTGCAGCGTGCAGGCCAGTGCTCGCAGGGCTTAGACTTGTTATTTGGCAAAGTGGACAATGCTGCTCGTAGATTGGAGGCTCTAATCAATGCCAAGCAGGCCATTGCCAGGAGGCTGGACGCTGCACAGGTCAGATAAAACAGCAACAACACAGTAATCCATGTTCACCCTCTCCCTGGTGAACCATACCGCCACTCTGCATTTTATTTATACTATTTCTGCCTCTTTTGTTCTATTTGATTTAGGGCTGTCACAATATCAGATTTTTACTTCCCAAAATTTCACTCAAATTCATCTTTAACTTTGTTTATTGGGCGTTTTGTCTCTTTTTTGAAAATGAATTAGACTCAAAATACGAGTGTGTGAAGGTGGAGAGAGAGTCTGTAACCAGAACTGAACAAAAGTGCACAAAAAGAACAATCACACTAATGGATAGTGAAAAGGCAAACAGATGAACTGATAAAGAAAAAATTCACTCACATCGGCCAACACACTATTAACATATGTGTATTATTAACTTGATATCAATATTACATTTTTTAAATATCACGGTTATCGTCAATACCAGTTTTTCCCTAATTTGAGTGTGATTTTCAGTGAATATTTCAAATTATAAGCTAATGTGAATAAGAGCAACAGCTAAATGCAAAATATACAATGTTTAGTGAACTTTTGAAGATAACCTTGAAAATACAGATTTATGTTACTTATTTCCTCAGATGAGAACTAAGCCATATATTTGCATTTTTTAGGCCTGGCTGGCTGATCCTAACGGCAGTCCTGAGGGGGAGGAGAACATCAGAGCTCTACTCGCAGAGGCCAAACGCATCGCAGATTTATGTGAAGACCCCAAAGAGAGGGATGACATCCTGCGCTCCATCAGTGAGATCGCAGGCCTCACCGCCAGACTTGTGGAGCTACGCAAACAGTACGCCTTCCTTATTCTGACACCTGCGCGACCAATGATGTTTTGTGACTTCACGTAATTCTTAGACCCTCTTTTTCTAGGTTCAAACTGCAACATCATGTCACCAATAGGTGGCATATTTTACCTGCCTGGAAAATATGTTGTTGCCTGTCAACCCTGGGCATCAGTCCTATGATAAGGTTTCTGTTTGAATATGTTGTGGAGCAGATGGGGCTATGGTATTTAGGTGGAGGGTCAGTAACAGTTTGATGATCAAAACTGAGGAGGCCTTAAAGGAAAATACCACTCAATTCAAGGTTAATGCCACTGATTTAATTTGAAATACATTTCATATGCAGTCTGAAGCCAGTGTGTTGAGTTTGAAACCGTTCATTTACTACATGGTACTGTAGGTCAGTGAATCACGGCAGGATAAGTCACCATTAGGAAGATGTTTTCTGTACTCCACTTCCACTGCATACATTGACCATAAAAGGAAAACAGATAAACATGACAAAGTAAATGTAATGAACCAGCTGTTATCCAGATCCATAAAACAACTATGGATCTGAACTTTGAAAGCATAAATATGTGACTGGGCTTGTACACAGTCTAAACTAATGAACTGTATAAATATATTTGATTCATCTGGCCTTAGATCTTTCAATAATAATATAACTCACAATATATTTATTTGAACTGTCTTGAAGAGTTATTGTCCTGGATCAGACCTTGTACTTTAATGTCTGTGAAAACCACACATGCTTCTGACCAGTAATAGAAACTTAATATCTTTTATTTCTGGCTACACAAGACAAAAATGAATGTTGTCAAAAAAAAAGGTGGCATCAGCGTTTGACAGTATTTCCTATTTAAGGAGGTGTCTTAAAGGGGTATGGTGCGACATTTGGTGGGTTTGAAGTCTGTATTTAAGTCATCAACTTCCCCAGTTGATGACTTACATTAAGACAATTATTTTTTGTATTGGGCGTTTTCTAAAATAGTGTGTTTAAATATGTAAATGAGACATTATTATTGGTGAATTAAGGAGAAATCTACAGATGCAAATAGACAAAATGTCGTAAAATAAACACCTATACGTGTTTTTCCGTATTTTTTTCTTACCACTAGAGAGAAAAAAAACATGTTATGGAAGCAAAATAGCCCAAACTCTCAAAATTGACCAGTGCATGAATAACACGACATTTTTGCCTGTAGTGTCTCGCCAGCAAATTTCTACACCACATGGTTTTTACACCTTTTTGTTTCCCCCTCAAATCATCTCTATCTGGTACCGTCTCAGGGGTAAAGGTGACAGCCCGGAGGCCCGTGCGTTGGCAAAGCAGATTGGAGGGGCGCTGCTGACCCTGCAGTCCAAAACCAACCGGGCTGTGGCCAACATGAGACCAGCCAAACCTGATGTCACCTTGGAGGGCAAGATGGAGCAGGCCCTCCGCTGGGTGAACAACCCCGGAGTGGACGACAGAGGAGTTGGTGAGCGGGGTTGGGTGACGGCTCCAGGGAGGGATGATTTAGTATTTCAATAAGAAACGCTCTGACCTTCAATGCCTTTTCTCAGCCTGTGTGGATGATGGAGAGAGTGTGAAAGTGGTCAAAGTAGCACCCAGAATACTTAGCAGTTATAGTATCCTGAAAGATGTGCGGTTAGTGGTCCATGAGGAGGACGCAAAGTGTCTAATTTTCAACATTTCTTAATGTGGTACAGCAATGACTGTGCTGGTGACTGATTTCCTTAAATACCTGCAGTGAGTCACTGAATGACTAACTTACTTAGTCATTTAGGAAGCATTGTATTGCTTTTAATGTTTTGCCTGATGACTGTTGCTGTATCCTTGTTTCTTCATTTGATTGTTTCCTATTTCCTCCCGTGCTTCCGTATGGGAGCAGAGTGTGAGATACTACAGTGGAACACAGGTACCCGCCCACTATATGCTTTCTTAGAGGATATAGATACACTATAGATATAAATCACATAATGACATCCTAGAAACTTTATGACCACTTCTCTAATTTACAAAAGTCATTTCTCAGCTCTTGCATTCCTAGTATGTGAACCGTGTTACCAACAAATACAAAAACACTGTGCTGCCATTCAGAGATGCTTCATGTCTAAATAAGGACATATAAGTGTATCTGGGTTTTTATAGAAGACAGAGGAGATATTGTGTGATGTGATGTGAGAATGACTTGTGCCCTGTGCCTCTCCGTAGGTCAGGCAGCCATCAGAGGAATGGTTGGAGAAGGGAGGAGGCTGGCAGGAGGCCTGATAGGCCCATATCGGCAGGATATGATTGGACGCTGCGACCGAACAGAGGCTCTAATGACATCTTTGGCAGACATGGCTGGCAGGGGCGAGGCTGAGGCTCCTCATGCACGAGCTACAGCTGCACAACTGCAGGACAGCCTCAAGGTAGCTGAAGGGTCTCACAACCACACACATGTACATGTACTACCTCTACCAAGCAGGTTATGATTGTCAGCAGGATAACGGAAAAACAACTGGCCCGATTTTCATGAAACCTAGTGAAAGGGTGTAGCATGGGCCAAGGAAGAACCCATAACATTTTGGAGTGTACACAAATTATTTTACACTTTTGTTAACATTGCGAGATAGGGCATTTGTCCATCTGTCCATTGTTCAAACCCACAGAGGTTATTTTGAATTATAGTGAAGATCATACAATTCCTAAATATACCAAATATGTCAGGCTAAATTTGGTGGAAATGTGAATAAAATGATGCACAAGACATCTAGAATATTTCCATTTGATCGAGTCTTGTATACTGTGTGATGCATGGAGGTTCGGTATTGAAAGTATTGGTGTAGAGCTCCACCTAGTGGACTGATACAACACTTTCTGCATCTACTAGGACCTGAGAAAGCACATGCAGGAGGTGATGACCCAGGAAGTATCTGACGTTTTCAGTGACACCACCACCCCGATCAAACTGCTGGCTGTGGCTGCAACTGCTCCCCCTGATGCCCCAAACAGAGAGGAGGTCAGTAACGTACGAAGATCTGCGCTGTTGTGTGTGTAAAGACTGGTGACCCAATGAAAGAGGATGATTCTATCAGTCTGAAGCTGTGTTTGTTGTAGGTTTTTGATGAACGTGCAGGGAACTTTGAGGCCCACTCAGGTCGGCTGGGGGCGACCGCAGAGAAGGCTGCTGCCGTGGGAACAGCCAACAAGAGTACAGTTGAGGGGATACATGCTGCTGTGAAACATAGCAGGGAGCTCACACCACAGGTGCTAATGTTGGTTTTGGTATCACTGATTTAAACACTTCGCTGTCAGAGTCTGTCGTACACAGTCTGACATGTTTGTTAATGTGAAGGTGACCTCTGCTGCTCGGATCTTGCTGAAGAATCCTGGAAATAAAGCCGCGTACGAGCACTTTGACACCATGAAGAACCAGTGGATTGACAATGTGGAGAAACTCACTGGTGAGGATTTCCTAAACACTTCTTAGGGTACTTAGATTATTGCCAATTTTACATTTCGAAGTAAGTAAGTCGTAATTAAAGTGTATTCAACATAGCAGATCTCAAAGAACAAGATCACAAAGAATAAAGAAATATTAAAAATAACAAAACAAACAATAACACATTGTGTGTGTGTGTGTGTGTGTGTGTGTGTGTGGCCTCAGGTCTGGTGGACGAGGCCATCGACACCAAGTCTCTGTTAGATGCTTCTGAGGAGGCTATAAAGAAAGACATCGACAAGTGCCGAGTTGCCATGGCGAATGTTCAGCCCCAAATGCTTGTTGCCGGGGCAACGAGCATAGCAAGACGAGCTAATCGGGTCCTGTTGGTGGCTAAGAGGGAAGTGGAGAACTCTGAAGATCCCCGCTTCAGAGACACAGTGAAACATGCGTCAGACATCCTCTCCCACACCATCTCACCCATGGTGATGGATGCTAAAGCAGTGGCTGGGAACATACAAGATAAAGGTACAGCCATACACTACACAAACACGTGTTCAAGATCATTTATTACAGGTTTATTCACTTTATTGTCCTCCACCCTCTCCTCCACAGCTCTGCAAAAGGCCTATTTGGACTCATGTCTGAGGATCTTGGGTGCAGTTGGAAAAGTTAGAGAAGCCTTTCAACCTCAGGAGCCTGACTTCCCTCCTCCACCACCTGACCTGGACCAGCTCCATGTAAGCACATCCAAACGTATTTCCTCATATCCACAGCAAACCTTTGAATGACGCATCACTTCCCTACCACCACTTACCTAAAATGAATGCATTAAAGGAATAATTCAGATTTTTTTTTTTGTGGGGTTGTATAAGGTACTTATCCAGAGTCAGTGTATTACCTACAGTAGAGAAGCAGAGTTTACAGCACAGCATCAAAACTTATATTAGCCACCAAATCAACAGTTAAACTGTATGCTATATTTAGAATATTTTCACCGCTTTACCTTGCCGTCAGTCTGTTATATCCATCTATGCGTTCCTCAAAGCCACCAGACTCCTTTGACAAAACCAGTTATTTTACGTCGCAGAACACCGGGGTCGCTGGTCTACTGCTTTATCAATCGGTTAGTTTGTTTGTGTTATTGTGTGACTTTGGTAAATCTGAACTCTCCCTTTAATACAGATAGGGACAGTCATTTCTCATTGTCAGCTTTGGTAGCAGTGACCTTGAACTGCCACCGGCTCCAGTGAAGCTCCTCGGTGCTAGAGCAGAAAACTGATTAGCGTGGGCAGCCTCAGGTGTAATTGTAAATGTGAAGGTGGGTGTTGCCGAGTGCATACTCACTTAGATTTCTGTGGAAAATGACATGAAAGGTTAAGACCAATTGACAAACACCCTTCGAAGGCCCTGAATACCTATTTTCTCAATCAGCTTCCTATTGTGACTAATTGGGTCTCACATGAATGCAGTATCTTTCGTCAAATAGTTTTGGTCACCTGAGAGATTTCTGTATTTGTTTTGTTTTTTAACTGGTTTGAAGTGGGCAGGGCTCCGTTGGAAATAGATGATGCCACATACTCCGGTGCACAATCAGGATTTAGCAACATTTGGAAAATATTCAAATCTGATCAAACCACACCCACACAATTTGTCTATCTGATTATTTTACATTATAGAGAAATATTACCGATTTTAAACCAGATAATCAGGGAGTTTCATTATAATATAAGTAATGGTGGGTGTCGCATACTGTGTCAGTCTGAAAATAATTTAATTCAAGCAACCAAAACAGCCAACATTGGGACAAACAGTAAAGCCGCGGATGTTATTCCAGTCACATTTCCATGTGGTCAGAGGTGAAATGGCTCTGAAGTTTTCAACAAGAGAGGGCAGCAAAACTCTGCTTTTCAGTCTTGTGTTAAATTACTCTTTAAAGCCGTTTACTGCCTTTATTGATACAACCACTGGATGGTGCAAAAGTCACATCCCCCTTTGTCCCTGACCTCTGTATTATAGGTACAGATAGTGTGTCTATATTATAAAGAAATGATCCGTATTTTACAGGTTAGTGATGAGCAGGCGCCACCCAAACCGCCCTTGCCGGAGGGCGAGGTGCCCCCGCCTCGGCCCCCTCCTCCAGAGGAGAAGGATGAAGAGTTCCCAGAGCAGAAGGTTGGAGAGGTGCTCAGCGAGCCAATGATGGTGGCGGCCAGGCAGCTGCACGATGAGGCACGCAAGTGGTCAAGCAAGGTCAGTTCACACAAACAAAATATACAGTTTGCATATCCACTCCATCAAATGTGTTTAATTTAAAAATCAGTAGCATTTATACAGTTCTGGGTAAAATAAGCCAGCTGGTTAGTGATACCCCTGCGTCATGTTGGTAGACATGACTAAAGTTATTTGACTTTTTCTCTCTGTTGGCCATGATACACTTGTCCGATGATGAACTGCCTTCTCGTATTCTGTGAATATCCTGAAATCAAGTTTTCCCTGATATCACGTTGATGCTGAAATGTGGCGATCAATGGCTCGATTCCAATTTCAGAAGGGAAACTGGAAACTGTCATCTGCTCGAGGTGTTTGCATGTAAGGTTGTTAATGGCGTACACGTAGTATATGCACAAAGTAAATATAAGGGGAAAAAAGTTGTGTGTGTAGGGACAACCCAGCCTCCAGAGAACAAGTGCACTATATCTGCAGTGGACTTTGTATCCTTTGCACTCTTATCTTTTATCAGTGTCTGTGTTTGTGTGTAAGTGTTTTGATTGAAAGAACTGTGTATAGTAACAATTATTCTGTGTAAATAACTCTTTTTTTATCCAAGAATAATGCCTTCTCGCTCTCTTTGTGAAGCTCGTCACTGTTTTCCCCTCCATAGCTGACTATAGCTGTTTAATGATCTATGCATCGGAGGTGTCTTTGGAAACCAGTATCAAAATATATTTTATGGCATTGTTTCACACTCAGTTTCCCAGCGCACTGCTGGACTCCTAAATACACTAGAAGGATGCCAACCACTGGTTTTGGCTAAAGTGAGACCTTATTTGATTATGCAAATGCTCAGCCACTGCCTCAGAGTAAGGCACGTCATCCACCTGCTACCTGCCCAAACCAGCTCCTCTTTCCTCTTTTTTTACCCATCTTTGCTTGTTCGTGCAGTTTCACCTCCCTTCTTCCTGCTCCTTCAAAGTGCTTGAATTCATCCTTCCTCTCTCCTGTAAATCCTGTCCTCTGTTCTTCCATTCAGTGCCTCTCATACTGTACTAAATGCCTCCTTTTCCCATGCTTCCTTCCCTCCTGTCATCCCTGGCTCTCCCCTTCTTCTCCACATTCCTCCTTTTTCCCTCCTCCTCCTCCTCCCCTCTTCTTTGCCTCCCTCCCTTTTCTTCCCATCCCAATTGATCCTCCAACCACCCCCAACAATCCCCCCGCCCCACCCAGCCTGAGGATGAGGAAGCAGTAGAGGAGAGAGAGGTTTATGATGAAGATGAGTTTACTGATGGTGAGGATGACTATGAGCCAGAACTGCTGATGATGCCCTCCAACCAGCCTGTCAATCAACCCATTCTGGCAGCTGCCCAGGCTCTCCACCAGGAGGCGCGCAAGTGGTCCAGCAAGGTCTGCGCACGCACATGCACATGAGCGCACACACAACCAGACAGGGTCAGACAGTATTTGTAAATAAAGTGCTGCAGGGACGACGCATTTTTGAAGGCCAACCCAGGAGCTAGCATCGTGCTGGTTTCCCTTGACAAAAAGCTAATGGGATTTTTCCATTGGATTTTGGATCATTGCCGAAAATAAGTTCTGTTGCAAACACATGTTTATGATACTTACATAATTGGATGTCCCCTACAACCTCTGTAGGTGCCACTTGTTTGCAACCACCTTTTTTAAAACACGTAAAAGCTTCAAAATTCACAAGTGGGGTATTTACTGACGTATTTTATGTCATAGTTAAAATATCTTGAGCCTGTGTTAACCACAGTCCTTATTCCAGGCATCGAACCAAAAACCCATTCAAAAAACCCATTGACTGCGAGACGAGGGAACCCGAAGTGCAAATAATGCTAACGCATGTCCGGGTTTTAGGACTCATTCCTGCAGCACTCTATATGGCTCACAGTGTTTTGAGCTGCTGGGATAATACAGCTGTTTGACCCCCAACACACAGACATCCACGCATGCAAACAGAGAACACACACAAGGAAAGCCCTGCAGGACAAAGGAACAACCTTTGGAGTAACTGACAGCTGTGCAAAGGATTAGCTCTGCATCTGCCACTACCATGGAAACCTCCAACCAGCTGTGGCTGTTGTTGCATCACACTCAGACATGGTTGACACACTGTTATGCTGACAGAACGCCAAAGAAGCGCTAAAGGTCGAGGATTGTTGAAATGGCAAGTTTGTTTGTTGCACCACCTGGATAAACTGGCACTGACTTCACAAGTCCCTCCCTTATGTTCGTGAGGTAATGTCAGGCGCTCTGTCTCGCTGTTGTCAGTCACTCTTTGTCTGGCCAACCTGTGAAGCTAAGGATGACAGTTTCCCAAAGACTTCTGGGTGATGTAGTTTTGACGTTAGACTGCCTGCTTGCCTGGTATGACCACTTGCTTCTTGCTTCTTAGTCTCACTGACCGCTTCAACACTGAACATCACCTCATGGGTACTAACCTCACGTTGACGGTGATGGGAGGACCTCAACACTGTTTCGATCCAAAACTACGGATCTAAATGTGACAATTACTTTCTTCCATAAAGGTTGAAGAATGTGTGCTAACTTGCACTGACACTGCATGCAGCTTTCTGCTTGTAAATGTAGTGCCTGTTTTGCTTTGTAATTCAGATTCATTCATACAAAGCACCAGCATTTTTTTTTTATTGTTTGATGACACTATTTTGCAGTATCCTACATTTTCATGATCAGAAAAAATGTGTGGAAACTCACAATGTTTCCATTGCATTCACATCTCTTATCCAAAGCCAGGCTCCTCTCTAATATCCTGCTCACAGCTCTTGCTGCTTCCTCCTCTACCCCCTACCCTCCTCTTCGCAGGGTAATGACATCATCGCAGCAGCCAAGCGGATGGCTCTGCTCATGGCAGAAATGTCTCGGCTGGTGCGTGGAGGAAGCGGGAACAAACGGGCACTGATTCAGTGTGCTAAGGACATCGCCAAGGCCTCAGATGAGGTGACGAGACTGGCTAAAGAAGTGGCCAAGCAGTGCACTGACAGACGCATCAGAACTAACCTACTGCAGGTGAGGACACTCATACACATGGTTGGTTTTACGTCTCTTTGTGGCCTTTTTGTGTCTCTTTGTGGTTGTTTTGCCCCTTTTTGTAGTTATTTTGTGTCTCTATGTGGTCATTTTGCATCCCTGCGTGGTCGGTATGTGTCTCTTTGAGTGACATTTTGTAGGTGCCAGGGGGACCCCTGGCACTTTTGGACCCTCGGACTGTGTGTGTCCATTCAGTAATCCATCCATGCTCATACAGACACATACTGAAAAGTTCTGTATGTCTTGTACAGAAAATAATTAACATGTTGGTCTCCTTCCAAAGGTGTGTGAACGAATCCCTACCATCAGTACTCAGCTGAAGATCCTCTCGACTGTCAAAGCCACCATGCTGGGACGAACAAACATTAGTGAAGAGGAGTCAGAGCAGGTAAACTCCCAAGATTTCACACGATACAGAGTACCACTTCAATACCAGCGCTCTCTTTTCCACAAATTTAAAGTCTGTATACCGCACTGCACTTTTTATAGGAACCATTCTAATGTAAGGTAACATGAGGCCATGGACACTAAAAAAAAATTAGGTGGCGACCTGCGGTAACAGATGAATGCACTGAATAACGCTGAATTTTGTAACAAGTCAAAATCAATCCTCAAAAACTAATCCTTGTGTAAAAGTAAAAGCTTAAAAAAAAACAGTAAAATACTCATTATGCAGTATGGCCCATTTCAGAATCATTTATATTATTATTTACGTATTATAATTATTGATGCATTAACATGTACATCGATTTAATGTTGGTAAACGAGGGGCTACTTTTAACTACTTCATATACTGCTGGGTAGCTTGTGAATTTCCCCCGCTGATCAATAAAGTCTTATCTTAACCAATAATAATATATAATTATTTAATTGTTGATTATATTTAGTATTATTAATCTGAATCTGCAAAGTAACTAAAGGTACTAAATTAATGTTATGTAGTAAAATGTACAATATTTCCCTCTGAGATGCTGTGGAGTGGAGTAGAAGTATAAAGTAGTAGAAAATACTCAAGTACCTGAGTAAATGTACTTACTTTGACCACTGCTAAATACTTCTTCCTGATAACTTGTCTTCATTTTGTCCCATCTCTGTTGTTATTTTACCCCTGACCGCTTCACTTCCAAATGTTTCCCTGACCAGGCCACAGACATGTTGGTCCATAACGCCCAGAATCTGATGCAGTCAGTGAAGGAGACGGTCAGAGAAGCAGAAGCAGCCTCCATCAAGATCCGCACAGATTCAGGATGCACCCTTCGCTGGGTGCGCAAGACCCCCTGGTACCAATAAACAAACCTGCAACTGAAACTAGTAACACTCTTAAATTTAGCTCTGAAAGTACACCTCGAGTAAAAGTAGCGATACTTATCATGAGTAAACGTGCACTTCTTCAAAGAGGAAAGTGATGGTGATGTATTAGATTTGGTACCAAGCAGGTTTATTAAATCGAGTTCAGCTTTGCTCTTCAGTTCTCTTTATCTGTAACTGTGGAATCATGTAGGCTAATCCGAGACAGTTTTTAATATATATTTTTGGTATGTTGTGTTACAAGAGTTTATCCAAATCCCAGGTATATATTTTTTGCATGAAAATTTTTTCTATTTTCTAAAGGCAAATTATGACATTAAAATAGTCCGAGAAGACATTTACTTTTAGTTCAGTTCTTTTCAGTGAGAGTTTCTTAATGTCTAGTGTATATACAGTTATTATTTGTTTAAAGGACACTCAGCTATGAGCTTTATACACTGAGTTTGACACTAAAGTGTGGAGTCTTGTGTTGCTTGCTGATCTCTCCTCTCTTCATGTTTACTTTAATAACACTGTTCTTAACTGAAGATCTATCAATTCAAAGGGGATACATCATCACTGCTGTGTGGTGATGTTTATACTTAAAGAACTAAAAGGTCTTCTGGATTAAAGTGTTAGGACTTATAGGCAAATGATGACGATAAATAAATAATGAAATAATGTTGATTGCAGGAAGGTTGATACTTAATAGATAAGAGGTTTTCACGTGACAGTTGCAGTATGAATGACAGTAAGGTTAAAATCGAGGCGAGTTGAGATGTTTTTATTGGTGTTCGGAGTTCTTTGTTTTAGCTTTATTGAACTTTAACAGTGAACAATGCCAAAGGATTTGTTTTATGTTACTGTTAGCTTCATCTTATCTCTTGAAATCCAGGTTATTACAAACAACGAGACAGACCGTTTTCTTTAGAGAGGCTGAAGTATTTTTTGAGGTCTGTTGTTTTTTTTAGCAGAAAAAGAATGTTTTCTCTTTTTTAACTAATTGTGGTGCTTTGTTTCTGCACTCTCTCTGTAACAGTTGAACTGTTTGGATATTTTATTCAAAATTGACAACAATTATTTTAGACATCAATCTTCAATCTTCGTGCTTTTAGATTTTTCTCCATGTGTGAGCTCAGTAGTCCCACTCTGAACTCTCTGAAGCATCATCTTAACACAGATTTTCTAGACGACCCCGGTGGTTTGAGAACAAAAACCTTTTTATGTGATAATCAGGCATTGATGCCAGTCAAAAAATGTTTTGTTGCACGTTGTTGTCTGGAATAATTACACAGCAGACTAAGGATTCATGATTAGTAACTCAATATTAAATGCAATCAGATGAATGAATACATAATTTCATTCCCTAAACAGTTATTTCATCAAGTTTTATTGAACATTTTTAAAATGGCTGGGTAAATATAACTTTTAAATAGAGAATCTGTAAGTGTGTGTATGTGTGAAGCTTCTTCACTTAATCAGTATTAGTGAGCCATCCTCAGGATGGTTAGACAGAGCTCTAAACAGCATTTTCTTATCTTTATTTGGGCCTCCTGAGCATGTAGCAGTCACTGACTCACTGAAAGCAACAGGGTGAACTTCTGTGTGTACTTGATGTGTTCACACCCTGAATGTATTCTGATAGCTTCTTGCCCTGCCGACACATCTGCTGTGCCTTGGAAGAATAAAAGACTAATAATGATGAATGGAGCCGGCCTCTTAATTCCCTTTCATAAGTCGTTGGTACCACAACATAAAATGAGTGAGTGTTGTGGGGGAGCAATATTTAACTAGGAGTCTTCAAGTGTGGAAGATGACCATGTAAACTTAAAGATTTGAATGTAACTCCACAAAAGCATGATCATTTTCCCCATATGTATGTGTTATTTGAGTTAATTTGAGTGAATAAGCTGTTTGACATTAATTAAAATTGAATTAAATTATTGCATTTTCATATTTACTCAAATAACATACACATGGGAAAAAATATAATGCTATAGTAGAATTACATTTTCATTTTTAAACGTACATTGTCATTTTAATAAAGTCCCCTATGGGCTTCTACCGTCATTTAGTCTATTAAAATACAACAAGTCTACTGTCGTGCTAGCAGCTCTGTGAAGCTGTACTAAGGCACAGCAATGCTTTAAGCTAAATGCTACCATCCATATGCTAACATCCTCACAATAACAATGCTAGCATGCTAAAGTTGATGTTTATCATGTTCATCATGTAATCTTATTGTGTTAGCATGCTAGCATTTGCTAATTAGCACTAAACACACAGTAAATGATGAGAATTCTATTAGTATAGTAAACCAAAGCAGCCATACTGCTAGCATGGCTAAACGAGCACACATGAACACATCATATTAAAGCTTTTTCAAGACATCTTATACACTGAAATACAGATTCAACTTCATACAAGAGCTGAAGTACTATTTTCCAAATGGACAATTAATTGTGCAAATCTTGTACTGAGTAAAGTTGCATTCAAGATTATGTGAGGATTTTGAAGATTTCTGAGTGCCTGAATCACTAGTTCGTATATAGGCTCTGCAGAGTTGTACTTCCTAAGTCAAACGATGTACCTTAGATATAAAGATATAATTAAAAAATATATACTTCCCCTCAGGCCTCCAAAACATGCAGTTTGTGCTGTAGAATTATATATAATAGCATCTTAACCTACCTTACAAGGCCACATTAAAGAGTGAATGTGTGCAAAAATATCTGCTCTAAAGACACGCTGCAGCTACTCAGAAAGTAGATACAATAGATTTTTAAAAAATAAACACACACATACATACATACATACATACATACATACATACACATATATATATATATATATATATATATATATATATATATACTGTATATATAAGTATAAAACGTTCTACCTTATACTGTGTAAAAAGGTTCTCGAATGCATGGCTGCTTACTCTCAGGCAACATGAACGTATGTAGTGAGGAGCAAGAATGTAAGCTGCGAGTGTCCCTTTTCAAACCAAAATATTCCCCTTAGGCAACACTCAAAAAGTGTTTAAAGAAAAGAAAAATGTAGAAATAGTCCAAAACGAAAGGAGGAATGCTTCATACAATGCAGCATATTTAAACTGGGTAGAAACTAATAGCACTTCAACAAGGTCACATTGATTATTAAGGCTTCCTTTTACAGGCGACAGATACCATCCAGTCATATATATGTAATGCCAAACACATAATAAATAACTTCAATAATAAGAACGAGCCGGGGGAGATGTAAGACATATTGGAGAGCTGATACCCTTGCCCCCTATTTGGCACATTGGATTGTTGACCTCTGAGTAATTACTCATGTCCGCACTTGAAATTTCCCCGCTTTAGTCAGATATTTGACACCTTTAAATGGCTTGTACTTCTCTCCAAACATGTCAAGACGACTCACCTTAAGACCTGTACAGAAGGGAGAGAAGCACAATGAGCACTGACTGAAAATAGACTTTAAATGTGTCCCAGTTAAAAGTTTAAGTGGTCTTTACCTGATATGGCCACCTGCTGAATCTTCAGATCAATGTTGAGTGAGGGGTTATCTTCAGGTTTGGGGGCTCCTGCCTGCAGACTCAGACTGCCTCGCAAGTTAGGAAGCTTCTGGGGGTTCAGTTTCCCAATGTCCCAAACCAACACCTATCAAAACAGAGACATTGTATAGGTACATAAATGTAGTCCATAAATGTCTTCAAAAAAGAAATCTTATGCAGGTAGTTTTAATGTTACTTTGGCCATCAACTTAGCACTTACGAGGCAGGCACCTGAGATGTAAGCAGCTTTGTGGTGAAGCGTTTGACAACATCAACAAAAACTGAGCAGTATGATGGAAACTGATTGGATAAAAGGTCCACATTCAAAAGTGAAAGGTGATCTCATTTATCACAGACCTGTGACCTGTGTCACTGCTTAAAGGAATACTTCACCCCCAAAGTAGGTCGGTTACCTTGGTAGCGAGGTCGTAGGTGTAGTTTCCCTGTGTGGCTGTGAGATTGGCACTAAGCACAGATTTGGGCATGTGGATAGTGACCATCAAGGCCTCCACTGTCTTCCCCATGGTCTGCTTGGGTCCAATCGTGATGTCCAGGCGACCACAAGGTCCCGTCTCAAAGAAACTGATATTCTGCTTCACATACACCGGAATGGCCACGAGACTGAGGAAGGAAACAGACAGCATTGACCACGATGACAATAAACAGTTAAGCTCGGCAGGCGGACAGCAACCAGCTTGTGTTTACAAGTAAACACGGTAACAAGAGTGGACTCTTTATTGCGGAAATTAAAATTAGAATTTTGATCCACTCCTCCATACTGAAACCCAAAGAAATAACACAACAAAGATTTTATTGTTGCTAGCAGAGGTTGATTATCGGATCACATATTTACACACATATTTCAAAATCATAAATAAGACAGGTGTGCCCATGCTTACTTTTGAGAGCTGACATGATAGCTCATGAGTGTGAAGTTTCCGTCTGGCGGGATGAAAGAGAGGGCTCGCTCCGACTCCCAGCGCTTAAACCGCACACACGGGTGGAAACTCACGTCATCGAGAAGACGAGGATTCTGTCATCAAAAACATCAACGATGGCGAGTGAATTTTTTACGCACGGGGAGACAATGAAAGGACAGAAAAACACAGAGCTGAGAGGAAATGATCCCACCATAAAGGACAGAGTCAGGTCAGGCATCCCAGTGAGCCGCACACAGGCTTCAATTACACCCTGGATCTCTGCAAATACTGTCGTACCTGAATAAGAAAGATTGAAGGAGATACAAACATGTTCAAGTAGTATTGCCCCAATCCGATACTCAGTACAGGTATCGGTACGGTACAGTGTTGGGTTATATCCAGTATTTTACACCGGAACTTATTCTTAATATTCAGATATAAACTTTTGCACAAAGTTGCAGTTTAAATTTCATTTTGAATCCTTGAGTAGAGCTGACAAATCAAAAAACATTGTGGGAAAAAATTGTATTGCATAATTTAGTCGTGTTGTTGGCCCTGTATTTCTTCCTTTAGGGAAGTAGAATATTTGTTTCACAGTTTGGGCTTGATGTTTTTTTTTTTTTCTTTTTTTTTTTTTTTTTTTTTTAAGATGGCAAGGTGAAGCAAAGTGTATCCAAACAAATGTATTATTAACAGCTTAGTTGCTTAAGAGAATGGAAAAGTGGCATCGAGCCATCCATGGTTTAAAGAGTGACCACATCTAATTATAAAGCAAACACTTGTAACTTCTTCCAACTTGACACAATCTTACATGGTGATTCATTCAAAATGGTGATCCAATAAGAGCTTGTTTGTACCTGATTTGTCCAGAATTGCATCTATTTCCTCTATCACGTCAAAATATGCCTCATTATTGGTGTATTTAACACCAGCCCGCCTCCATGGGATACTGGACAATTGCCCTGTTGGTAATGTATCTCCAACATTACTACCTCCTGGAAGACACACAAAAAAAAAAGGTAAAACCATAAATGTACACATAAATATTTTAGCCAAGTAGACAGAGTTAGAGTTAAGACTGTCCTTTAACGGAGTCAGGGGACCTCTGTTTACCTGTGAGCGTATTGACAACTGATCGCAGGATGGTGGGAGGCCTGATCATCTCTTTGAGGACGTTGGACTCTGTTGCGAGTGGGAAGCCGTTGTCCAGCATCTCCTCCAACAGCTCGTACACTGTCACCACATTGTCCTTGATTACACTTTCTGAGCACTCTCCAAAGTAATCCTGTGGACAAAAATACCCGTTACACTAAAGCAGACACTACACGGGGCATGGGACGGTATGAAAATGTCATGTCACGATTATCCTGGCCCAAATAATTGCGATTCACAATATTATCCTGATAATCATGAAAATAAGCTTAAAACTTAGATAGGCATGAGAACACATTATAATCACTTTATTTTAATTTTGTTAAGAAACACATATGTTTATTACGTCACAGATGGGTAACAGATGTGTTTAGTGGACATCATTTTCAGTGAAAAACAATCAATCAATCAATCTTAAATAAGTGAAATCATAAGGTCCCTCTGCATAAATAAAGGATAAATAACATACAATCCCATATCTAAAATAGAACCAAAGACTTATAAATAAATATATAACTCAGATTTGAATCACACCTGAATTGTGTCTGCCACTCTGTGCAGGAACTCAATGACAAACAGTGGAGGGACTTCAGTCTGGATGACAGACAGGAAGAAGAGCTTATCCCTGTAAATGGTGATGAGATAGTGGTGCGGGGTCTGCAGGACAGGGGGCACATTCTCCGGGTCCACTGCCTTGTCCTTCGCCTCGAAAAAGTAATCACACACACTGCGGCTGATGACACTCTTCCAGTGTTTCTCCAGGAAGATGTCTCCCGAGTGATTAATCAGGAACAGACTGTGGATCATCTCAGCTGCAACAATGACATGGTTGTTGTTGTTAGTAGAGCTCTGTGTTATTGAGGGGAAGATAGGTTCAGAATCACATTTATTGGCCAAGTGTGTGAGTCCACATACAAGGAATTCGACTTGGCGTTGTTTTTCAATGTTTACACAGAAATAGACATAACAGCTCAAGGACAACAAAGCTGGACAAATAAAGGTAAAGATTAGACCGGACTAAAATGTCTACAAGTAGGCTATGTGAAAAAATAGGTGGAGGCTATATATAAATATATATAAAAAGCTCCAATGACCAACGACAAAAACATTAATAAAACATCAGTATACAGGTCAAGTGTTCTGTAAATTGCAAAATATTGAAATAGTGCAAAGAAATAAATATTGAATGGATGTACATGGATTGCATGATTATTTATAGTATGTGCATGTATACATGTCTATGTACTGTATATAAAACGTTTAAGATTCATATTTACAGTGTCAGATGATGCGTAACATATCTTTGTTTTAATGGGTGCGTTATAAACTGTACAATTATAATCTATAATGGGAGGTTAAATCAGCGGTTTTAAAAGCTTAAAATTCCTTGTCAATTAGTTGATTGCACCCAAATCAAAACAGTGCAAATAAAAATGTAAAGCAGCGTCGCTTGTTGTCAACATTTACCTACTGTCATCCTGTCAAACTAACTTCAACCTCAGGTAACTTAACCGGCTGTCTGGCAAACAGATCGACAACTTCGGACATTTTAACCATCTGTCTCTTAATGTTCAAAACATACAATAGAGTGGGAGTGGGAAGCGTGACAGCGACATGGCAGTTGTAAATAGAGGATAATGGATACAAAGTTTCAGATTGTTTAAAGTTTTACCTGCTAACTTCGGTTGATTGTGCCAAAGATATGAGTGACTTGGTGCCAGTATGGCAGACTGAGTCTGAGCGGCTGAGGAGGCGCCTGCAGATCTATGCCCACGTTAACGCAACTTAGTCACGAGCACATGTCAATCAATCAAAAGAATGAGACCTAAAAACTAATATTAAAGCATTGAAATAAATTGCAGACGGTTTAAATACCAATCAACTCTTTTGTCAATTGATTGATACTTTCAGAGCAAAGTTTCAGACTTTGTAGTCAGGCAACGTTTGAAGGCAGCTAATATAGGAGGACTTTGTTGCCCTGAGTATCGCCTTTCAGGTGTTCGTGGGGTTTTTTTGGCTTTATTTGACAGAGGACAGCGTAGAATTTATGGGGGTATGACACGCAACAAAGGTCCCAAGGCTAAACCTTTCCCCTCATGTAAGGTTTCATATGTAAAAATGCAAATAGCTGTCATAATATCATGATCCTCCATATTAACCAAATTGTAGACTTAAGATGAGCGAAAAAAAAAGGGAAAAACTGTGAAACAAGTGGTCCAATATTTCAACTTGATCTTAAAATATTTTACTGAGAAATTCTTGGTACATTGCTGCATTTAAATTGAGATCCACCAGAAGGATGTGCTAACATTTACAAACTAAAATGATAACCATATAAAGTGGAGCAAAGAAGACTGCAAAGTGTGCCTTTGTCAGACAACCACTATGTAGAATCAGAAATCCTTTATTAGTCCCACAGCGGGGACATTTACATGGTCACAGCAGAAAGGTAAAAAGAATGCAATAAAATAAGTGGACACTAAAATTAAGTGAGAATTAAATAAAGGGCACATGCACACAGTAGGCCTATACATCTATCTATCTGGTTTAGTGCTCCACTATGTTCCCCAGCGGGTTACTTTATCTTTCTGTTGTAGGGTGCTGGCTAGTGTACAGTGGTTTCTTAGAGGTTATCTTCTGTTATTTCACTTAATCTTTCATAAACATTTTATTATTTACTATCAATCAACCTGTATTTGCATAGCCCAATATCACAAATTACAAATTTGTCCCAAGGGACAGTAGAGCATACAACACCCTCTGTCCTTTGACCTTTGCAGCGCACAAGACTCCCCAAAAGAAACCCCCCAATTAACGGTGGAAACAATGGTTAAAAAGTACAGTTCTGCCTGCATGAACCTTTGTATTCCATAAAGGTGGGAAAAAGTTAAACATTTCACATTAATTTAACCCATTGGTCAAAAAGATTAGTGCAGCTTTAAAGCATTTGTGACTGCACTTGGCATTTTGAATGTCTTTTGATATGTTTTGAAGAGTTCTCTGGGCTTGCCTAAACACAAATCTGAAGACATTTTTAAAAATCGGTCTAAGTGAGTTTTTGATACTATATTAAGTTTTTGAGTTCATGGAACTACTGTTTTAATATTTGCTCAACATATTTCATTCACTTCATTATTACATTATTCTTATAGTACAAAACAGTTTTCCCTAAGACTAAATATAACATAGTATGATAACAATCAAGTATTTGGTATCTATGAACTCACAACCAGTGTTAAGCGTTTTTAAAAATGTGTTTTTACTATTGCCAGAATCGCGAGCTTTCATGTAAAAAACAATCTAAACAGTTCAAAGTTGTGCACTACTGTTAGATAGTGTACGGGCATGAGTCTTTATACAAGAAGTGTTATGATTTTATGTTGTATTATTTATGAGTTTAGGATCCGCTAAAAAAAAGTGGGCGGCCACGTTTCCAAAAGGAAACGCTAAAAACTAAATGCAAGGCTTTTGATTGGTGGACCTCAGGTATGGCGTCACACGGCGTGGGGGGGCGGCAACGGCTGCCTGCTAGGCCTCACGCAGGGTACCAAACGCCCATTCACTGCTAGCACGACCGCGTTTTCACAGCAGTTATTAAACTGATTGCAACGTGCCCGGTCAACCATGGCTTCTGAAGAACCAAAGGCAAAGAAACAAAAACTTTCAGAGGAGGAGAAGAAGACAGAGTCTCCCACCAAAAAGACTCCTACCAAAAAGACTCCTGCTAAACTAAGGTGACCGCAAGTTAAAAATAAAAAAAAAAGCTAACAAACTGCCTCTTTGCGGCGCGAGGAGATAAGACCCTCCTGAGTTGTTTCAATGCTAGTGTGCGAACATTTTTAGTTTACAATGTTATGAATGCGTGCATGAAATGTGAGACCGGTTCAAATGTGGATTTCTTTATTAATAATTTCGTCATTCTTTAATTATTCGTAATTCGTAATGTCTGTCTGCATGCACCACCACGATGTGGAGAGGTCGCCGCTGATAACGACGGTTGTAAAGTCCTTTGATGTCTGTCTCATAACGTGCTAACGGTTAGCTAGCATCAGGTCAGTACACTGCTGTTGTCTAATAGCGTCCGTTAAGTGTGCCAATATCTAATCTTAAATTCAACGTGACCACCACCTGCCCCTGCATGTTGAAGAGCTGCAGAACGAAATACTTGGACTGATCTGCACAGTCCGTTCATTCAGTGCCGAGGTATGACCGCTGCATAGTGTAGATACTGGTTACTGCAGAGAAGGCATGTCTGAGCCATGCTGTTCCAGCTCCCAAAACAATGAATTGCGAAGTAGTCCCATCTCTGCGAACATGCAATGTTTTGATGCTTTTCCCCCTGAATAAATCGGAGTTCGGCACGGTGCATCACTCGGCGGTTTCGCCAATTCAGCTCATCTGAAACCTGCTGTTGTCACATAATGGCATCTGAGTAGCCGATTCCATCTGCACTCTTCTCACGATGTCATTTAGCTTGAAAAGAGTGAGTGGATTGAGGCTAGATCCTGGAAGACAAGCCAATCACCAGACAGAGACCGGCCCTTCTGGCCCGTCCTCCTTCAGATGCCTCCAATCAGTCCCGAGGAGGAGGAGCTGTGGCTGCAGTGGAAAATCGATTTACCCGCACACTGAGCTTAAAATTGTGAAGTTTTTGAATGTTTAGCTCTTTCTGAGCAGGTTTTAGGTTGCTCAACAGGTCTGTCAGTATCTAGCTGTTCCACACAGATACACCATGTCTTCTGCAAGGTAAGCCACGTTGACTTCTAGAGATCTGATCTAAAGGCTGACATGCGTTGTGGTTTAGTGTAATTGGCTGCACATGCCCAGTAATCTTCTGACTGCATATTGGCAGATGTATGTGATGTAGAAAACGATAGTAAGGGTGTGGCATCTGTGCTGGGGGGTAGATGTGTTTTCTGTTTTCCAGTGATGAAAACCCATCTGTTTAATTACGTCTCCCTACTCTGTTTTTTCAAAAGACATTCTTCCATGTTGCTTATGTTTGCATATTTAAAAAAAATGCTTAATGGGGAAAATATGCTAGATCATGTTCATGCCGAGGTGGCTTATGTCAGCTGACTTGTTCCAAGATTGTCAGGACATCAATGACTAGTATTCATGAGTGAAGATGACTCCCAAGACATAGATCAGAGTACACATGTTACAAACATGCTACCACAATGTCTTGGTGCTTTTTGAAGTATTGTGTATAGCTCATAAAGTATTTGTTTAAAAGAAAAAATTGCAGACTAACCCACTGACTAATTGGTTACTGATGTGTAAGTCAAGTTCCAGTGTTATGCGTTGACACAAAAGGAGTGCGTTGCTGTGCTTTTTAAAGAAAGAAATTTTTTTTTTTGACATAACAGACAATGACTTGCTATGATAGTCAAGTCCTGTGTTCAGTTGCTTGTCGAGGTGGAACATACTGTACAAACGGAGACAGACACACAGCTACAGTTGTCCTGATGTTTGCTTGCTGTGAATGTCATAACACAGATACATGCGTGACAAACTGGCTCCCCACTGCCACAAGACCACATTCATATTCTTCTGTAATGTTGATGAGTCATGCATGTTTCCAAACTATCATTTCAGATGTACTATTTCTGCTTCTCTGTCTGAAAGTAAGAGGGTTTAAGTCATGTGAGTGAAGTCACATGGAAACAAAACAGTTTTTTGTAAATAAAAAGGCAGCACTGGAGTATAAAGCTAATTCTGTGGCGTGACAAAACATGAATTTTAAAAATGGAAATGTGCCTTTCTACACTTCTGAAAGGAGGAGATAAAGAAGGAAGATGGCTAGTCTGCTGTCATTTTAAAGCCAAGCAATGTCGAGCTTTTTCGTTTAACACTTCGTCTTTATGTTTCAGCCCTAATTCACTCTTTGGGATGGGAAACCCCTTACTGGACATTTCCGCTGTAGTGGACAAAGACTTCCTGGATAAGTAAGTAAAAGCTGTGGAACATTGTCACCTAAAAGTAAGTGCCATCAACAGGCTGTTGCAGACCTGGAATCCTCAAGAATTATAGAGTCAAAGAAATAATAAATGTTTGGATTCTTTTTTTAATTCCAATGTTGAAAGAAATATTGATTTTTAAAAAGCACAGCACGTCATAAAGCACAGTCAAATAAAATTAGACATTTGGTGACAGTGAGGTCATTACAGAGAGACGCTGAGCATAAGAGAAAAGGTTCTATGATATAATTTGATCAATGGAGATGCAAGATAATGATTTATACTAGAGAGTGGAGCACAGGAAACAGCAGAGCTGTATGTCCAACAGATGTATGGCTTTAATATATCCTGAAATTAATGTATCATTACATTACAGTGAGGCAATTCATATCGGACTGTTCTGACTAAATAAAACAAACAATGCCTCTCCCTGTTTTGTCATCATGTTCACATGATTGATTACAATTTATTAATGAAGATAAATCACATTGGCTAAACCTTAAAAGCTTTTAGCAGAGCACATTTTTGGGTTTATGGGGTTCCTGCAAATACAGAATGGGGGGTTTCTGGCACAACTTCACCTACTTCAAGATGCATGGAGAAGTGAAAGAGTCTGAGCCTAAATGTGCTGATCTTACAACAAATTAGTTCTATATAATACAAATCTTGCTGGAGTTTTTGACCCCTTTGTTCCTGCAGTAATAATAAAAATGTTTTTCTTTTTTTTACGTGCTTATTTATTTACTGTGTATTTTTTGACTGTATAGGTGTCCACTGATGCCTCCCACTATTCCAGATCAGCAGTGATCTGGATCGTCCAAGCTCTGTCACACTGAGTTGACCAGGGCAAAGGGCTCTTTTGGGTTGCAGCTCAGAGTCCACTCTCAAACTCTCTGCGTAAACTCCAGGATTAGAGCTAAACCAACCAACCACAGTTCTAATTCAGTCACATAGAATAAAGCAGGACTAAAGCTGCATCTTAATCCCAAACGAGGAAACTAGACTGTTTGGCTTTATTGAACAACATTGATTTGGACTGTAGTAGTAGTAGTAAGTAGTAACAAAGGCACTTTCTCAAATCCACTGCCTATGACTTAATGATTTCATTAATCACATTTTCCACAGGAGGGAACAACCCATTTGGCAGCGCCACCATTGTGTCTACAGTGCATGTGTTTCTGATGACTTGGAGAAACTAATGCATCTTTTTTCTCCTTTTAACTATTTGCAGGTACAGTCTGAAAACCAATGACCAGATCCTGGCAGAGGACAAACACAAAGCACTGTTAGTATCTCCTGTATTACAACATTTCTTTCTCAGTATAGGCTGTGGGTTCTAGTCTGTACAGGCAGAAAGTGAATACGTCTGAATTCATAACACGTTTTTTCCTCTCTGTTCTGGAGCGGGCCAGTCAAAACAGGCGCACACCAGAAATCCCACGATTGACCTCCGTATCTTAGACGGCCAATGGCAGAGCAGCAGATCTAGCACAGACAGACAGTTTGAGCCAATAGCAAAGCAGGACATTTCACCTCCCAGTCCCTCTGAGACGAGACCCAGAAAGCAAACATTTAACATCAGGAGATAAGAAACTCTTATGTGACTGACTGTGTGTAAAATTATGCATTTCTGACTACACAATTATGACATCTATTTTACATTGACAATAGTGCTTGTTATAATGTAAGATATACATATTAACACGATGAATGACATTTGGTATAACCAGATGTTTGAAATAAAAAGATTGAGCTAACTTGTATGCAATCACTAAAGACAGTTGCATTTCTATAATAAATGATTTATGTAATTTCTACTCATGATTCCCAAATACCTGCCAGTCTTGTTCCTACTTGTACCACTCAGGCATATCTTGTATTAGTGCTTTGGGGTAGAGGGCTAAGATGTTGGCTCTTCCCCTAGAGGGAGATACTTAAGTGACAGACTGAAAGCAATAAAGAACAGGAGATAATAAAATAGTCACCCCCACTCTATTTCTCTCTCTCCATTTCCCAGATGTCTCCCCCTCTGCAGCCTCTGGCTCAGTCTAAGTCCAAGGACTTTTAACAGCAGTTGTTTTTTTTCCAATTACATACTTGAGCACACTGTCTCCAACACTCACATACATCCCACAAACAAGTATCTGTGTACGTTGATGTGCTTGCTATATTTAGACTGAATAACATGACACATTAGAGATGATTCGCCCTAAGTGGGACATCAAAGCGCTGCTTTACTCATTGTGTTACGTAACATGCGTAAATGGTTCAAATAGTGTAATCAGAGATCAGCCATGCCTGTATTGTATTTATCTGAACAAAATGTGCCTTCTGCATAGAGTACAGTCCAACTCCAGATGAGGTTAATGGCCGTCAAGCCACATCTATCGCCATGCACGCCACAGGGGTGGACATAATAAAAGCAACAACTCATGCAATCCAGTATAATAGCCATATGATACAAGTTTTTAATGTTAAAGTTGTTCTTTTGCAATTAATGATTTAAATGTGACTTTCTGATCTAAGAAAAAGTAATATAAGCCTCAAAGGAATAGTTTGACATTTTGGGAAATAAACTAATTTGCTTTATTGCTAAGAGTAAAATGAGATTGATGCCACGCTCACAGTTTGGTCAGCGCTCAAACATTTTATGTTAAGTACCCAGCCATAATTGATACCTTGTGTGTGCTGAGTTTTGAAGCTTTTGTCTAGCAGTTAGCCAGCACCCCAAACAAATGTATTGTAGATGAAAAAGAAGGGGCAAACTTTATGCTTGACGTTAAATATCCTCTTGGAAATCTGAATTATGTGAATAACATGTTTGTCTGTGTGTAGATTTGAGGAGCTAGTGAAGAAGTTCAAAGTTGAGTACCACGCTGGAGGAGCCACACAGAACTCTATTAAGATTGCACAGGTCAGTCAGTCGCACACAAACTCACTAACTTCCTGTTCTGTACGTTAATGCTCTATGACAAAGGCTTTCAACAGGGGGTCCGTGGAGGTACTACAAGGGGGTTGCAAAATTTTTGGTTGATAAGACCTTTTTTTTTTAATATATAT
>CALSCE010009347.1:12510621-12540145 GCA_943593645.1 Bovichtus variegatus
TATATATATATATATATATATATATATGAACCTGTGTATTAATTAAATAGCTTAGTATTGAATGCACAATAACAGGGTAGCTATGTTTATACATGGCACTAGGCCCAGTTTAATATAAACACAGAGTAGAGTTAATCGACTGATACTGATCAGAGCTGTTGTCACTGTCTGTAGTGGATGATCCAGGAGCCCCATGATGTGGGCACGTTCTTTGGCTGCATTGGCAAAGACAAGTTTGGAGAGATCCTGAAGCAGAAGGCTGAGGAGGCCCACATTGATGCCCACTACTACGAGCAAGAGGAAGAGCCCACAGGGACATGTGCTGCTTGCATCACCGGAGATAACAGGTGAGTAATTATAATACTATCAGGGATTGCACAAAGTCCTGAAAGTTTGGAAAATGCTTTATTTTAAGTTATGTTTTCAAGGTTAATAATATGCTTGAAGAATGTTTAATTTTCAACACAATCTGGTGTTTCATCTACACAATAACTCATGTAAACGAAAAATCTTTTAATATTTGAAATGAAACCATCCCGTTGTCGTATTTATTTGTTTGTCCGTGGTGTCTCGCACAAGACGTTGACCGGAGCTAGATTGACTGGCATCGGTGGCGAAATGAATACGGGGGGGGAGGGTTTTAAGCTCCACCTCGTGGTGTCATAAGGGCGACAATCTGCTCTCAGAATGTGCACGTCCTCTGACCTTTGACGTTGTGCGTTCATGCACATTGAAGTTAGCTATCTATTATACCTTCTTGTCGGCTACAAGAGAATAGGTGCATTTAGTCATTGCTTTAACATTATGCTAGGTTGTCGTTTTAATGAAAAAAGGATTTGGAGATGAGCCACAGAAGGTGTACTGCAGAAAGGATATTGATTTGAATAATATGAACAGCAGGTTAAATAAACAAAGTGACAATATACATCGATTTGCTGTGGGTATAAAGGAAATCTGTAAACGTAGTTTTTTCGATATATGGATGATGATGATGATAAAAGCTTTGAGAGTCTGGAAAGTTTTAGTTTAGGTTTTGAATTTTACCCCTGAAAGGCTGTATGAACCCCATAATAATGATAATAAGCAAATGTTGATTCATTATACTCATCTGTTTGTAACTCTTCATCTCTTGTTTTGCTTCCTCCTCTCAGGTCTCTGGTAGCTAACCTAGCTGCTGCTAACTGCTATAAGAAGGACAAGCATCTAGACCTGGAAGAAAACTGGAAGCTGGTGGAAAAAGCTAAAGTCTACTATATTGCTGTAAGTAGGAGTTACCAAACTACTATATTGTGTGTCGTACCATTTACTATGTTATTCAGGTTTATTGAAGTAGTGTCACTTCACATTTGTATTCTCTGGTAACCACCAGTGCACCCACAGGGGGACTTCTGGCCATACTGGTGCAGTCTCTGTTCAATGTGATTCATTAGAGCCCATCACGGTAAAAAAAGCAGATGAGTCTTGACCCAATGTCACCGTTTGCTTCCAGGGTTTCTTCCTGACAGTCTCTTTGGAGTCCATCCTGAAAGTGGCGAAGCATGCGTCTGAAAATAACAAACTGTTTTGCCTGAACCTCTCCGCGCCCTTCATCTGCCAGTTCTTCAAGGATAACCTCATGCAGGTTATGCCCTACGTCGACGTGCTGTTCGGCAATGAGACGGTAAGCCAGACATTCGCAGTACATTCTTCAGATGCTTTACATATTGGCTGCATATGCTTGTGGTGTGACTATTATGGATATTTATCTGTAAAACAACCACTTTCTTTGTTTTTCAGGAGGCAGCAGCATTTGCTAAAGAGCTAGACCTTGAGGTGAGTGGACTGACAGTCTTATTTAGCATTTTCCAAATGATTATTGCTGCATTTTTCATTTATTTTGTGCATTATCAATTGTGTATTTTGTCTGTAGACCGAGGACATTAAAGAAATTGCCAAGAAAACCCAGGCTTTGCCCAAAGTCAACAAAAAGAGAAAGAGGATTGTAGTGTTGACGCAGGGGAAGGATAAAACTGTTATGGTTCAAAGTAAGATTTCATTTTTGACCTTCTCTCCTTATTAGGGGTATGAATCTTTCAAAAACTATTCCAGATTCATCATTTATTCTCGATTCAGTACATAGGGGTGCTAGTTTTAGGATCTACTCCAGTTTGCTGTATTCTAATAAAGACAAGGTTGCAAATTATGGCATAAAAGCAGAGTAATGTGTGTATAAGATAATGGAGTTCTTATATTTGAAAAAGTTATATCAATAATGTAAACCTACAAAGGCAAACCTAAGACAAAAGTTAGATTTATTCATGCTTAACTTGCACAAATAAACACTTTTTTCTAGTTTTTAGTATTTTCCCTAATGTCAACGTGACTTCAAGAATAAGAAGTTCAAGTTTTACACAAAAAGAAAAAAATGCTGCCTGTTTGGAAGGTTTAGGCGAGCTGGCTTTTTTATTTCTCAGAAACTTGCCAAAAATAAATTACACAAAATAACACTGTAAAACTGGTATTTTGTATGATTTTTTTTTTTTAAACAAAAAAATTGCGTTATAATGCTTGACTCAACAACCGTATGGTTACTGTCAATCGGTTAAACATCTAGGTTGTTCTGTTGGGAAAAACTTTTTCAAAATCGATTTTTGCAATTTGAAACTTTTGTATTCAAAATCTTAGAAGATGAGAACCTCGATTCTTACATGAATTATGTTAGCCTTTTTTCTCATTCTCTTGTCCTCAGTTAGTTATACTACAGGCGTTTTTAATTGTTCTTCTGTCCATTAAGGTGATGGGGTCGAGTCATTCCCCGTACTGAAGATTGACTCGAAGGACATTGTTGACACAAACGGTGCAGGTGATGCATTTGTAGGAGGTAAGATTTTCCTCTGTTTTCATTTGATACATTTCCAGGTTGCTTTTTGTCTTTCCTGTTTTTTTTTTTTTTTTTGTGGATTTCTGTTAAAGTTTTTCCCCTCTTTCTGTTTCAGGTTTCCTGTCTGAGCTGGTCCAGGAGAAACCACTGGACCAGTGCGTGAAGGCGGCACACTACGCTGCCAACGTCATCATCAGACGAGCAGGTTGCACCTTCCCAGAAAAACCCGACTTCAACTGAAGATTCCCGGACATCTCGAACATCAGCCTCAAACCTTATACTCATCCTGCTATACACATAATGTCCACTATTTTTCTACAAATTCTACCCTCAACTATTGTAGCCACATTTCTAATCATAAGCCACCATTAACATTATTTTTTAATTCATCTGCACATAATTTCCTTCCACTTGTTAGTTGGGTGCCTCCTGACCTGTGTCCCGTCTCTGTTTTCCACTTGGGGCCACTAGAGGATTATGCAGCAGAGAGCCAATGGAGATCTGTTTTTATATATAAATGATCATAAAGGAATCATGATAACATCAAAGGATGTGATCATCTTTGCTTTACACAAAGGATCTTTTCATGGACAGTTGTTTTTGTTTCTAAATGTTTTTTGTTGCTCTGGACGCCCATCAGACTCCGCTGCGAGCGCTCGTGTTGACATATCACAAGAATGTGTTTTTCCCCCTCGTAGACGGAATCCAAGCACAATAAGTGAATTCCACGATGGGAGGACACGTTATACGCAGAGGACTAATGAATAAAATATCAGTCAATGGAAGCTTTGGATTCTGCATTGACATGTGCAGTAGTGGTTTGTTTTAGACTTATTTAAGATGAATTATTCCTGATGATGAGTTTGTAGTTTTAGATTTAATTATCAACAGGGCAGTTTATGAAACCAAATGTTTTTCTTTTAAGTGCACTCTTTTTAAATATGTCAAAGCCTCTGTCACTGTCCTGTGATGACTGTTAAATGTCAAGCTTTATTGTGTCAACTGTATTCAGAAGTTACCATCAACACCACCATTGTAGAAGTTTGTTTTTTTGGGCAGGTGCTTCTAGTAACAAGTGCCTTTGTTCCTCCCTTTCTCTGTAAAGTTAGAAAGCTTGCAGGCCTACAGTTATGTGAACCTGCATTCGTTGCACAGGGAAACTAGACCAGTGATGGGCAACTGGTGGCTTGTGGAAGTGGGCACACAATATATTTAAAAATGCATGTAAGTTAGAAAGATATTATATTTCAATGTTCTCTGTTAGAGCTTTCCTCGTTTAATTTCCACCTGACCTCGTGTCTCTGCTCTTTCTGGGTGTGTCTTTTGCAATATCATAGAATATGTTGGCTAACTTCAGACGGTCCGCTTTGATAAATCGGATGCAAATGGAAATATACATTTAATCAGATTTTGATATTTTTGTCAGGTGGCAACTGGAAGAGAGAAAATAAATGGGGGAAACAAGAACATAAGCGAAGTTCAGGCTGAGGCCACCCTTGTGATATGGGGCCAAACATTTCAATATTGTTGTGGTCTGCACAACACTGAATACTTGAATACAGCTGTCCTGAATATAGATTTACTAAATGTGATGATGAAGAACTAGAAGCATGTTATCTGAATACTACCAAGAGTTGTTTTGAAACATGATCCATCTGTTAGTATTGTCCTTGAGCCTCTTAAGAGGCGGATTCTTTTTATATGTTCAAATACCAGTACATCAAAAAGCCTTATGTGACCATTTATTCCTGTTCTCAATTGCACTCTAGTTGCCCATCTCTGTGCTAGACTGTAATGCCTAAAATTCACAATTAAAACCTCCAACGATGATCTTTTTGCTTATTAATTTTTCTGTTGAGCATTTGTATTTGATATTTAGTTATTATAAAACATTTTTAGATGTTTTAACCCTCAGAATTTTTTCAACTTATATTTCATTCATATTTTATGTATTCATTAGACGGGTGAAAAAACAGTTTATAATAAATGTTTAGAGAAACATAAATAATGGATTCCAAAGACAAATGAAAGTAGTAAACGGATATTATCTATTGTCTGCTATTGGTGTTGGGTCTCTTTTTCGAGTCAGCCTCTCCTCTTGTAGCGTGATGTCCAGGGCTCTGAGCTGTTTTAGGAAGCCGTGGTTGGGCAGGATGCAGCGGCGCTGACGCACATGCTCAGCAGCATCCACCACAGTTAGGCTGTGTTGCATCATCAGGTATGCCAAGACCAGAGTCGCTGACCTGCTGCGACCCATCACACAGTGCACCAGCACCTTGTCTAGAACAAACCAAGGAAAGATGGATGGATTCATTAGAATCATAGCAAAGCTTACAAGCCTCTTATCCAAAGAATGAGCTCAATTAAACGTTTTGGGAGACACTTTCTATGACGGCCGTTAGGGCTGCGTGATAATTATATAAAAATTAATCGTCTTTCAATGTAATCTTATCGTGATGAAATCATACACCGTGATACACAATTACATTGTCTAAATTGATAATAACAAGCGCACATTAAGTCAAATTTCTAAATTGGATGTGAAATATTTTGAGGGAATCATTTTAAGATTGCGTATTTGTTTAATACTTAACACTTTACATTACCACTTTGTTCAATGTGATTAACAAACTATATATGGAAATCTTAATATCTATAATCTCCATAATTTCTCTTGAAACTAATGTTTATTTTACATGTGTTCCAAATTAAATGAGAACATACTGAATACTTCTCATTTGTAAAGTATTTAATTCACACAGGAATATACAAAAATAGGTTTTAACGTGGTTATTACATATAGACTATTTATTTATTGACTTAAAAGATAACTATATATATATATATATATATATATATAGTGATATTTCTCATTATCGAGATATAAAATGACTTTGGTCATATCGCCCAGGCCTATAATACATCATAAACATACTTATAATGCGTTATAATCTTCTTATACCACTGTATATTTATAGTTATAAGCTTTGTAACAATAACCATTACAAATTGATATATAATATAAGTATGTTTACAATGCATTATAGGCACAGGCGTCACCTTTTTTTTGTTTTCCTTCAGGACTTACTCTGCGGGTGGCTGAGGGCCTCGTGGATGAACTGGGTTGCAGGGCAGAAGTACTGGGACATGTTGAAGGTGGGCTTGTCATCAGCCTCCACACCGTAGTACTGGATGTCCATGTCGGTGTAGTAATCAGCGCCAGTCAGCACATTATTCCACTTTCCCTCAGCTGCATTAAGGACATGTGTAACGCCCAGCTCCCTGAGGCCAGGCCGCTCCAGAGCTGTTTTCCTGTTTCCATGTAACACACAGACTCAGTATGAAGATGTCATCATTAGTGGCATGTAACCATCCCTGTGTGCATTCACTCACTCGTCCCCGATGTAGACTCTGGGCCACACCTGGTTGACATGTGCATACTGGGCCCCGGTGCCGGTCCAGAACAGCTGCTCCAGGTCTAATGTTCCCGGTGTGATGTAGTCACTGTCTGGGTCCACACGCACCGCCGTGTACGGGTTCCTGCTTCTGGACTTCACCTCAGTGGAGGACATAGCTCACCTCTGCTGCCCAGAAAACACACATTCTTATCTGTGTCGATAGTAATATCTATACTTATGCACCAGTGATATTTTGAAATACAGTCTTAGAGCTGCAACCATTTGTCAATTAATCGATGAGTCGATCAACAAAAAAATTCATGACTTACCTCTTTCTTGTAACTTTTTAAAGCTTTAAATCCGTTCTTGAGCAGGATCGCTGAACTTTTTCTCAGTGGAAGTGTGTGTGTGTGTGTGTGTGTAAACAGAGACCTCTCTCTGCATTAAGCATGAAGACTCAAATGCAGATCTGGAATGGTAACTGCTCTCTTGGGCTCTATATTTTTAGGCAGCTGGGCTACAGCACCTGACCTCCACAACGTGTGACACACACACACACACACACACAGATCCTTTCTCACAGTCTTCATCATGTGAACTAAGTCCTCTAATGTGACAGTAATTACTTTCCTCCTGGTTAAGAAACATGCTGAATCATCGGAAACATTGCCAGAAAACTGAAATAAGTTTAGTAAGATGCATGTTTCTTTGTCGTCATTAGAAAAATGTCACTTATGTGTGGACAGGTGTGGGGAGAGTTATTTCTGGAGACATACAACTTCAGCCTTCAGTTGTTTTCTTCTACTGATTGTTGTTGGGGCAGAGAGATCATTTAGAGAGAGAGACTAAGACTTCTTGTAACAGATGACATTTCTATTTGTCAGAGTTGTTATCACAAAAAAGTGTGGATTCAAACAAAAACAGGTGCCTGACCAGGGTGAAAGGCTCCGTCTTGACGTGTCATCGTGCTCCTCCGTCTGTCTGAGGCTGAGCTCCAGCCGCGCCAGCTGATACAGAAATGCATAGTTGGGACCAATGTCTCAGTTCGGACGCACAGCCGCTAACAACAGGCCCTGGCTGATCACCAGATACGCATGAACCCCAATGCACAAGCACCTTCCCTGGAGGTTACATGGATTATTATATTTGATAACACTTTTACGAGATAATTCAGCCTTGTCAAAGTAGGAAAATCACAGGTGTTGCTCATAACATTAAAGATGACTCTGTTCTATTCAAGCGTCATCTGAAACTGAAGCAGAAATAGAATTCAATCATCATTATTATTTATTATTTACGCCTGTGCTTTTCCTACTGTTACATGTCAGAGTGTCTTCTGTGAACAAGGTCTACTTTACAAAAACTGTACATACACTTTTAGATTATTAGATATCCAACATTTCTTTAACATGGAGTAAATGATAATATCTTTGCTAGTTTTCATTTGAAATTCATATTTATTTATTTATTTATTTTGATATTTATTTTGTTTACCAAAACATATTCACTTCAATTCAATATAACTTTATAAATCCACAAAGGCAATTTGACAAAGACAGATAATTATAATTACAAGAGCTGTTTGGGACAATGTTTAGCAGTTGCATTTAAAAAGTAATAAAGGTCATAATAATAATAATTATTATTATTGCAGAGCTGCAGCAGGAAGCCTTGGTTGGGACAGATGTCTCTGTGCGGCCTAACGCCAGCTACCGCCTCCGCCAGCCTCAGGCCTTCAGCAATCATCAGGAGAGCCAGCACCAAAGTGGCAGAGCGGCTCACGCCCATCAGACAGTGGACAAACACTCGTCCTTGGACAGGGACATTTGCGGTTAGTTCCTTTAGTAATATATATGCAAAAAATATAAAATTTATTAGGTACACCTGTAAAATCTAGTGCAACAGCCCTGCAATAACATCTGTCTCCACAAAGCTCATAAGGTTCAGTTTGAGCTGACATTGTCGGAAAAAGTGTAACATCAATATAGCTATATGCTTGTTACTGAGATCAAAGTGAAAGGTGGTGTCGTACTGGACTACATTATTAACTACACCAGGCGTAAGCCTTGAGGGGATCATGCGCTTGGCTGTATGTGTGCATGTGTCTGTCTGTCCGCAGCTAATTTCACATACGACTGGAATCCATCAGCCTAATATTTTTTGAGCACATTTATGACTGTATGTTTTACTGTCAGTGACTGCTTACTCCTCACTCCTTTGAAATATTGTTTCCGCTCGGGATTAGGAATTGTTCCTGTCCACAGTTGTGGTTTGTATTCATTCAGTCAAACCTTACAGCAGTTGTCGTTTAGACACAACCTGCAGAGATCTGCACTCTTCCAGTACTGAGTAGTGTTTCTTGTATTTTGTCCTCCCTATTTACATTGATGAGGGGGGCAGAATATTAGAAGTATAATGCAGTCCAGTACAACGGCTGAAATGACAAAAATGACGAAAAAAACAAACATTATAGGCATAATAAAATGAGACTTTTTATGTGACGGACTTGCCTCCCATGGCCAGTCTGATGTATCGTGCTGTCGGGTAAAAGAAAGGACTCAGGATGAACTCTATTGCATCATCAGCCTCCACCCCATAATAATCCACTGTCATGTCTCTGTAGAAACGTGAGCCGGTGTTGACGTAGAAACAGGGTCCGGGGCCGTGGTTGGATGGTCGGTGAGCAGCATATACAGTGTGAGTTATGCCCAGACTGTGGAGAACCCCCCTGTCACGAGCCGCCACCCTGAAACACATTCACACATTCACTTCTGTATGAGAGGAAGATGTTTAAATAGACCTATGTGTGCATTTGGGTGAACCTACTCGTTCCCTATGTAAAGGTTAGGCCAGACTTGATTGACATGTCCTGTAAGTCGTTTGCCAACAGGAACTCCTGCAGCTCTGAGACAGAGGGAGGTTCATAAGATCCTTAAGAGACATACTGGCACAGACACGCAAACAGAATACACATACAAGCTGTATGTGTATTTTAACAAATTTAACTTTGTTAAATCATATACAAAGTTCCCCCTGCCACGGCTGCTTTTCTTAACTTCTAACAATAACCTTTTCTTAGTAACCTAACACATCTGATCCCCAAACTAACCTGTTTTCACTCTGAATGAACCTGTATGAACTGACCTCACTTCAAGCCAGTGCAAACTCTTCTCCTACCATGCTCCCTCTTATTATTCTATAAACATCCACATCCACATATGACTGTTTCCTTTTATAACTCTGTAATCATACACTTATTAGTGGTAAAACATCCTGCAGAATGCATCTATCAGCTGTTCTACCAGCACTTTAAAACACATTTAATCCATTTTGACAGCATGCCTGTAGTCTCATTCTTATGGACAACAATGTAACATTATCCTGTGAACTTTAACATTAGCTCACATGCTTAGTTTCCATGACTGCAGTTATGTAACACACTGCTGTGTTGTATGCGTCTCTATGTTGCAGAGTAACACATGCTGCTCTGCTCCTTTAAGAAATATGATCTATACTGTGAATAACATTCACCGGTGGCGTGTTTACTTCATGCTGAATTATTTACCATAAATCAAAAATGTGGGTTATGCTCATTGCACTTTGGCCTCGGGTGTACAGCACTAAGGATGAGTAAGTGTAGGTACAGCACTGCATGTGCTCCTTTAGATGACTGCAAAGTACAACAGTGACAGTAACTGTAACATGACGTAAGCTACACGTCTTCAAGACGTTTTTCTTTTGTTATGAGTTTGAATTCATTTGAACTCAAGAATTGTCATTATTTTTTATTGCCATCTTTTAGGTTTTGTTCAGTCATAATGCAGTATTATCCTACTTTGTTTTATCATCAGTTTAAAATATGTCCAATTTTTAGTTCCTGTATTTATACGACCCTCGATTATAATGAGTCCACATTGAAATACATTTAGAAAGGTGAGATTATTCCCCTATAAACGTTTTTTTTTTTTTTTTTTGCGAAAAATGTAGTTTTAATAACTGTACTATATCAATCTAATGCTTGTTTTTGTCAGAATGGTAAGACAGTAGTTAAGAAGATCTTGGTTAAATTAAAATAACTTTCGATCAGAGAAGACTTTGTTAATGCAAAATGATTTGGCTGAAACAAAAAACAACCTCTGGTTGAATGGATTATTAAAGAATGACAAGGTACCTTATTAAGCAAACTGTTCAAAGTTATATTTTGTCAAAAAGTTGTAATGTGCATAGTTTAAAACATATTAAAGAAAATATAGTGTACCACTCATTCTATATTCATTCCAGCCAGAATCTTTCAATGAAATATCTTAAAATATCTTTAATGGATATTCACGAGTCATAAAGTTGTATTTACAAAACTTGTGTACATGCTGGACAACACCCACAGCTAACATTTGAATAAAGTTTGAATATGAAAACAAACCTCAGAGAATAAAGACACTTTTCACAACACATGATCATTGCTGCTGAACCCAGAAGTTAAACCTGCATGGAAAGTAACCTTAAAAATAAAAAGATGGAATTTAAATGTTCACCACCGTCAAACTCACACCACTAACGACATCATACACATTCTGATAGTATTATTTACAGATATTTTGTAGTGGAGTGTAACACATGGGAAGAAAAAGAAAGCTGATGAAGAAGTTAAGAGGAGGTGAAAAGAGAGAGAGAGAGATGTCATAGAAGAGGACACAACCTCCGCTTAAATATCAGCTGTTCATCCAGCTTGAGGAGGAGAGACAGAAAGTTCCGGTTGGGGTAAATGGCTCGTTTTTTGACGACGTGCCTCAGAGCATCTCTCAGAGTGAGACGCTGCCGCAACATGAAGTAGGCCAGGACCAGTGTGGCCGATCGACTCATGCCCATGATGCAATGCACCAGAACTTTTCCTGTAGGATGGAAAATGAGAAAGGAAATAGAGAAAAACAGCTAAAATCCAAACGTTTGATATGGGATAATGGGTGTCACATTACACTGTACCATCTTTGCTCTTCAGCGCTTTATGTATGAAGTCAGCTGCAGGTTTGAAGTGCTGACTGAGGTCAAAGCGGTCTGAATCCTCTCCTGGGATGCCAAAGTAAACGCATGTGTTCCCGTAAAAACTCTGGTCACCGATGCTGCCCTGCTTGGAGTGCGCTGCGTTCAGGACATGAGTGATGCCAAGCTTATGTAATGTCTTTCTATTCTGTGCCACGGCCCTGGAAAACACACAAATAAGAGACGGACGAAGGGAACAAAGAGGAAACAGTATCATGGAATGATGTTAAGATGCAGTTACACAAATGCAGCAGACTCTACAAACACAAGGCACTCACACATTTCCTATGTACAGGTTGGGCCAGACTTCATCCACTGGTGTGAGCTCCAGTGTGCAGGAATCCAAGATGAGCTCTAGTTCTTTAATGAGCACCAGGTCCTGTGGCTGGCTGCTCCCTGACATTCTCCCCGGACACAGAGAGCTCCTCCAACAGACTGTCTGTGTCCACCGTTCCTCCACCACCAGTGAGTCTGCAGCTCAGTGAGAGACGAGAGCAGGTGGCTGTTTGACCGCCGCTTGCCTCCAAAATTAGCTTTCTGTGTTGAGTGAGTTCTCTTTGAGTGGATGTAGTCATTTAGTGTTGCTGTTGCATTGATTGGTCTGTTTACTGATGCCAAAGGTCCGGCGGGGAAAAGACAGGCACTTTCTCTGTCCCCGCTGAGGTCACATCAGCAGAGGACAAGGGAGGGGAGGGGTTGAACTGTTTAGTGTATACTTACAGTAAATGGTACAAATGGAGACAGTCTTGCATGGTGGGAATGAGGACATTGACTTCAGCAGACTAAGGGAGGACAATTCTTTATATTCATAACGTAGGGTTGCTCTTCGCTTTGTTTTATTTTGGCTCATTCAACCTCGTCCCGCAGTTTTTGGTCCAGGGCTATAAGCTGTCGCTGGAAGCCTCTGTTTGGGAAAATCCAGCGTTTCTGTTGCACACAGTGTGTGGAGGACAGAAGACTGAAGTGGTGATGAATCATCAGGTAGGCTAGGACCAACGCAGCCGAGCGACTCACACCCACAGCACAGTGCACAAACACCTTTCCTGCACATGATAAAACACACAAACAAAGAAAATACAGGTAGCCCCAGGCAGTGTGTAGTGTCACTTCTGAAAACATGTGTGCAGGGTACAAAATTAGAACCATTTACCAGCCAAATGGCTGTGGAAATATGAAAGTAGCTAGTAGATTTACATCAGCCAAAAAAAAAGAAAAAAGGTTATCTATCGAGTGGCTGGTAAAATTTGAAAATACACTAGCCATTTGGCCGGTAGACAAAAAAGTAAATGTTGCAACCTGCATGTGTGGCAGCTTACAATACCTCCTGATGTCAAAGCCTGATGGATGAACTCAGCAGCAGGGTAGAAAAAAGGTGAAAGGTCAAATGCTGGCAGGTCGTTTGCTGGGACGCCGTAGTATTTCACCGTGGTTCCATAAAAGTCCTCACTGCCCTTACAGCACAGTTTCCCATGCGCTGCGTTCAGCACATGAGTGATGCCCAGCTGCCAGAGCCCGAGCTTGTCATGAGACATAAACCTGACAGAAAAACAACATTTGATGCACAATTTCAGACACATACATGTGAACTTAAATAAGGCACAGGATACTCACATGTCCCCCAGATACAGGTTGGGCCACACCTCATCTCCGTGGCGACAGGAGCGAGGAGCTGAATTTAAAACCTCCTCCAGCTCCTGGAGAGACGGGATCTCCCACGTCCTCTTTGGATCCTCTGCTGCACACTTTTCCTCCTCTTCTGGGTCAGTCTCGCTGACAATTCTCTGCTCAGAGTCTTCACATCTCACCTCAGAGATTGGTTCTGCCATTTCTAACTTTATTGGGTGTAAACTTCTCTGCTATTTCCCTAAAACTGAATCCTGCTGCTCTCTGTTGCCGTTGGCTGCTGCAGCCTCTCTGACTGTCATAAACAGGTGGTGCAGTTTGGCACAGACTCTCAGTCAAACTCTCACTCGGAGTTATAATTACTTTACTTGTTTGAAAACCACGGCTTGTGCGCGTGCTGTCAAATTAAAACCAAACAGTCCATGAAATTCACATGTTTTCTTTCAAATCTAGAGAAACATTACCTGTAAACGCATCCTACTTTTACCTAAAAGTGTCCAGCAGATGTCAGTGTGCTTTTATTAGAAGCCCTGCTTGAGACCAGCAGCTCTTCTTTACTGGTCTTGTTTATTATTGTCTCTTCCTGTTTGGTGTTGTCTAGTTGACAGAAGCATGTTGGCCATGAAAAACTCAGCTCATCTACACCCTCTGCCAGCACAGTGACAGTGGATTTATGGTAAGAGAGGCAACTGCTGTTTAATGTAATCTTTTAAAGGAAGTTTGAAACACTTCCTGTGGCTTGTGTGTTTCTTATTTGACAGTGTGCCCCTTTAGTTTTGTTTATGTGAAAAAAGTAGTGTTGAAACTTTTCCACAGCAACAGAAAAATGTGACTTAATCGCTCACAGTGAATTTCATGCTGAAATGTAGCAGTCTGCCGTTGCTTTGTGATTGCTGTGGTGAACAGACTATGAGCCCTTTGTCAAAAAGTGTCTCTTTCTCTCTCACACACACACACACACAAGGGCTTTCTCTCTCACAGCTGTGTGTCACTGGTCACTGTGACTCACTGTAAGCCAGCCAAACAAGCTGACAGGGCACTTATGAATCCCCAAGTAAAGCATCGGGCAGAGAAGCTGCAGGATGTTGCCAGTAAAATCTAGGGGCCAGTTAAAAATAACTTATTTATCTCTGAGGGAACGGAGCAGCAGCTACCCAGGTGAGTTGCTTTAGGTTTCAGAGGTTTAAATATTTAATATTGATCAGCTGAATACATTAATTTGATTGTCCTGTATGCATCCCTCACTCACAGTCAGACACCGTGTGATCTGCTTTATTGATGGCAAAAAAACAAACTCTAATTGGTGTGAGGTTATTGACAAAATCTAATTTCCTGCTATTATTGAAACCACATGTTGCTATCAATACTGTGATGTCATTTTAGGTGTGACTGTTAACATAAGGCTGATACTCCTTCGAAAAAAAATAGTAAAATGGGAAAGAGAAACTTTTTATTGATCATTAGAGTCATACATTCAAGTAAGTTACAATAAAAAGTGTTTCACTTAACTCATTGTAACCTTTAAGACTAGAATACGATATTAAAGCTGTATGATGACATCATAGTGTTAACATTTCGGCTGATATTTTTGGTCTTGTGTCACAATATTGACAATATTTTTGAATAGAGCTTAAAACCTTAATCTTAACCTTGGGGGTTTTAACTGTTGGTTGGACAAAACATGCAATTTAAAAACATGATCTTGGGGTCGAGGAAATTGTTGTTGTAGAAACATGAAGGAGTTCCCAGATTCATAAGAAAATCACAGAGGAGACTTGGTCTATAATTGGACTCACACAACACTGTAACTAGCTGTGAATACTGGCTCCTCTATGTATGAGCTTTCATTGATATCTCAGCATGGTAGTACTAAAAAACTAAAACCTAGTGTTGTTTCGTGTATTGCTGATAACTGAAAGCTGCTTAATGTTAAGTCGGTATCTGCTGTCCAGTCAGCATGTAGACTATCGCTCACGTTCAGTGCAGACGTGCTGGTGGAGCCTTGCAGACCTTTGGAGCAGTCGAGAGGACAGAGGGAGCAGCGCTGTGGTGAACTTATCACAGGGTCGAAGGGCAAAAACGAGGAAAATAATTTTTCAACAGTATCTGAGTGTGTCCTGATCTGCTTGTTTTGTGGATGGTTAGTGACTGCTTTTTGTTTTGTTATGAAATGACACCTATGGAACAAAGAGGATGTTCACACTCAAGAATTTCTGTTTGTTTCTGTGTGAAACATGCTATAACGCATAGGACTCCTTGTGTGGTTCAGGGTGTCAGTGTGTATTCAGTACTTAGACTGTAAGCCACTGCTCTGCTGCACAGTCACAACCTGAACACAGATGATGTAATAGAGCTCAGTAGTCAGCATTGTGTAGTGCTGGCTGCACAACAAGCTGAAGATATACAGTTTGCCATGTCATGAAAGAGAAAAGCAGAAAGTCCTCACATTTTAGAAGCTCGAACAAGAGCTTGGAGTTTTTGCTAGAAAAATGAAATTATTAATTGATTATCAAAATACTTCCAGATAAATTTCCTGATGATCAACTAATCGACTAATCCTTTCAGCTCTAATATTGTAGATTTTATAGCTTTTGGTTCAAGGACTGTTGTTGGATGAAGACATCAGTTTGGGCTTTTGGAAATTGTGTTGGACATTTTGACAAAATGATTATTACCCAATTAGTGTTCCAACCTGTTGAAGAAATAAATTAACATCCTCTTTAGATATTTCCTTTTGCTTAGTCGTATACTACAGTGAGCTTCAAGACAAAAGACAGTCGAGGTCATTTTAGTCAATGGGTGACTGTCAGACAGTTTTGCATTTAAACAACAGGACTGACTGCGGCAAAGACGGTAATGAAATCAAGAGCTGAAAACACTTTGTGGAAAGAAGTGGTGCTTAATTATCAAACGTTAATCTTGTCTTTGTCAAGCCCTACATGACCTAACCCTGTACATGTCTGTATCTGCAGCGGCATGGCAACACCAGAGGACAGTGCGAGTGCCTGGAGCTGTAAGCAGGTGGCCCAGTGGCTGCAGGAAGAAGGTTTCGGGGAGTATGTGGCGTTATTGTGCGCCCAGCACCGCCTGGACGGCCCCAGCCTGCTGGCTCTGACTGAGGCCGACCTGCGCGGGCCTCCGCTGGGCCTCACCGTACTGGGAGACATCAAGAGGTTGACCATAGCCCTCCGCCGGCTCCAGAGACAGAACCAGGCTCAGCTGGAGGAGCTGGGTCTCCGGTCTGCAGACAGTCTCACTGATGAGCTCTCGCTGGGCGCCGCAGGGGGCGAGTGGAGCTGTGACGGAGTTGACAGGAGGTATAAGAGAGGTGATCACGTGTGTAACGGGACAGAGCTGAGGTTGAGGAACGGTGACAGATCTGGATATGGCTTAGGAGCTGCAGCTCATACACACTCCAATGGGAGGTACAGGCAGCACTTGGCAGGCAGGTTGGACCCAGAGGTGTGGAAGACGATCATCAGCTCCATTTATGTCTTTTTTGTGTTTGGATTCACATCTTTTGTCATGGTCATCGTACATGAGCGTGTCCCGGACATGAGGACGTACCCACCACTGCCTGACATATTTCTAGACAGGTATAAGTGCAAGTCCATAGTTCATGTGCACATTGTATCGCACTCATATCTAATCTGCATGCTAATACACATGTTTTCTGACAGTGTTCCCAGAATCCCTTGGGCTTTTGCTATGGCTGAAGCTTGTGGCCTCATCCTGTGTTACATGTTTATGTTGATTCTGCTCCTCCACAAACACAGGTAATAATAATAATAGTAATAATTATTATTATTGTTCAAGTAGACCATTTGCCTGCTAAAATACAAGGTGTACATATAATATTTGTCTCTATTGCAGGTCCATTCTCTTCAGACGGCTGTGCTCTTTAATGGGAACTGTCTTTTTGCTTCGTTGTTGCACCATGTTTGTCACCTCGCTCTCTGTGCCTGGGCAGCACCTGAAGTGTGCCAGTAAGGTGGGAAGCATTCATGAGATTATATGCAGATTAGATAAATGTTGCCATTTTCAGATCTGGAATGGCCATTATTTCTTGTTGTTTCTTGTTAATTGGCAGCTGTACAGTTTATTCTGGGCTCAGCGTTCCCACTGTGATAACTGATGAACAGCTGCTGCTGTGAGTCACAGCATGACTGATAACTCTTTGCTCCTCAGACGTACGCTGATTCCTGGGGAAAGATGCAGAGGGCACTACTGATCTGGAGTGGATTTGGGATGACTCTGACAGGTGTCCAAACGTGTGGAGACTACATGTTCAGTGGACACACTGTTGTCATCACTTTGCTCAACTTTTTTGTGACTGAATGTGAGTGTTAATACCTTTGTTTGCTTTCAACTACAGACAGTATGACTGTAGAGTATGTTTGGATTTGCAAGGATAAAGCTGACATTATTCTATTTGGTTTCTTATTGTCAACACATCCTGTGAAAAGATCACCAACCCCTCATGTTTTAGTCCGTCTCTCATTACATTCTGACCTTCCTCCTCTGTCTGTGGCTCTCGGACCCAAGCCCATTGGTTCCATATTGAAGAAATCTTAAAAAATTGTCACAAATGTACAGTTACATTTTTTTTTAAGGCTCAGTAATTTCCATAAACAGCTGAGTATTGTAGTTTTTAGCAAACGTTACTCAAACAGGAGTAAATGACTTTTTTCAGCTGCGGATTAATACACATTTAGTTTGCTACGGAGTATTTACAGCAGCAGGACAATCAACAAAAAAAAAAACCAAGTTCATCATAATGAAGAAACATGTCCCCCAGTGCAACAATGTGGCTCACTGATGTGTTTTTAATTTTTGCCGAAATCGAAGCCCTATGTTACAGAGAAATAATCAGTATTAGAGTTTTTCTGTGAGTGAATAGAGCACTTTTTGGGGACTACTTTAAGCCATGGATTAATACCCATTTGCTGTGCAAGACAGTATTTACAGCTTCTGCTCTATCAGGCTTTTGCTACACAAGTAATACTTGTTAGTAGGATTATATTCACTGTTTGTTTAGTTTTTTTTGTTGGTTTTGTAGACAATAAGAACATTTTGAATATCGCTATATTTATTCTTTAATGATTGCTTTTAATTTGCAGACACTCCACGAACCTGGAATCTGATTCACACCATCTCCTGGGTTTTAAACCTGTTTGGGATTTTCTTCATCCTGGCGGCTCACGAGCACTACTCCATCGACGTGTTCATCGCCTTCTACATCACCACCCGCCTCTTCCTCTACTACCACACCTTAGCTAACACCCGCGCCTTCCAGCAGAGCCGGAGGGCGCGCATTTGGTTCCCCATGTTCTCTTTCTTTGAGTGCAATGTGAACGGACCTGTCCCCAACCAGTATCACTGGCCCTTCAACAAACCTGCTTTCATGAAAACTCTGATTGGATAGAGTCTGCTTTCAAAATGCAGCGGCTGCAATGCGCATGGACTGTAATATTAAAGCTTGAATGGGAACTTTTTACCTAATATGCTGCTTACTATCTTTGGATGGTTATATGTTTATTATGTGGGAGTTTTTTCCCCTAATTTGTATAACTGGATGATTTTTATTTTGTAAACTAATCTTATACTACTTTGACATTTTGGGAATATGCCTATTTGATTTCTTGTTTTACACTAAATATGCTGCTGTAGCCAGCAGCTGTTATCTTAATTTGGCATAACGACTGGAGCTAGATTATTGCGCCTAAGAGCTACAGGTACGGATAATTTTCTTTGAGATTTATTTGCTTTTGATTAATTACTTTCATCTTTCATGTTCCACTTTGGGGATGTTCAAGGTTCACTGGTGGTTTGAGTTGTTTGCTTCACTCAACATTTACAGTAGAAAACTGATCAGGCTTCACACAGCTGAAATGCAGGTTGATACTGTAGTTGGCACTTTTTGGGAATTGTCGTGGTGACAGTTCACATGTTGTTTTGTTGCAAGAGATTTGACACCCGTGTGGTAACTTAAACCAAAGGAGTGACGTTTTATTTTCATTTACACTTTATAAATTGAAGTATTTGTTGTATTTCATAATATCACCACTGGGATCGTGTAGTTTCCCAGTAAACTCAACCAAATATCTGAACATTTATTGTAATGCTCAATTTTGCCAATAAGGCTTTAGTATGATTATTTCTTCATCCTAATTTGATACTGTTTTATGTTTTTATTACAGTTTGTTAATTATGTAATGAGTATAGAAATGTGTGGAGATGGATTTTGTTGAAACTTTATTGTCAAGAGTTTTACTCTGTTGCACAGTACAAAGACTGGATTTTTGGATAAAAAAGTTTCAAAAGTATATTGTTTCCTACGTCATGGTTGATCCAAACTTTATCTTTTTAATAATTGTTTACAATTTGTGGCTTTATTTGCAATGCAAGTAATCTATCTCTGCCTTTTGGTTCAGCAATAAAAGTTTACAGATGAGGAAAACTGTTTTTATATTTCAGACTGAATTGTTTCCTTGGCTGCTTTTTCACTAATGTGTTTCTTTTTGCATTTGTTAAATAAAATCAATTATATGTATTTTAAGAAATTTCTTGTGAGTTTGTGAAAACAAGATACAATATCTATCATCATGTCATGATTCAGTGAGGTGTGCCTTTTCTATCAATATAATCTACATGCCTGCTTATCTTCCCCACCTTAAAACAAATACATGATAACAATAACATCACTCTTCAAATATTATATAATGAAGATATTCAGGGGCGAACACCTTAATATAAAGCCTCCTTTAGAGAGTTCTCACACAGATCAGCTTCTTGTTGACCGGGTCACATCACATCTGAGGATGGTACGTATTTTATCCTTTTCAATTAGGGAAGCTATGAGCATGTAGAGTTTGCGAATAAATACACTTTATTTATTATATTTGTAGACTCAGGTCTTGAAGTGTGGTTGAACTATTAAGAAGAAGGTTGCATAAATGTAGATATGGATATATATATTAAACTTTGAAGACATCATGGCTGTCCAAGTGTACTTTATATTTTACGGCATAGTTTAGCTTTACAGTTACCTTCAAATTTATGCAGGACTACATTTTAGTCCCACTTCATCATGTATTATATTATTATTGTTTATAGTATAGATGTGGAGGTGGTAAAAATGTCAGAATCAGACAAAATTGTTTTAGTAAATAATATCAATGGGGATTCCTTCACATAATGATTAAGATTATTGCACAAATGAAAATATGGAAATCGTGCAAATCATTTTAAGTGATCCAAAAGACTAATGAGTCTTGCTTAAAGTAAACTGTGAATCCTTACAAATCTATATTCTGCAAACTACATGTAGTATGTTTCAGACAAAATGTGTGAAACATTGAAATGTATACATAAAAGTGCCCTTTTGTATAAAACTGGATGATTTGGAATGATGATAAATCATCTAAACACGCCTGTATTACATGCAATAGCTACAATGCTAAAAGCAAAAGAGACATGAACCCATTTGCTTTCAATGTTTAGGAGATCTTAAAAGGATGATAAATAAGTGCAAAAATACTCTACAGGGACTATAAAAAATGCACCATGTTTTCAGATGTCTTTTTTTTACTCTTTCAGGCTTCTCTCCATGTGTTTGTTTGTCTGCTGGGACTGGTTGTCCTGTGTCACTCTGCCTGCTTCTTCCAGAAGTTAGAGCTGAAAGATCTGAACAACCCTCCAAAAGGCGAGGGAACATGATAACATTTGGAGGAGACACAATATAACACAGTGTGGCAATAACTAGTCTTTCTTCATCATGAGTGGAGTGCATCATCCAGCTGTTGTTTGCTTAGCTTAACCCGCGTCAGCTGACTCAAAACTTATCAAAACCACACCAATGCACACATCGATAGACACACAGTTAGTCAGCTTGATAAGTGGCTCAACAGTTCCTCTGAACTGTGGTTTTATTTCTTTACACGCAGAATGTGTGGATGAGGATGGAAAGAAACACGATTTTGGCTCTGAATGGGAGAGAGACTGCATGGAGTGCTCTTGTTCGAGCTATGGCATGAGCTGCTGTAGCAAGTAAGATTTTCATTTTTTGATTCATGATATTACACCTTTTATTTTCAAGCAATGCTCATTAAGGAACTGTACAAAAATGATGGGTAGGGAGGGGGCCTAAACCTTATGTCCATCATATTTGTATTATGCCTCCCCCTTGTTAACCGGCCTTCCCATCCTGTAGTAGCAGAGAGCGTGCCAGGTATGCAGAGGAGTTGTTTAGTTGGATATGTTTGTCCAGTCTGCCGGACTCATTGATCTTTTGTCTAACATAGTTTTCTTCCAGTTAGAACCTGTCCATTTAGCATTTTTTATGGCCCTGGCAGGTCCCTGTGGAGCGCTTCATCCCAGCACATCATTAAAAAAATGCTCCCACTGTGCGTGGGTTTTGGTTTCTATGACAACAGTATCTGGACAACAAATCACCACTCTAGCTGCAATTGTTTGATAGACGAGCATTGCGAACAGAGTCCGTCCCTCCCCCTGTTAAAAAAAGAACAATACCGTATATTTTTTATGACCCACCTTTTGCAAGGGAAGTCTGAAATAAAATAAGAATTTGAATCGAAGATAAAGATGACATCCCTAATAATAAGATTCTTTATTTTTGTCACAGGATCCCTGATGAAAGCACAGTTGATATTCATGGGGACTGTAAGCTGCTGGTGAATAAGGAGGCCTGCACTGCCAAGTTGGTGATGAAGTCAGACCCGACAAAAGAGTGTATACCTACTTGAGTGGCCTTCACACGTCCAAACTTTGGTTAACATATTTTATCAACTATTCTATGCTGTGTCCATACAGTAAATTACCAATAAAAACAAACTAATCAAACGTTGTCTTGCTTTTCATGTTTTAAATGTCACTGACAAATCTTTCTATTGTCCCTATGTTGCAAGTTTGCATTCATATCCCTATCCATTTATTTTGAATTTACACCCTTTAATCGTCATGTTGAGGGTTCTGGATGAAAATTGTCTGCAAATGATAAATAAAATGATTATGTTGGGTAAAATATTTATATTTAAAGCTCAATCAAGAAGTAATCTGAATTTAAGTTTCCACAAACCATTGCAAAGTAGCACAATACAACATGAAATGGGGGAGAAAAAAAAAATCAGCTTCAGTGAAGAGTGGGACTATGTGGAACAATAAATAGGTTTTATAGGGTGTATCCGCACAGTCAACCTAGTTTTTTGAATTGCTGAATGGATCCTATAAATTATTTTTGTCTCTTGTTAACCTTTTTTTTCTTTCTTATAGTTCAACTGATTTGTTTCATTTATTCTCGGGTTTTTTAAAATCTTTTTGTGAGGTTGGTGTCATGTCATCATACTGTCTTGTCTGTTATTTGTATATATATTTTTGCCTTATTTAAAGAAATGAAAGTCTGAAAACAAAAAATAATATCTATAACAAAGATAAAACCTCTGTTCCTTCCTGATTGATTTACATCCCTGTAACAGCACTTACAGCAGGTGTCATTTTCAGCATGTAATTGAATAAAACCACCACTGTGTGACAGCAGAGCTTGGTGCTCTGGCACCCAGACAGCCCAAAGCAGCGGTGATCCGCTCGCCCGCTGCCTCTGACAGAAAAACGTTCTGGTGGTTGTGATGTTCAGCTCCTTCTCCAACTCTCATCTCTGTGGATTCACAGCTGCTCAGAGCATCGTCTCCTCTGACATCTTGGCATCAAAGAGACACTCCACACTAGCCAACACACCACGTGAGTGCTTTATTTTTTTTTATACACAATAATGATCTATATTACACAATAAAAATCTTTGTCATAGAAAGTCAGTGTCTTTCTTTAGTTAATTATATATAAAATGAATGCTGTGATGTTTCTCCACTGTCAGCTTGTGGCTTAGTGTCCACAGATATATGTGTACTGTATTCCTCTACTATTACAAATGGTTTTGAATAAGGCAAAAAATAGCAGGGTACAGAAGGCATTTCTAAGGAAACCAATTTCAAAATGAAAAAAAAAAAAAAAACAGGAGAAAAACATGAAAGAAATATTTACATGCATTAATGTTTCATATACAGTGTGGAAATCCCATCTAATGACAGTATTAATAATAATATGTCTTGGGGTGTATCACTCACAACAATCCTTGACACTCCAGCAGAGAATGAGGCTGAGGTTATTATCTCAGGTTGAGCACATTACAGCACTTGTTATCCTGCGCCTCCAAATGCAGGAGGAAAGGAAATAGATTGTTAATGGTCCCACTAACTAGGTGTTTTGGGTATTTGTGTAAAATGAATTCTCAACCATGGATTTCTGAAAGTGGTAATATTCACTGGTGGTCTGGTATAAGGCTGTAACATAAAAGGAGCTTCAATAGTAAGAATATTTAAGATACTCATTGTATATGAATACATTAAAATCAGTTCCTGCACAGAGGTGAATTTAGAGGTTGGGATTTCTCTTTGATTATATAGCAAGCATATATGTACTGACTGTCTTCTTGTGATTTCCATTTTCAAAGATGTTTATTTATAGCAACATTTGAGAGAAACATTGAAGACAATGTAGGTTAATAAATGAAACTGCATTTTTGTACAGCACGACTGCTCTCGGGAAAATACAAGAGAGAGTCAAGGTGATTCAGAAAAAAATGACAGCCATTCTCCCATGTTTCTTCGCTGAGGCAGAAAAGAAGAATATGATAGACAGAGCAGTGCCAGGTCACAGTGATCCTTATCATGCATAGATTCTGCCCTGGTAAAGGGACAATCATAGTAACACATCTGCTTGCTGATGTGCAGCCCAAAGTGTCACATCATTATAGTAAGACAGCTTCCTATCTGTCAAATGGGAAATTCCTCCTTTTTCTCCAGCTCTTGTTTATGGTTCATCTGCTCTATTACAGCTGTTTCCTACATCTGGTTGCTAGTGACATTACACTTGGATGATCAATGCTGCACCACCCTGCCTGCAGCTCACTCAACACACTGACAGAGTAGGTTAGTAATGATGCAGTGTGAAGTGACTGATAGCTGAGTGTGTGTTCCGTAAATGGAAAATGACAAGCTCATTTTCCTCGCCATGCTGACTTTCACTGTACATAGAAGAGGTTTGAGGGGAGAGAGCTAAAATCCATATTTAGGATTTTGACAATGTCATGCCCTCTCATTTTGACATACTACATCTACTACATCATTTATTGTGTACTTAAAAAAAAAAGAAGTGTATGCATGGTAATTTTATTGTCATTACGCTATTATGTTCAGTCTTGAAACCTGACTGAAGGGGTAATTTGTGGGAGGAAAACTGACAAGTCTGAGATCTTAAGATGGGAAAGGAGAGAAGTGGAGTGATAGTTAAGACCAAGAACTAAAGCTACTCTGGGCAACTGCAATTTTGCTATACTATATACTATACACTATACTATAATCTACTTCATTATGGTGTGTAACATTTTTACAAGTGTATTTTGTGGACAATGAACATAAATTAGACCAACAAAAAGACCGATGTAGTTCTTTGTCAGGACTAACAGCAACAAAAAAGGACACAAATGTTGACCTCATGATGACACTAAAGGAGAAGTCAGGGAATGAATAACTAATAAAATAAAATGTCACGGCAATTCACTAAACAGAGACAAGCTGACAGTGTCATCCCAACAGCCATGCCACTAGGATGGCTAAAGATAGAACATAAGGTCACGTTTTAAGATGTCCTAACACAATTCATCTTTCATATGCCTGTCCGGCCACAAAATCCCAGTCTTGCCTTTCTTTCACTCTTTCAAAACAAAAGTACCACTTCCACAGAACATTTCAACTTTAAGAATGATTGCATTTCAAGTGATTTCTGTTTTGCCTTTTTCTGTGCTTCCTGTCTCTTTGTCTCAGATGCATGTTTTAAGAGGGCTGGGATGGACAGTTTGATCCTGCAGGCTGGTGACACTGAAGTCCTGGTGCGATGTCCTTGAGTGGCAACGAGAGCCAATCTTCTCCGTCAGCTCTGCCTCTGCCCTTCAACAGCTCCACCTCTCCACATTCCCTAACATGGGAGGAGGGAAGAAGCACTTACGAGTCTGTGCAGGAGTGGTTGGGGAATAAAACCCAGCTCCTCTCAGACTTTGCTGTTCTTGGGCATGATGAGCAGTGCCCTATGTCTTCTGTCCTCACGGCGTGTCTAGTTGTGTGGTACAGCATCACAATGGTGCTGGGGCTGGTGGGGAACATCGGCCTCATCTGCATCATTGCCCATCGCAGGGAAAAGGTCAATGTCACAGGCATTTTCATCTGCAACCTGTCATTTTCTGACATCCTGGTGTGTGTCTTCTGCCTTCCCTTCACTGTCATATACACGCTGATGGACCATTGGGTCTTTGGCTCGCTGTTGTGCCGGCTGGTGCCGTTCATCCAGTGTGTGTCTGTGACCGTGTCTGTGTTGTCTCTGGTGTTCATCGCTCTGGAAAGACATCAACTCATCATCAATCCCTCTGGCTGGAAACCAAGCATCCCTCAGGCCTACGTGGTGGTTGTTCTCATTTGGATTCTGGCCTGCTTCACTTCCTCACCTTTCTTGGCCTTTCAGCTACTAACAAGCGAGCCCTATACTAATGTAATGCTGCCCCAGTCTCCACTCCATCACCAAGCCTCTCCTTCTCTCAATTCTTCTCCACCTCAACCTTTTTCTTACACATACAAAAACTCATCTGCGCCAAATTCATACCGCACCCTCTTTTCTTATGTGCCCACCTCTCCACATATGGAGGCCTGTCTGGAGCACTGGCCTTCCCAGCACCACAGGCTCGCTTACACCACATGGCTCCTGCTGTTCCAGTACTGTGGTCCACTGTTGTTGGTCCTGCTCTGTTATGTTAGAGTTTTTGTGCGCCTTCGCCACCGTAAAGACATGCTGGACCGCGGCAGGACACCAGAGAGCCAGCGCATGACCCACAGCCGCCGAATCAACATCATGCTGGTCGCCCTCATAACAGCCTTTGCTCTTTGCTGGCTGCCACTCACCATCTTCAACGTAGTGTCAGACTGGAACCAGGAGGCTCTGCCCATCTGCCACCACAACCTGCTGTTCTCCCTCTGCCACCTGCTGGCCATGTCCTCCACTTGCATCAACCCCGTCATCTACGGCTTCCTCAACTCCAACTTTCGGCAGGAGGTGAGAGAGGTGCTCCTGCACTGCCGCTGCAGCCCGCTAGAGGAAGAGTGCGAGCGTTTCCCCATGTCCACTGTGCACATGGAAGTGTCCCGCTCCTCTGTGCCTGTCAACTGCAGGAGCAACTCTGTCTATGACACTACAACCTGAAGGATGCTGCTAAAGAAGGATATAGTCACACAAACTGTAGAGTTATAGGACTAACTCCTGTTGTTTTTCCTGCCTTTAATGGCAGTACATACAATAGTTTTGAGTGGTTTAAAGTGCAACATTTTTGTCAGTGGTTTGAAGTGAAGTTTGCTGTACAATGTTGGTTTATCTTATTATGCAGTAGCAGTAAGGAGTGTGGTGATGTAAAAAAAAAAAGAGTCATTTCAAACTAATCTGTTGCTGTGTCCATAGAGGCTTCATACTAATTGTATAAAGTATGTAGTATATACAATTAATTACACTGCTTTTTTGTAGTAGGTTTACAAATGACAAGATCGAAACATTTTACATTTTTATACTAACAGAAGCTGATCAAGCGTGTTGGACGTCAATTAAACTGTGACTTTAGAGAGCTACTGCCTCACCACGATCGTCTTTAAAACACCAAATGAGGGAATATCTTTTGAAATAAAGGTGTTAATTCCTCCACTAAAGTTTCAGAGACTGAAACTTGGCTTGTTGTGGACTAGCACACTATTAAGAGACTTTCCTATATGTTGGTTTTTGTAGTGCTGCTGTTGTATTTCTTTTCTTTATATATCTTTTGTATTAATGGCATTTGTGCTGTGAAATCGGTGTGTGAGCTTCCAAGGTAAAGAAATACACAAAGTGTAATTTTAGTGACTAATGTGATTTACAGTATAGAGGTAAAATGTAATGATTTATAACACTGTTAATTATACATTTGGTTTAGATGAGTTAAATATAAAAATTGACATTGAATGTGTTTGCACTTGGCTTTTAATGGATGTTAAATTGTGTACAATTTTGGCACAGGGAATGATGCACTAAATGTTTTAATATATTTCATAACACTTCAGAGCTGTATATAGATTACATACCATTGTCTATCTCTTTAATCCAAATGCTTACTTATGACTGTGCATGTATGTGTGAGACTGTAGGCCAATGTAGTCATGTATATGTGCCTGGTTTAATAATTAAATTTCTACCATATGCTGTTCATTTTCTACTACCTCAAATGCCTTATTCTCTGTATTAAATATAATATACAATTTGATTTCTTTGCTACATGAAAGAAAACATAAGACAATATAGAACAAATGAATGCTTTCTAAAATTGGATAAAGTGTGTCTCCCAAAATAATTTTGCTATCCAACCTGTAAAGACTGTAAAACGCATATTAAATACTGTTTGACTCGTCTGAGGCTGTCTGTGCCTGCAAAGACAATGAGATGTCTGTAGAAGTAGGAAGTAAAAACAGACACTTTTAAAATATTTTTGAGTTAATGGATGAGATATTCTGACCCCAACTCTGAAATTTTTAGTTGAAACGTCACCTGAAAAACATTTCCATTGGTTTGACTTGACCATATTTCCTCCTATGAGCCTTTGATTTATTTAGATCAGTGATTCTCAAAATGGGGGCTGTGGTGCAAAGTTTTCAGATTTTCATCATGTTCTCATCTAACAAATTGTATATTATTTTCAATACAGTAATCATAATCTGTTTTATTGTGTGTGTGTGTGTGTGTGTGTTCTGAAGTTCACTTAAAATTAGCCCTTTTCTCTTGATTTTCCTATGATATTTAGTTTAGATACAGTGTTACTTGCAGCTAAATTGAATTTATGTCAATTGCATTGTTTTATGAGTATTCTGTGTAGAGATAGTGAAAATATGATTAAAACATGTCTAATATATTTCTGATACATTTCTCTTGTGTTGTTATTTCACACTAACTATGAATATAAAAGTGGCACAAACATACGGTATATTCTCTATCTTGTAAGAGAGTTTCGGCTGAAAAACTATTCAGAACCTTTGATCTAAAGTACTCCAAGCAAACTGCAAGAAACTTGTGAGTTTCGCCAGAATCCAAATTTAGGGCCATCATAAAATTATTTAATACATTAGGCCTATAATGGAAATATTTTCCTCAACTTTTGACCGAAAATTAAGTCAAGACAAACAGAATAAATAGCAGTAGCACTTCTAAAAGGTTCAGTCGTTCACTGTCGAGGTTTAAAGTAGACTTCTTAGGGCCCTTCTCAGGATACTACGATGTTCCCTTGGCCATAACTTCTTGATTGGAAGTGACGTATGTTACCTATCAGCCAATGATGGCCCTTGTCCCAGAATGCATTGTATCACAAACTGCACGCGCGAACTACCTACAGTTAAGTTAAGTTGTGTTGGTAACTGCGCAATTTAAGCTTCACTGCCTCATAAAGTAAGTGTACGGCAGTTGTTAAAAACACTGGTTAATATCTGTATTCGTGCCTTTGTACTGCTTATAGTCAAACATATGTGTAATACGTATGTCAGCATATTACGGAAGTATTAACACAAGTCAGCCACGCCAGCGTAGCGTAATGCTAAAAATAACCAAGGAACTTAGCTCGCTAATTTAGCAACGACACGTATCGTAAACTAACGGTAAAATAGCAACAACAATAGCGCTCTTAGCTAGGTAATATATATGTTTTAAGTTGAACACACTTGTGTTTGATCAGACGTGTGCTTATATTGTTGATGTTACACAGTAACTGACATAAGGTATTTAACCCAACATTAATCGATTCACGATTTACATAGCTAACATTAGGCGATTTAGCTAGCTAATATTAGTTCTACTCTTTGTGTTACATTCATTGGATTTACAAAAGACCACAATAGTAATGTGTTTTAATAATACAGGTAGAGGTCGGCAGACATCGTATGGACCCCCACAGAAAAAGCAAACTTATTTAATGGCAGGTGGTCATACAGGCGAGACTGCCAATTTCCAGTACTGTGGCATTAGTTACAAGTTGAAACATGCATCAGCACAGCTTTAGATTAGAAACCTGTATCTTCACTGGTTATGATATGATTAGTCAACAAGTGGTTGGTAGATTGATAGAAATTATATTCAACCCTCTAAAGCAAAAGTACAGCTTCACAAATGTGATGAGTTGTTTTTCCTCTCCATCTCATACTTCATTATATGATAACCATAGAAAAATATTTGTCTTACAGTTTTTGCCCGATAATCACATCAATATCAGCAAAAAAACAAATACTTTACTTATTCTGTTAATCAAAAATATATTTAGTAGAATACCTAAAGTGAAAATAAAATAAGAGTTGCTGTTGCAGTTGCCATGATCTTGAAATTGATTGACCGTCAGATACATTTTTTGTGGTCACCTGCAATTAGTTTAGTCAGCATGATGGGCCAGTGATTTCATATGTTCTGTTACTAAAAATGTGATCTATTAGCT
>CALSCE010009347.1:12540155-12586471 GCA_943593645.1 Bovichtus variegatus
TGTATCCAGCCTTTAATGATGACAGCAATCCTGTGTTAAAGAACAAGAAAGTGAGTAGAGTCAGATTTACATGAGAGGTTTATGTTGGTCTCACAGTTTAAGCTGTCACTTTAATCAGTGTTGGACCACTGTTTGTCAAGCCTTACATTGTGCTGATTTTGGATGTCTTTTCTTCATACACAATACAAGAGCTAATGCTTACCTTTATTCACTGTCATACTGACCCATAGAGACAAATCCACACAAATCCTAGAACTAGAACCTGTGCAATTACACCAGCTAATTTTCCTTGATATTTTGCCCTAAAATAAGCTAGTGTTATTGAGATTGAGTTTATTACTTATTGAGTTGACTTTTCTAGGCAATGTGAGAACATGGCCTTTTATTTTAGTGATTTTGAAGTATTTAAACCTGCTTTTATTTTCTTCTTATTCGAAACTTTTATTTGTATTTGATTCACTTAGCATCGTTGCATGCAGCCGAAAGATTCTCCAGAGAGGACAACTGAAAACGACAGACGCATGAGAAAAAAATTTGACAAGTTGATGAAAGACATACCTTTAAAACAACCTCTGGGTAAGAGATTTTAACACCTTAAGGAACTTTAAAAAAAAAAAACAATTGTGAATTAACAAACTAAATCCTTTGGTTTGTTTTTACCCACAGTTACAGTTACAGATGTGTCGCCCATTATTATTGATGAAAAGAATGGAATCGTCTATAGCCCTGCGTTGAAAAGATCAGATTATATGGCGCAGCGTTTGAAAGACATGAAAGAGAAACGTGAAAACCTCTCACCCACAGGTATGTGCAGCAGCAGTTGTACAGCCTGATGAACTCGCACTTAAAATATTTCAGCACTTTTGAAACAACATACATTGACATTAATGTCACTGTCTTTCAGCTTCTCAAATGGTTGAATCCTGCTCACCCTCTGGGATGAAGCCTTCTCTTGGGAGCACACCGACCTTCAAATTCATGTGTAAGACAATTTGGTGTTGCTGATAAATTGAAAATATATTTAAGTTTTTATCTTTTCCAACCCCCAAGATCAGTTTCTTTATAGGGAAGTGATTGGGCCTTCCTTATACCATATTTGATTTGTATTGCAATAGTTAATATAATAAAGATATCTAGTGTGTGTTCAAAGTGGCTACACATTTCTGTATATTTAGAATATTCATTACAAGCAGTTAGCTGGCAGGTTAAGCAACAAGATGAAACCAGGTGAACCCACGTGGTGAAATCCAAGATTGTACTTGGACTTAGTACCTTGGCAAGTGCTTCTTGAAGTTAAATCTCTGCTCTTGTGGCGTATATCATCATCAAGCTCATAAAATAAGGAGGGGAATGTTTGAAAACAGTAAAGAAATTACATTAAAAACACTTAAAAAGTATAGAGTAGTATGACAGCACCAAGCGTCCTTGCTGTATGAACAGCTCCTCATCAGCCTCTTGCTAACTTTGTTGCAATTTGTCAGGTGAAGAACAATGTGAAGTGGGAGCAGCTGCCTGTGTTTTTATTATTTTATATAAATGATGCACTAAACCCTTAATTATTTAAATTTTTTCTGAATACAGATGACCAGTCTGATGATGATTCCAGTGTTTCTGTTGCTGAACCTGCTTACTCACCTGATAAGGAAGAAGGGAGAAAACAAGTTGATGTTACTGATCATGACCATCTCGAACAACGCCACAGGAAAGGCTCTTACAAGCCGTGGCTCTCACCCTGCCATAATGGGCCTAAACGGATTTCAAGTCCCGTGAAATGTCCTGACTTCACGGAGAAAGAGGACAAAGAAGAGGCTAGACAAAAAAAGTCAAGGACTTTAGACAAAAAAAAAAAAAAGCCAGCAGAGAAACACAAATCTGTAGGTTTAGTAGAAAGTCCTTGCCAGGATATGAGAACTGACAACAGCAAGAATGTTCATAAAGAAAAAAGACGTTCACAGATAAAACCACCTATTTCATCACCCAACGAATCTGAAAAGGGAAAGAAAAAAATCAAAGCAGCTAAATCTTTTACAGAGACTAAGACCCATTTTTGTTCTGACGCTGCAAACTCTTCTAGTTGCATCTTGTCACCAACCAAATTATGTGCTGCTTCATTTGAACTGTCAAAAGAAACTACTACTTCATTACAGAAAAAACCTAAACGAGCCAGAAAGTCACTTCCCACCTTGGCGCGATCTTTCACCCTTTCCGGTGAGTCTACAACTGTGGCCTCAGGTTCCACTGATACAGATGATGTGTTTGAGGACTATTTCTCCTCAGCTAACCACAAACCGATATCAAAAATACGTCCTTTGCCTCATCTACCTGTGGAGAGAGACAATCAGATTCCTTTTGAGTTGGACTCTGTTCCGAGTAAGAGAAAACGAAAAGGAAGTGAAAGCATTGGATCTAAAACTAACAGAAAAAAGAAGATGAAACTGGAAAAAAGTCAGCAGTCTGATGCATGCAGTGAGCCTCAAAGTCATCCACAACTGGATGTTACAGAATCTTTGCCTGCTTTGGAGGGTCCAAGTGGTGATGTAACAGTCGTGGCTAAAAGGCGACGACAAAGCACCTTGCCATTTACAAGCTCCAGCACAACTACAAGGAATGCAGTGAAGCGGAGAAGAGCATCTATATCAGTACAACCCACAATGTTAACAACGGACGCTAACACTATGTCGGAGCTGCCGAAAGACTCTGATTTCAATGTCCTTTCTCATACCTTGGAAAGTGAGTAGTAAGGCTAGAACATTTAATAATAACACTTTTTCTTCTATTATTTTTTATCATTATGAAGTGAACAAAACAAAATGTTACTAATAGTGTTTAAACTTTCACAATGGTGGAGGTTTGTCATTAGTTTCTGTAATCCCTGGGTCATTTATGTGATATCAAAAGGTTTGCAACATAATTATTATTTCAGGGAATAATGATTCACTCCAGCTAGTTTTTGGAATGTATTATTTATTTCTGGATGTCACAAGAAGAATAAAGAAAAACTTCAATTTAAAAGAATGAGGCCTTTTCATATGAATATTGTCATTATGTTTGTCTTTCGAAGACCTAATTCATAAATAAGATCATAAATGTGTTGTACATGCACACACATGTGTGTATAGAGCAAGAGTTGGAGATGTGTTCTCCCCACGTCTCTGCATTTCCTCTGGTTTCTCAGGGGGATTGGAAGCTTTATTTGCCTGTAGATGTGGATTTGTTTGTCAGTATGTGATAGACTGCCGACCTCATAGACCACGTGTACCTGCATCTCGTCCAACGCACGCTGAGGCCTGACTCCCCAAGATCCTGAAATGTATAAGTCGATTTGAAACTGGACAGAGTTAGAGATGCACTGAATATGTTTCTAAACTGATCATAATTCCAACCTAAGCCTCCTTTACTGCTGTGTTTAAAAACATTACTGATGTAAAAGAAGCTTACAGTATCAAAACACATGAATAGCTTAGATTTAACATTAGACAAATTGAGCAAATTATTTTTTTATCATTTTATTGAAAAAGTGTTTCTTGAACAATATGACACTTTTTTTGTGTCACATTTACCTCTTAGTCAACTTTATTCTTTAAAATAATGATTGATTTGAATATATTTAATTTCTAATTTGAAGTAAATACTCTATAATTATCTGGTAGTAATTAGGTGGAAGTAAGTGGTTTAAAAATGTAGCAATTTACAATTTAATGATACAGTTTTCAGCCAGGTGTACATGGAGAGATGAACCTGAATTCACACACCCACACACACACAAAACTGCCTTCTGCGTGATAGCTTGAGTGAAATCCCCCCCCACACTGTTTTCAATGTTTTTTTCTTGTTTTCAGATGAAGGTAGCGGAAATGTACGTACAGTTGCAGCTGTCTTAACAGAGATCCCCTCTGAAGGCGAAGAAGACGATCACAATAAGCAAGTCAGCGTGAGTGTTCAGAACATGGTTAACAACACAAAGGTAAGAAATCATGTTTATGATGATTGAATTTTAAACATTGAGCAAATTATTTTCATTCACTGAATCAGATTTTGTTAACTTAAAAAATAGTGTATGCTGATGGTACAGTCAGTATTATAGGACATCAAAAAGAGGAAGTTCTGAGTATTAAGTCACCAGTGGGAAGCTTACTGATTCAGTAGGGAAACCGCTGTGATGTGGTATGGCAGTTTTAATTACAGATCTCAATTTGTTCATTTATATTCTTCGTTTGTCCACTGTTTTGCTTTGGTACGTGCTGAATTACATGTCTTTGACTTGGACGCCTTTTCTCTGTATTATTCACGCTTCATTTGCTTGAGTTTGTTCTTTATTTATCTTCCAAATCTATTGCAGCTTCAGAATATGACAAAGTCCTGACACTCATGGTTTTCCGTAATATAGGAAGCTCAGGAAGTAAACAAAACATCAGTAGTGTGTGTGTGTGTGTGTCATTCCTTTTAAGTATTTCCTGCATCAGGTCATACACTTCCATAGCTGTAGGCATTTGACGCATCTAGTGAAGAGGTTCTGTCTGGTCCTGAGGGTTTCCTGTGTTTTGCCTTTGTGATGGTAGCGTACAACTTCCTTGCTTGTGAAATGCACCTGGGCTCTGTTTTCGTTACGGCTGGTAACCTCAACAAGCTGTAGCTGAAAAAAAGCCAAACATGACATCACTCTCTTGGTTCTGTAAAGATCCTGATAATAGATTAATGTTTAAATGTGAGGCAGTATGTGGTGATACGTTCTTAGAGGTCACACCTGCATGGCTCACCAGTCTTTGAAAGTGCAGATGGTAAGCAATGATACATTTCATGTTGCTTGACTTTGGGTGAATACAGTGCAATTGTGCTGTTGTTGTTAAGATTGTTAGACAAAAAAAAAAGTAACCCTGAACCCTGTTAAAATAATTATTTAGCCTCTTTTTTTTCATTTTTAGCAGCGCCTTTGTTCAATATCATTCCACATAACTTTGTACTAATTTCTTGTCATCCCTCTACTGTCAATCCTCTGGACCTCATTATGATTTCTGAATGTATCTGTAACTCGGCACACTACTGGAGTCCCTAACACTGAGGGAACTTGTTTTTCATAAATCCTTTTAAGGAAAGTCACTACAGGTGAAAATGGTATTTTAAACAAACAAACACATATCAGCATTAAACTTCTCCAGTTGATTACTTACATTAAGACAATTCATTTTTGTACTACAAACTTTCAGCAAGGTTTTGTTTAAACATGCAAATGAGGCAGTATCTGAATAAATATGTGCTAATTTGCATGTGTTTCCGGAACGTTAAACTTAACATTGGCCTTAACATTGGCCATAAACAAAAACATTTTTCCCTATGTTTTTAGGAATTAAATGTTATAAAATCAGGCTATGAATGATACATGAACAGACCCCTCTGTAAAAACCTTCAGAGTCTGAGAAAAAACATTTTTTTAAGAAAAAGGCCTAAAACTAAAAATGTACTAGTAGATATCACCATGAACCTTCCTCAGTTGATTACTTACATTAAGACACTTATTATTTTATTACATGTTTTCTGAAATTGTATAATTAAAGATGCAAACAGTGCATTAACTAATGCTAACTTTTGGTAAATTTAGGAGCAACCTACAGAAACAAATAGACAAAGTAAAAAGTAAAATAATCTTGTAAATGTGTATTTTGGATGTTTTCTTTCCACTAGTCTAAAGAAGATGTTATGGAAGCAAAATAGCCAAAACTCTCAAAATTGACCCGTGCATAAACAAATTATGTTTTTGCCTGTAGTGTCTCACTTTAAGTGTAAATAGCTAAGAGTCAGAAGACTTTGAAAGTTGCTTTGACTGTGTTCACGAAAAGCATGTTAACTGATATGATTAATACTGTATGTGCTGTGGTATTGTTCAGTCAAAGTTAATATTGGGAGCTTTTTAGTAGTGACAAGTGGTTATCTGGTATTTTTACTCTCATAACTACAATTTGTAATTGGCTCCTACAGCTTCAGTCAACCTCAATCTTTGCAGAGACCCAGGATCCTCATTTAAATTCTGCGCAAAGTAGCAGCCAGCCAGCAGGAGACCTACTCATACAGGGAAGAATTTACTTTATTTCTGTTGGGAGTGTTTGTGCTCAGAGGCCGTGCTGCAGTTCACACCAGCTCTTTGTCAGAGGCTCATTATGTGCCGCTCATTCTTCAATGTCTGTTTTTTTGTGCTTCTGCCAGAACATGTTCCCTGCATAAGATAAGCCAAAGTCCCCTTTGAGGAACCTTTAGAATTGCTGCTCATGTTTTGAGTTGTTTGACTTCGTTTGAAAGACGCCAAAATGAGCAGATTTTCTTGTCACCTTTTGGCAGTGCTGTAGTGTTAGAGGAAGATAACCCTTTTGTAGATCATTAAGTGGAATATACAAACTTTTGCCTTTGAAGAAAACTCCTATCAGGACAACCGAGGAGTAGCAGTCATGGGGTGATGGTAACCAACTCAATGGCTTCCCAACTTGCTTATCAGGGATAATGTGTGGGAGGGGCCGGTGAGCGTTTTGGCACCGCTGTGTGCAGCAGACCTTAACCCCTGACTTCCAGCTGGGGCACCAGATATCAGAGCGTGGCAGGAAAGGACCCGGTGGTCCTGCTTGTAACTGCTGCTCAGGTGTTTGTGTCGATGATGGCTTTGCTGTATTGGGGCCAAAGTACGAGGCTGGATGCACCACAGTCGTCGGGTTACAAATTTACAGTTCCGTTTCAGTGGCTCTGAATATGTTTTTCTCCACTCATGGCCTTGGTGTTTGATTTCCTTTTTGGTCTCTATGCAACTATACATCCGGCAGGGTTGTTGAAAGTGTACGGTCTGTCTGTCTGTTGAATAATGATCCTTTTACCTGTTCAGTGCTCTTATCAGTCAACAAACCAGCTCACAATACATACACCCAAAAGAAAACGCGTGCATTACATTTCTCAGTGTATTTATTTATTTATAGATGTATTATTGGCTACTTTGAAGTGTTGTTTTGTTCTGCATTTAGTTCACAGATTTCGTTTGTGGTTTCTGGGATTTTAGCTCCTACAAACACAAGCCAAGAAGCAAGTCGAGCCAAATCTGTGCTCTATAGCTGCTCCACTTATATTTAATTGTTAGGCAAAAATGTGGATATTGTGACACAATACAATGTGGGGTTCCTTCCACTATAAGGCTTAGACCTACTACAAAAAAATAAAATAGGTGTAAAAAGCATTGAACACAGACTTGCACTAATTTATCTTCGAGAGCATATTGTGCAATGGTTTAATCTGACTTAACTTCTAGCTTTTGTCTAATTGCTTTACAATGACATTAAGTTTACGGAATATTAATTCTTAGAAGTGTCCATGATCATTTAAGTAAAGAAACATTTGGTTAAGAAAATGTTTTATCCCTGTCATAAGTTTTGTGTATTTGTCTTTGTTTCAGGCTATAAAAACATTGGTCATGACAAGCATGCCCACTGAGTAAGTACAAACATTTAAACATTTTTGTCTTAAAATAAATGTCACCAGCCATAGATTGCTCAGAACATTGTTAATACATTGGTGATAAAATATGTCTTGTTAAGTCATTTGTGTTTGATGCTTTCTACTCTACTAACCTCTTGTAGGAAGCAGCACACATTGGTCCAGGTGGTGACGACATTGGGTGGCTTTTCAATCGTTGACCGAGTTTGTGAAAGCACAACTCATGTGGTGTCTGGGGGTCACCAGCGGACTCTCAATATTCTGTTGGGCATAGCTCGTGGCTGCTGGATCCTGTCTTATGAATGGGTATGTAGCTTGTGTATGTTTGGAAGCCATGACGTGGAATTATTTTAAATGATGATGAAGTGTTATAGTACCTCTTATTTTCATTTTCCTGAGTAGATCCTCTGGTGTTTGGAGCAAAGGCAGTGGATTCCAGAGGAACCTTATGAACTTTCAGACCATTTCCCTGCAGCACAGGTGAGTACCAATACTAGTTTAGTAGCACTACTAAACGTGTCCACCACACAAGTACTGCCAGCATTAAACTTCACTGTAAAGCTGATTTATGTTCTCCATTAGTACAAGCAATACGATCTATTTGAATTTGAATGGCCATATCAGAGTTTTTTAATGCATGGCATTCATTAATATTAAAGTAGATTAAAATAACAGAACGTTAGTAAGGGAGTTTACGCCTTTGCCTATATATTTTCTATTCTGAATGGGACACAATTAATATAGAAGCCAAAAAAAAGTACCAGGTACTGTACACAACTTTAGCTAAGTTAAGTTGAGTAGAGCCAAAAACGGGACATAATCCGCCTATTTAGACCTGGACAAGTGCCGAGCTTAAGTTGGAGCTACACATTAATGTGCTACAGAAATGTTTTTCATGTTTTTCACTTAAAAAAATTGATTATAAAAAATATTTGAACTTTGCACATAGACAAAAAAAACATTACATTCATGACATAAAATTCTTAATTTTTATAATTAGATGAATTTTTTCTGAGCATAAAAATGTTCTATTCTTAATCATCTTAGTAATGCCCCTTTTTGACACTCAAAACCAATAAAGGCTCATTAATCCACAGCTGAGGAAGTTGGACGGAAACCTGCTAATTTTTATTGCCAGTCATCCATTTTCAGTCCGCTTGTTTTTCCTGAAGCATCCTGTGTGAACTGTGAATGTTGCCTCTTCCTGAACTCGTCATTCAATAATCACTGTCCGCTCCAGCCACTGCGAGGGAAGACGTGGGATCTTGATGTAAACGAATGTCGACACATTTCCGCTTGAAATTGCATGATGGCTTTTGTTGTGACAGAAAAAGTATTTTTTATGTCACCATTGCTGTTTGTCATTCCTTAACCCTAAACCACATGCGTCTCTCTAGTTATTCAGATCCTGTGCCCTGTGGAGCATAATGAAGCCTTCAGCTGTTGTTAGTATAAATGATAGAAGCTGGTTTTAGTATTACTCTTTCCTATTGTTTAAACAGACAATTTTCACAGTGAATTTCATCTTTCAACGTAAAATGATATGCCTTTGTTCAAAGAATGTTGCATGACCTCAGTGAAATGGCAGCAAGATTAACATGTCACATGAGGCCAATGTGTTAAGCAGTTTGGCCATTTTAACTTTAACTCGACAATGTGTGACCATGAAGGTTTTACTGTAACTATGCCTTTATATCTCTGCATTAGACCTTTATGGGACATGTTGCAAATCAAGGATCAGGACTGCTTTATGGCTGTACTGGATTCATCTTTATATTAATCTGATATACCTTAAATTGTCAGGTATTTAATTAGCCAAAAACAAGACATTCCCATGTGGCTATTTTATCCATAGACACCAAATTGACTGTCACAAGACAATATCGCACTATAAAATGACGTAAACTGTGATATAAGATTTTGTCCATATTGCCCGATGCCCGCTATTAGCTATGCCCATTAATCTCTTCTGATAATTTGGGAATTACATTTGAAATGCGTAGTTAAACTGGTTAGAGTCCCTAAAAGCAACAATAAAACATAAAACAAACTTTCGAACATTTAGAAATTTTATTTTGTGCTTGAAATGATAAAACATTGCTGAAATAGATGTGGTGATCTGGAATTGTGAATTGTGCGTTCACCAGCCTGTTCAATGTCATAGTGTAGAACAGGAATATTGCTAAAAAGGACTTTAGAGTTGTGGCTTACATCTTAAACTCTCTGCCTTGTGGTTGTGCTTAATATTCAACTTCTGTTATATATAAGTGGGTAGAGCATTACAGTCAAAGTCTAAAAAATCTAAAGCCAGTGTTTACTGGTGAGAAATTCATCTTCCTCACTTTCTTCTTAGAACTTTCTTATATATTTTACATGTTGCTTCAAAAGAAACATTACATAAATTAAAGAAAAATACATTTCTAAAAGACTGCAAAAAGATCGTCATGTATGAGCATGTGGGAAGGTACTGCAACATTATATTAGAAGAATTCCTCTTAGTTGATGTGCAATGAAATCGTCAACTAGCTAGGACATTAAGATCTGTAACAAAATGTTAAATATCAAACTTAAAATCTACATATAAATTAAACGACAAACATACATACATTCTTGGGAGGAAAACAACGTTAAGAGAAACATCTTTTGTGGCATTTTTACATTTGCATTTACATTTTATGCATTCAACAGATACATAACAATCACTTTGAGCAAGTTGTTTATCTGTGTGATGTACCATAGTCTCTTTTTTACAATGACATAGGCAGCTATTATTCAAAACATGGTTAAATGGGTGCTTGAACTACATTGAAATATTAAAAGTAATTAGATTAATTAATGTCACATTTAACTCTGGCCTCTTCTGTGTTGTTAGCTAGCTGTTATTACACAATGTAATTACTCTACCTGTAGTTGTGTATATATATACATACCATCAGTATAGATATTTTTCATTTTAAAAGTCCATATTTCACAATTTCTTGCAACAACCCATTTGATTTAAATTATTAAACACATAAACATGCACAAAATATGTCCTTCCAAAGGTATGTAAAAATATGTTCATGAAGTGCTTTGGTTCCCTTGAAAATTTTTATTTTTGGTTTTGTTGCTGTTTGTCGGGCAGAATTCTGCCCAGTTTGTTTACGGTAATCTGAGCGTGACAGTTCAAAGGGAACCTGAGAAGTCTGCCGGTCTGATCATCATTGCAGTGGACTTCAGTGAGTAGCCCGAGCCTTTCCAGTAGTACCATTTGATTCCATTGAAGCGATTTGAATTTTGGCCTTCCTGGTAATACATCCCATTCAAATTGGACGGACCACAGGCATCAAACCACCAACCTAAAACATCAAAAACAAACTTTAGATGTATTGCGGTCAAAGAGGATACTGCATGCAGCTCAGTGTAGAACAGTGATGGTGTTTGCCGTTTTTTCTTAAGCATGATATTGTTTTACGAAAGGGCTGGTTTGGTGGGCTTTCATTCTTGTGTGGAAATGTTTCATGATCACAGGGCAAAGCGGTTGTGGGGACTTTCAGTGCATTTAAAGTGTTTAAATGCACTGTTCTTTCAATTAAGAAAGCTATGAATGAGAGTAAAACCATCTGACCACACTAGAACTCAAACTAAAATTATTTAAAATTGTATGTATGTATATGTATATATATATATATATATATATATATATAGTTATAGTTATAGTTGTGTGTATGTGTATATATTTATATATACTGTATATGTAGTTATATAGTAGGAAAGTTTGGAAACTGCCATCTTGAGACTGCCGACACAAACCTCTGAGGTTAAGCTGTAACATCTACTCCATATAGTGGCAGTACACTCTTTTGTAAGTGTCATGGTGTCAAGGCAGGCATTTTACATTTGGCAGCATCTAACTGAAAGTGACAGTAAAATTGCCACTGCTCTTACGCAGAGATGTTGTCATAGAGATTGTCACTTATTGTGCACACACCCCTTTTTGTTTTACCTCCTAATTATTCTTTTTTTTTAGTTTTCATCAATGTATGCCGTGAAGAAACTGACTGTTAACTTGGTTTATATGTTTAAGACTCTGGATTTAGTTTTTTGTTCAGCAGTAACAACTGCGCTGTCATACGTCGTGCATAAGAATAGCTTGTATATCTGTAAACGGCGTTCAAGAAAACCTTAAAAACCTAATCTTTCAGTTAAAAATAGAGTTTGTAATATTGTTTTTACGAATTTATTATGGTTTTATACATATTTACTACATTCATTCATGTTTTTGTTTATTCAAAACAAGCAGCTTCATATTTGTAATGGCAGATCCTGCTTTACTCAGTTTTTCTCGGTCAGTGCCACTCGGTCACGATTGAGCATTAGGTGCAAATGGAGTCCCCTGTGAGAGCCCCCTGTGAGAGCCCCCTGTGAGAGCCTCCTGTGAGAGCCCCCTGTGAGAGCCCCCTGTGAGAGCCCCCTTATGGGAATAAAGGGAGAGGGTTGGGGTTTTCATGCTTTCATGATCACTTGGTAGACCCCAATACAGAGGGAGACAAACTTCTGGCAGCGGAGTCACTTTCAAGGGAATGGAGGAGGACCTTTAAGCCACAAGAGGAGAGAGGGAAAAGCTCTGTTCCCAGGCTATTAATGTCAGCCATTGTAGGGGCTGAATTCCCCAATGAGTTGATCAGTGATTAACTCTGAGCTCTAATTGTGGTCTTTGACCTGGCCACAAAAGTACGGGAGCCCTTAAAATGCCCTTGAAGATTTCGGGGGAAGTGCCAAGATTTGGGTGGGTGGGAATTTGTTTCACAACAAGTGCCATCGCAAATCAAAGTAATTATTGTATTTTCCTGACGAGCACAATTATTCAAAAGCACAAGTTATCTACAAAAAAAAATGTGTTTCTTACCCCCTGTTGTCAGTTGTGAACATTTGCAAACACATTTGTCGTTGTCCACATCCTTTGTACTGAAATCACTTCCTGGCTGCCCGATGCTGCTTATTTTGCCTGCTGTTCCACTGAAGCCTTTAAGCTGTATCCTGTAGAATGGGAAAGGAAAAATGAAGGAAGAGGAGGAGGAAGTCCATGATTGCTGTTCCTCAAAAGGCAACGTCCAACTCACTTATACAGTTCTTTGACCATAGCTTCACTAATACCGGATCTAAAATGGGGCATTAGGATTAAAGTGTGTGCTATTTGCATTACAGTTTTAACTTACTTCATTTTTGTTAATTGTTCTGCTCTTTGTCATTTTCTGAAGCAGCTTGGTGATTTCATATGTTGTCATGCTCTTTTTACTTTTTGCCAAAGAATATGAGTTGTGCTATTTGTGTCCTTGTAGGAGTTATTTGGAATTACTGAGCCAACTTACTGGAGACCAAATTGGTCATAGTCAAGTGGACTTAAGACCTGAAAAGAACTGTGTTGAATCGGAGCATTTCAAGGTCTGTTTGTCAAATTCAAAGGAAGTATCCATTCCACTCCTGAAATCAGCTTAGGTTCAGAAAAGAAAATACTTGTGAGGGTTGTGTTATTGCCAAGAGGTGCAGACTGAATGTTAGAAAACCAAAACATTTGATGTATTTCCTATTTTTCAAACACCAGTTTTATTACATTTTCTTTGGGCTGATGCCAGTACGTTAGTAGGAAGTAGATGGTCTTATACAGCAAAGAACCATCGTCCAGAGGAATTTATTTAATGTGTTTTGAAATAGATGTAGGAGGTCAGCATTTATGACTTTTTTTTTTTTTTTTTTTTTTTTTTTTCAAACGTAGTTTTTATGAGATAAATATATGTGTGATACAGTCCAGGGGGCTCTGTGTCAGAATAAATTATCAATCAAACCATAGAATGAATCCTTCTTGCACATCAGTGCTAGGATTTAACCAGAGAAAATTCTATGGAACCACGAGGACTGTCAGTGTGTCCATTAATGTGGCCTCATCTTCACTGTCACAGAAGTTGTGGGTGACTATGAAGTATGGATCCAGGCTAATAGAAATTGTTGTATGTTAAGATGATTACAGCCATTATGCTTTTACTTTTAGTAAGATATTCATTTATGAAATGGAGTGCCTTTACACTACATGTGAGTGTGTTAGAGATGGGTTTTTTTTGGACTTTTGCCTCTGTATTTTCTCACTACCATCGTAATTCATTTCCTCCATAATAATTGCAAGGCTTTGAGTTTTGAGGCTGTGCTTTAGTTACGCTCCTCGATTGACAATTGGCAAGTACAACATACCTGTAATTTTGTGCTTCACTGTTGAGAGAAAACTGGTCATATTGGGAGAATCCGGAGTTTCCTTCCCAGTCACTCAGCTGGATCCGTAGTTTGTAGGACTGTTGGAATGTCATTCTGGACACAAATTCATTCCCTAACCAAAATTCCCCTGAAGGTTCTCCAAACCCCTGAAAAGACACAAAATAAATGTAATTACACTTTGTTGAACCCCTGCAGGAGGGAGCGGTAGGTTGCTTTTTCTATTAACAAAACAACAAACAGAAAGGACCACCGTGCACATTTCTTGGCTATTACACTGAACGTTTTTTTTCCCTGGAACTCAAATTACTTTCAGCCGTTGCACATAATGATCACAAATATTCACATTCACATTGAGACATTGGTAAGAAAGTGTGCCAGTTCAAACTGAGCTAGCATTGTGGTAGGATTAAAGGAAATGGCATGAATGTGTTGCTCTGTAATGATTGCGCCGTGGGGACCTGGGATTCTTTTTGGCACGGTGTTGGCCGATTTATCTCCTATTTGGTGTTGGCAATGTTGGTCTATTTTTTGATTGAAAATTTTAAGCACAGTTTCAGATGAACTGCTCTGTTTGTAGTTACTCTATCAGAGCAGAATCACCAGGCCTTTAAACGCTTTCAGTCAATGGCCAAAACCAAATCTGCTCACCGTATTGTGCATTTGGATTGAAAACTGTAGCCTAGGTTATATTTCTTCTTGACGGCTTTTACCTTTTTGTACTCTTGCCACGTACGGTGAAAGTCAACATGGCCGTCAAAGCGTTTTTGTAGTACTGTCCACCCACCTCCTTCTGTCTCCATGTCACAGAAAGCCTTCAAACACAAGGAAAAAGGAGTTGCTGCAATTAATAATTCAAAAATAATGCTCTGTAAAGAATTCATGCTCATTTATAATTTGACAATGCCGTCTTATTTGAGTTAGGTCAAAACAAACGTTAGGTAGCAGCCAGGGATGGGATACAGAATAGAAGTCTAAGTCTTATTCTCTGAAAAGTTTCTAAGGAGATCACAGTTTCAGCTCAAGCATGCACATCATTAATGGGAGTCTGAGAACATTTTTAATTTAACTACCCCGCCCTCAAACACAATACTGTCTACTAAGCACTTCCAGGGGTTTTATTCACAAGGTTGTGTAAGTGTGGGTGGGTCATTGCATGCCTCGTCCGACTCAGTAAAACAGCCTTACTTTACCTGAACCTCTATTGTAGTGTTTGGTAATGTGAGCGTGTAGACTCCGCTTTGGGTGTTTCCGGACTTGAAGACAGCGGCACAGTCCTTGAACGTGGTAGGAGTGTCCTGCATCATGACAGTTTTGCTCTCTGCAGAAGTAATGATCCTAGTTAATTTGACACACAACTGTACGGCATTTAACCGTCCTCCTTTTGATAAGTTCACATCTTCTGAGAAGAAGAAAAAAAAGGTCACATTCATTGCTTCAGTCTTACTGCTTTTACAGTGAGGCATGTAGTAATTAAAGATAGGTGGCCTTCTTTTGTAAAACCCCATACAACAGCACCACCAGTGCAGGCGTTAAATTGATTTCCAGACAGGCAGCTACCAAGTATGGATGTGTTTTACAATTATGAAACTTAAGAGTGAATCAAAAAAAGGTTACGATGACCTGAAGTGCAGACTCACCTCGAGCCGAGCTGACGGAGATGGTGTGAATAAGGTTGTTCACGGTGTCCAGTAGCTCCTGCTGCTGATGCTGCAGTACGGTGTTGTTAGAGGAGACTTTGAGCAGCTGCTGCTCCAACTCTCCTATAATGGCCGTCTGCCTCAGTATTAGAGTCTGAAGCTGCTGTTTTTCATCTCTGAGCATCTTCAGCTCCACCTGCCTCTTCTCCTCCATCTCATCCACCTTTTTCTCCAGAAAGCTGAGGAGAAGCAGGCAACAAGTTCAGCGGTGAGCTCTGCACATCAGCACAAAGCTGTACTGTTAGTTACCCTGAACATTAGTATTATCTGTGATCTGATGTCCTCACCTGTTTTTGTCATTTAGCTTACTGATGTCATTTGTTTGGACAATTACTTGTTTTTCCAACTTGTTGGTTGACAAGGAATTTTCAAGAAGTTTACGCTCAAGTCGAGTTGTATGATGAATTACCTAAAAACAAAAAAACAAGGTGAAGCAGTTCAGTCAGGCTGTCTTTAAGAGATGCTTTGTAAAATCGGCCATTCATTCATCAGTATTTTTATTGCTCCAGGTTATGATAAATGCTTTGAAATTCACATTAGATTAAAAAAATATCCAATAATGCTATTTGTTTCTCCACACAACACAGCATAGTCCCACGTTTCACTCACACCTGTCAACAGGGTTTGTTCTACTGTTGACATTTTACGTTGAAATTATGCAGTTGCATCTGACATTTCTCCATTTTAATGTTTAATATAGTATGCCAATAACAACGTGACTTGCAGCAATTTAGAAGAAAGAAAGTAAAAGCATGCAACATATAAGAAGGTATGGCATAGGAGCCAAAAACAACTTAAACCACACAACAATCCTAACAGAGTTTGTCTGATCAACAGGCAATTTATCAAAAATACTTTTGGATTCTAAGTTCTGTCTTCCATCAAGTTCAACACAAGCCCAGTTTGCACTTCTAGAGTGAACAAACAGCCATTTGCAAAATGGAAAATGTGACAGGAAAGAACAACCAAATTCCAACACAGCAGACATACCTGAACAAGGGAAACATTCAAAATCCACGTATTTTCACAGACAGACGTATTAAACTAAACTCTCGAGCTGGGGACCTTGCCTCTAATTTCCCAGTTCGGAGGAACTGAACTCAGCAAAAAGCAGGTTGTTTACATGGATCCTAGCTATGCGTCTCCAATGGAGCTGTTGATGCCTTTGAACAGACGGATGTCTGATTGTGACAAACTGATAGACCCTTTCTGTGGGAATACGAGTGTGCTAATAACAGGAAATGCTGTACAGTTGGCTCACATAAGGTCATTGACGTGTAGCCACAATAATAAACTGACGCAGTCATGCCTGTTTTTCCCTCTGCTTATTTTTCTTACATTATTTAATGCAATGTATTGCAGAGCACACTTAGGCTTGCATCTTTGACTGGAAAAAAAAGGATTGTTGAACCTATGAATGTATCATGAAGGTAAAAAACAACTTGCACCACATTCTCATTAGCTTGTTATTCTGTTGAGAAGCCTCTTATGCTTATATGTAAACTGTTTTGACTTGCTCAGTGTTCTCTTGCATCGGTAGCTGTGTGCACTTTTTAGCGTTGTGTACTTCTGTAGGTTTAACGTAGTGGGCAGTTCAGCCTCACCTGTGCCTCCACATTGGTAAGTTTCCTTGTTTGCTCTGCGGTTTGACTCAGCAGGTTTGTTCCGATTTCAATCATCGTTGCTGTGTGGTTGTGTACAGCAGTCTGTTGGATTTGGACGATGTCCTGCTTCATGTTGTCCTGTATGTAGTTCTCCAGCTGCAGCACAGAAGAAAGACAATTAGATTAAGTCAGTTATTGGTATCATAGCACAACCCTGTATAACATTCATACATTTACCGATTGACAGCTGCTCACTACAATTTCTGATTTTCAAACTCTGGAAAGCACGTAATAGAAACTTATATGTTTGTTTCATTGTTGTATTGTTTTACTCCCCGATTACACACAAACCTTATGGTCCTGTTGGAATAGTTAACCATTTCCCTTCTGCCTCTCACACATAATCACATAAGGTACACTAGGCTCCACCTAATATCCTGGAAACGATGGAGTCTATTTATAAAATCTGTATTACCATCAAATTTCCTACACTACTACGATATAAGTATATGAAAATACGCTTTTAACAACCTATTATGGAAATCAATTGATGGTGCTATAGAACAGATTTATGATGGAGCACCATAGTCCTACTTTTTAAGGAGCGCTCTAGGGATGAAGGTGGACAGAACTGTCCCATGACAACTTATTTTCAATTGTTTTTTGTTTTTTTTATTATATGGTGTCAAATATTTTTGAAGTTTCTTTGAATTGTAACACGAAAATCATTGTTTTGTCCTGAAGGTCAGTTAGATTGTTATGTTTTCTTAACAAAATAAGGAAATAATAAGAATGTTTTTTACATAATCTTGACTCAAGATAATATAAACATTTACGGCTCTGATGTAACTTGCCCATATCAAACCTCTTAACCCTTGAATAATACAATTGGCATAGAAGCCCTCAGGGTGGGAAAAGGTCACTGTTTCATCTTTACGAGATTTGTCCTTAGCTACCTTACAGTATTGCCAGAATTAGACCGAGACCAATCATTAAGTTGTTTCCTGCATCGTGTTCCTGAGTGGCAATCAGGTCACACGACTCGTAAACAGGATGGAAGTGTTAAATGAGGAGTTACATCCTTCGTGACAGTGGCATGAGTGTGCAACCGGAAACCAGTGTCCGTTGAATATGTTTGTCATCTACAGTAAGTTTGCATAATCACTTCTGTTATTTACTCATCAGTCAGCAAAGCAACCTTAAACAGCAACAATTGTATTATTATTTTCCTTATGGAAAATACAAGGAACATCTGCAATTAGTGCTGATTTTGTTTGTCTTCCTTTCATGACGTCAAGTTTGTTTATATTCTTGGAGACACAAAGGGATGTGTTGTAGGTGGAAGGCTGTCATTTGAAAAGTTGGCAGGATGTCCCATCGACATTCAATGATCTAATCAGTTGTTTACTCCCGTGTGCCTCAAAGGCGTCAGTAAGGAATGACTGTGTTCCTCAACAAATTGTTTCCCTCAGTTGTCATCAGCTGGTTCAGTGTGAGAAGGAATTTGAGAAATTAATTGACTATTTAAAATACGTGAATCACGCCTGATAAAAATCTCCACTGTACTGATTTGGAACTTTTTTAGCTGCGACCAGCAGCTCTACAGCTCGCTGTGTCGGTTGGTTAGTCGCTCGGTCCATAAACATTTCCCCACCCTTTGGCTGACGAGGTTTTTGGCCTAGGAGGCTAAAATTTGGCATGAAGGTGAAGTGTTTGTGAGGTGAAGTGTGTGTTTGTGAATGCATGAACGTGTGGTACGCATGTCGGTGGTCGCAACTTGGGAATTTGCACTTCTTTCAAAATAAAGTGCAGAAAACGCATGGTTGTGGATCATAGGAAGGCTTGTTTCTGGAGACATATCCTCAATATCTTTATGTGACTGCAGTGTGAAGTTATTTAAGCTTTTAAGTGACGGATTCCTCTAAATTAGGTAGTGATTACTTGTTTTTGTCAAGTTATTTATGCTCTATTTACACTAAACTCTTCCATCCATCAAGCCACTCCTGTAAAAGAGGCTTATAACCTCAATGAGGCACTTCCGTGATTAAATGAAGTTATATATCATCAATACCTGTATTTCCTTTACCTGCTTATTCTTATTAAGAGTCATGGCGAGCTGACAAAGTATCACGTTAATATAAGTAAAGAACGTTCATATTGTGAAACTTAAACCATCACACCTTAGCTGTGATTTCTTCCCCTGTATTTATCTTCTCATGTGCAAAAAAATGTGGTGAAGTCGCACAAGAGAAGAAGGTACTGGAGTCACAAACAGCTGAAGAATATTGTTACACCTAAATCTTTGGTGACACATCATTAATCAGCAATGCTCCTTTGTACGTAAGAACTATGTAACCTGTCACTTTGTCAGTTGTGCTGTCGGATGTAAAATGTTCACTTGTGTTGCGAGCGGGCTTTGATTTCTGAGGCAGCACTTGTCCCTTTTGTACAGATCGGAGCTTGTTTTATGTTACGAGACGGGAATTGTGCGATCCAGCTGTGAGGTGCTCTTGTCTTGTCTGGCTCGTCTTGTATAGTTCCGATCAGTAATAGCACTCTGAAGTGGGAGAAGAGAGGAAGCTAGACAAGAGGCCGTTCACTTCTTTCACTCGCACAAGTAATGGCTCAGCAAACTGAAAGGGAAGTATGCATCCCTCGTGTGGACACCTGTGTCGAGTCTTTGTCCGTCATCAAACCCATTATGTTCTTTTGCACTGAATGTGCCGAGTGTCTCAGACACTTAGTAAATGTTTTACTTCTTACTTTTGTGTTTACACATCTGCTAAATCAAAATAGATGAGAACAGACAATGTGTGTGTTTTTTTTATGTGTTACAGCTCTAACATAACTACACATTGAGACACAATTGTTATTGTTAATGTAAACCTTTGCTTATTTTGCAATGATTTTGTCATTTCTGTCGTTTAGTGGAGCATCACTCTTTTATTGTGTGGTATTGGTTACTCCACACCAAGTGTCTTACTCATGTTAGTATGGCACTTAACACAGAACTAGTAGTTTAGTATGAGCCTGAATAATCTGCTCAGCGCATGAAAATAGAAAGTCCTTGAATTTTTTTGAGTAAAAAAGAAACAAGTTTCTTGTCATTCACGAAGTTCCATAAAATTCTGAAGTGTATAAGATAATTCTACAAACATTTTAGTGGGAAATCTGGTCAACATTTAATCCAAACTATCCTCATGTGCCACACTAGATGTTTTTTTTTTATTTTTTATTTATTTATTTATTTTTATTATAAATGCTTCCTTCTTTCCTTTCCAGGTAATTGAAAAAGAAGTATGAATGTCTCCAGTGACACCTGTGATGAGGAAGAGTAGCTCTTCAGCACATGTTGTCCTCTTACACATCATAATGGTCCATATAAATAAACTTGATTTGATTTGATTTGATAATGGTCTGTCTCAGAAACCTAAAGAGACTTCAGCCTCTTTTCCTCTGAAACTATTAATTCAATTCAAATAAGTTTTATTGGCATGACAGATGGCAAACCTACATCAACAAAGCAGTACAGAAAAGTATTAACAGTGACAGATGATTAGCAGTAAATATAAAATAATATGCGTAATCTTATCAAATACAAAATGATAAAGGAATTAAATAACAATAACATGGGCAGCTGTAATATTTATACAAATGTTATCACTCAGAAACATTTACTACAGAGCTTGTTTGTATGGCAACAGTCACCTCATTTTGCCGCTAATTTTTCGCACACTTACTTTTCTCCACACGTGGATATGGCAGTTTTTGTGGATTGGGGAGATGGCTATACTCGGATACATATTATTTATTTATGTCAAATATAAAAACATATTACTCCCAGTATAGTAAGAAGTGAGATTCTGTCTCAACCTCTCTTTTATGACATAGTGAACACAGCACGGTTCTATGGCCAGGCTGTGTCCGCTCAGTCTGTACATTGTCAACGTTTTCCTTAGTTTTCTATTCATCACTCTGAAATAACTGTAACCAAGGCAGTCATTGAAATCCCAGTCTCGTGTATTCATGTGATATTGTGGGTGTTACACTACCTTAAGCAGCCACTGTGTGTTGTTCTCCATGACTATCTCCAGTTGTTCCAGCCTCTGAGCCGACTCCTCGTTGTCCACGGGTCCATCCTTTTGAACTGGGTAGTTGTAGTTGCTGCTCTGGGTTTGGCAGTTTTCCTGCTCAGGCAGCAGAAAGGTGTAGCTGCACGGCCCGTTTTGAATCTGATATTGTCTCTTACTCACAGCACTGTATCCTGTCCCCAGACCAAGGCAGAAACTTAAAACTAATAAGTCCACATTCAGCATCTTCATTATAGAGCTATGAGCTAAGTTAGTACAATTATAACTCCTTAGATTTTTAGGTTGTCCTTAAACTTCTCTCAATGACTGGATGTCTTTCCCCAACAGTATCCAAGTGTAAACAATCCTCTGAGGTTCTGCAGATTCCTTTTATTACCTCTCAGTGGGAGGGGGATAAAAAGCCATCAGGAATTAGAGGTAGTGTGTCATTCCCTTTAGGTTACCGGTGCCAGACTGCATGTGCTCACTTTTCATCAAGCCCCCAGCCACTTGTTTGAGCTGCCCGTGGCCCCTCTGATTAGCTAACTGAGTTGAAAACCACTCCCCCCGTCACTGTGAGGAGCAGTGAAGTGGAGATTCCTTTCAGTACACACTCGCTTCACAACACAGAGGGGCAGATGCACAAAAAACTACACACGTTCCACTATATCCTCTGCAGTACACACATGTTTTTTTATGCTTTAGTTGGACAGCTACTCAGGATGCAGCTGTCCACCTTCAGCACACTCTGTGATAGTAGCAGTGTCCATCCCATTCATTGAAAAATATTTCCCGGCCAACGACAAACACGCTTGCATCTTTAAATGGGGGATTCAAAGGAAGAATGAACTCATTCCACATATTTACTTTGTTCTTATAAGATGCTAAATCTTAACTTTTTATCTCTTTTACACCAGTACAAGTGCATAATGTTATAAAACAATACCGAGTTCCCAGATCTTCCTTCGGGTCTCATATTGGTACAAACTAAATTTGCTACTTGATGTCCGCTGACCACAAACTATTTAATTGTACTGTTTATTTATTTGCAATGCCCTAAAGTAGATTTATGCAGGATTCATATCGCTGTCTGAATCTCAAGTATAATGAAGCACTATTTGCTCTTGACCTTTCAGATCAGCACATTTATGAGAAAGTTGTTTGTTTCTTTGTTTTCTCTTACAAGAAAATGTAATTTTGTAAGTCAAGGCAACCTTGTTAAATTGGAGATTTTGTCAGCTTTTGAATATGTGGGCAAGTTGTGGGTGTTTTCTGTATCCTGTCCCAAACATTCATGTCGACACTAGCTTGAAAATGGCACAACAAAAAGTGGTTTCACACAGGGGAACTATTTCACTTTTAATTTTAAGTGTGTAAATTATCAGATCTAATACTACAGATTCATAAAAAGATTGGATGTTTTCCAGACTTATTAAAGGCAGCGTTTTTTGGCATGCTCTGATGTTGCTAAAAAGTATTTTCAGACATCCTTAGTGAACAACATGCCTGAAATGCTCAAAGAAAATGAATCACCCCTGGGTTATGTTTTCTAGAAAACTAGCGTACCGATTCCCCATTACATATAATAATAATAATAATAATAATAATAATAATAATACAGCCATATAAACCTCTACCTGGTATAGTGACTATTCTGCAAGACACAAATGGAACGTTTGGGGTCTTTCCACCTAATTGCAGCGTTGAAGTCTGTTGAGGGCTCTCATGCCCCAGTGGGGATCAGAGTGCAGGTGTGTAGTGCAGGAAAGGCATTTACATAGGAGGATGTTTTGTCCTTTACTGCAGGAATGTGTCTCCATCAGAGATTGATTCAGTAGCTTCACTCTTTACTTCCTCTATCAATAAAATATTTTAAAAACAGACTGACCTTGGTCCATCTTTAACAAATAATTCTAGATAGATTAAGCTTTGTATCGTTTACTAAATAATCCTTTTACCTTGGCATAACAACATTTTAGTGTCAACTACACCATTTTTCATTTTGTGACAGGAAAGCCTTAGTTTTGCCCTTTGCAGTTGGATAGAAATACCGAAACAGAATTGTAGGAAGTAGGCTGATGTAATAGTTACTGTATAAGGGAAATGCAACATATTTAAGGCACATTACCAAGGAAGGAAGGACTTGTCGTCATTCCATAAACATTGACTTTTTTAGGTGCTCAGGCTGAGTCACTCAAACTATAATGGCAACAGTAATTGAACACACACTAAACATGCCCTCGTGCTACGAACAAACAATCTGACTTCTGCTAACTATCCATCTATGCAACTCATCCATGTTGTACAAATTCAAGAGTGTTTATCAGAGAAAGACATTAAATAAATTCAGCGCTGTGATACAGAAAACAGGCTTTAACCTGCAGCTGGTGTAATACAGAGGTGTGAGTCATGAATTATGTATCTTTAATGCAGCAGTATACTAGATATGAAATTAAATGTACGCAAATCCAAACTGCTGTTAAAAGTAAATGTCGTAGTACTTGTGTCGTACAGAGTTTGACACTCAATTTAGGACTCGTGTTTAAGCCTATGTGGTTATTTACACTTGAGTTCACAAATCTTGACAAAAATGACCTGTGTGTATATTGTATATTGTATTCTATTTGTCTACTGTACATGTACTTTTTGATTAGCTCTTTTTCATGTTACCCTTTTGTGTTGGACTGTTTCCCAAAGTTTTTAAAGCCTCTTTTCTCACATTATAGACCTTACATATAGTCTTCAATCATTTTCCTTAAAGTGCACAATGTTGGTTAATCTTAACCTGACCCCATCTCTGAACTTCTGACCAATCCCTGATTACTTGACATAAAGTGAAACCTGTGAGAACATTGACAAAAGGATAAAAGCCTTAAGGCTTGTTTCCTGGTATTCAACTTCAGAATAGAGCAGATTGTCCCCTTCAGTTTAGCAACTGACCCTTGCTGGAGACAGAGCAGGCCTGTAGTGAGCGCTCAGAGCATCACTCACCAAGCCCAAAAAGAAACAACGTCAAAGACATTCACATTCTCTCATTCAAACAGACAGAGCTGGTATTACTCTATTAAGAATAAGATAACAAGATCCCATTGCAGCTCACATTAATGCCACTCAGAGTTCAACAGTCAGAGCTGTCTTAGTTAGTGTGATTCTAATTGGGTTTTGTAGTTATTTCAATTAAAAAGTTAAACTAAACTAAAATAGTGCTAAATAGTTTGTTAATTTAATTCTACTGTAATAAACTGTAGTAAGTTCAGCAATGACTTAGAAATGTTTACTCAGACTAACAAAAGTTGCTCTTTCAATTTTAAAAGAGGCTTTAATGGTACATTTAGTCTTTTTAGTGGCTGTTTTCTCATGTGCTTCAAAGCCGAATCCTTACAGCTTCTGCTGTATCACTAGCAGCCACCTTCAGGCCACTTTCAGTATTAAAACAAAGTTTAACATTTGTGGCTGTGGTAACTTTCAAATTAGGCTCCTCTGTCTTAAAGTGAATACTTCGTTTATTCATCAGGTAAAGCACACGTTAATGTTTTATCGTTGGTGTTGTGCTGGTTGATGGTATCATCATGGTTAGTATTTTAATGTTAATGAGAGAAAAGACAAGTGAAAGATTTTTGAACCCAAACACAGTGAATACCGGTAAGTATGGCAGTACCCAAATAATGTTGAAACAAACTCGTTTTGAAGAGTTTAGCCAACAATCAGCAGGATGTTGATTCAACTCGTAATGTACCGAGTTGAAGGTCGCAATTTCACATTTGAAATTTCCAACTTTAAAAGTTTGTATGTTGTACTTTGTAAACAAACAACATGGCTGACCCTAACAAATGGATATTTCTTTGGTAGGTGTGCACACATTTGAACTCAGCGGTGCAGCCTTCTTGCATATATAAACAAAACCGTTTTCCCAAACAACTTTTGTGCAGAGAAAATACATTTCAGAAATGACCAGCTACCTAATAACATTGGTGGCATAAGTTTACATGCAGAACAGGTTTAACTTTTTGATAGTATGTATTATTTTTTATTAATTACAGCAAATCTATGTGGCATCTACACCACACGCACAAACAATTACAAACTACAGTGAATTTTTAGAAATAAAATTATTTAACTGAATTCAGTCTTGGACCAGTAACTTCCTTGAGTCTCTGCTGGTTGCCTAGCAACTGGTCCTGGCTCAGGAACAGTCCAGCACATAATCACCAGTGAAACAGTGAATAACTGTTTTTACACTTCGAGTTTTGCACAGATTTAATGAATGAGAGACAATGTGGTGATTAGTGAGCTTTAGAGTTGCTGGTAGGGGGATTGTTTTAACCTCTGACCAGAACCAGGCTAGCTGTTTCCCCCCGTTTCCAGTCCTTATGCTAAGCTACGCTAACCAGCTTCTGGCAGTGTTTAGTGTACAGACATAAGCGTGGCATCAATCTTCTCATCTAACTCCAGGCAAAAAAGCAAAACATTTGTATTTTCCTAAATGTCAAACTATTCCCTTAACCTTTCTGGAAACTGGAACTTGGTAAATGTTCTAATTGGTTGGTTTTAATGAGATGTTTTTCAGATGGTATTTTAAAGAAGCATGTTGAGCTGTTGTACCTCTCTGAAAACAATTAACCCAATTTGGGTAGTCTTTTGGTACATGGGACTACTTTTTTTTGTTATGTATTTAATTATATTTTATGAAAAAACAGTAGTCCCATGTGACCAAAATATCATACTGAATAAAGTATTTGGGTACAAATGGATTAATTTGCATTAATTGTAAGTTTCTCTTCCCAGATCTGTCGTCTCCAGATGCACCTGTCTGCCGGGGAGCACCAGCAGGATCTGTTCCAAGGCCAGCCAGTCATGTTTGTGTCCCAGCACTCCCAGCCACCCACTCAGAGTCTGATGGAGCTGATCCAGCTCTGTGGAGGAACAGTCTGCAAAACCGTGCGGCAGGCGGGCATCTGCATCGGGAAGTACAGCGGCAGGAAACCCGAGGGAAGCAGGATCCTGTCTGAGCAGTGGGTGCTGGGTAAGAAATGTTCTGCTATTCTCTGCGTTAAATTATACATTCCTCTGTTCTGCAACTATTCATTGTTTCTCTCATTTGTTTGTAATTTTATTTCAGACAGTATCACACATTTGAAGCGGCTGCCATATGATAACTACGACTTGGAGTGAAAGCTGTGAAGTTTAGTTTTAATAATTTTATGTTAGACAGTGCCTGGTCACATACCCTCGGTTTCTACCTTACAGTGTTCCTTGTGTGCCGGTTTATAATCTTTGCTTGTGTTCAGGGGCTTTACATAAATCCTCTTAAATATCCAGTTTTCAAATAATTGTATTCCCTGGTTACTATGGAAACCTCTTACCTCTGAGGACTATCAACAATTAAAGTTACTGTGAAGCACGGAAAACTGCACGGACATAGTGCATGTCAATCCTCTATTTTTTTTCATAAAGTAATGACCACTACTGTGTAACTGTGTTTTTAACAACCAGGCATGAACTTTGAGATTGTTTTTCCATTTATAGCAATGTGATTTAAAAAATACTTGCTGAGCCAGTTTAATGGAGATAACATACTGTATCCTTATAAAAAAGTTTTGTCATGCCATTCTTAATAAATATTTGTGTAAAATTTTTATTTTGATCACTGTTTTTTTCCATCATCTGTGATGTTTTTATTTATTGAAATTGAATTTTGACAAGATTGATTTAACTGTGTCTGAATTTTTCTTACCATCATGTTGTGATGGATGACGCACCCATTTGAAAATAACATCTTGTTTTTTGAAAACCAAAAAGCACAGAGATGGACCAATCTGTCAAAAGCGTTGTCAGTCCTCTCAGCAGTTTTACTGGGTGACAGACGACAAATGAACAAGCTGATGTCTCACAGCTTGTACTCGCCCTTGTCAGTCCTATTTAAGCAGCAGGCGGAAACTAAAACATGTACTCAAATACTACAAGACTACTTCAATCGACTAGAATATTTCTTGAGAATATGTTGTTTACATATATACCGCTGTTACTATTTCTAAAGTATTTAATACACGCATGTGTAGTATGTTATGTCCATAAAGTATAAGTTAAGGCAGGTTTTTTTTATACAGCAGAATTCTTACACAAGGCAATTCAAAGTGCTTTACAGGGGCATAGCAATACAATAAGCATAAGATGTAAAGAAAACTCTAAAATTGTATTTAAAGACAATAAAAACCAAAAGTGAGAACAAGCTATTTTTTTAAAAATTGGAAATGCATTGCATTTTAAAAACAAAAAGCAAAAGCAAGCAAAGACATAGTTACAGAGCAAGAAAATCTTTTTTTAAAATAGAGCAAAAAATTGTTACAAATTAAGATGAAGTTATGTATTGATAAACTGCAGTAATCAAACATGTTTCAAGCCCTGCTTTAAATGAGCTGACAGTTAAGGCAGACCTCGTGTATTCAGGAAACGGTGTAGAACTGTGATTTGCATAGTAGATGAAAAAATTAGTTTTTAGCTGTAACATTTCCTTTCCCCTTTGTCTTTTTGTCCAACTTTTGAAGCTACTTTATCGGGCCAAGCCCAGTAAAATAAATAATTGTATCAATATGTTCTTCCAGGTGCACAATATGACTGATAGCATTCAGAGCAACACCCTGTTATCTCCCCGCTTTCACTGCAAACATTACTAAATCACATATGTCAAAATGAATAATTTTTCATAGAACATTATGAAATTGTAATTAATGTGATGTTCAAGTTCTTTTATTTATCATATGCACAACAATGACATAGAAGCAGTCTTTGGCAAGGAAAATCTTAAGTCCCAGGCTCCCTCCAACAATACTAATTTAATATGTATAAAAGATCAAATAAAAAGATCACACATGTGAAAAGAAAATAAGTGCAAGTTAAGAAAAAACGGGATAAAATAATCTAATAATATATATTTATAAACTGAATGTAAATAGCAATGTAGTTAATGTATATCCCTAATAACAATTAAATACTTAAATTGTGGAAAAACAGGCAAAACTTGCAGGAAAAAGCGTTATAGTCCTTTAATAATAAACTCATGGTGCGATCCCGCCCATTGGCCGGCCTCTACTACGTCACTTGACCAATCAGCTTCGTCGATGTTACGGGGTGGCATTACGTAGGGAGGCGTGTGTGACATTTGCTGCAAGAAGCTAGTTTATGAACAGCTAACCGGATAAAGATGAAGAGCTGGGGAAGGAAGTAGAAACTATTTACCATTTTAACAACTGAACTGACTTTTGGGTCACACTTTGTCAACGTACCCATATTACAGAAGACAGTTTATGTCAAATCTAGCGTAAGGTAAAACTTCCTGTCAGGCTAAACACGTTAAATAACAGTTAGTAAGCTAACGCTTTTAACTTATATTGTAAATATTCAGGTTAAGGTAGTGTTCTGGTTTGCTGCTCTGGGATGTTGATTCTAATCACTTAGCTGCGGTTCATTTCGGGTTTGTTTGTATTGCAGTATGGGTGGACGTTAGCCCTTAAGCCGACTTGGCTAACTGCCTTTTGCACACAAGGTTAACATTAGCTTTAGCCAGCTAGCTCCTCACTCCCCTCTTGCTGCAGCTTTCTCACTTTCTTATGCTGACTTATCAGGGCACGTGTGCTGAAAGTAGGCCAGGTGTGCTGTGGGATAGATAGGGTCTGCAACTTAATCACAGAGTAAGTCCTACAGTCTACTTCAGGGATCATTTTTGTTACTTTAGTGGAGCCTGAGGTGGGACCATGCTGCTCTCCTTGGTTGTGCACACATACTCGCTGCGGTACTGGTTTCCAGCCACGGTCATGCTGGGGACAGCTCCTGCTTACCTGCTGTCATGGGGCGTTTGGCGCTTAATTTCAACTGTTTTACCAGCGAGGGTGTATCACAAGTTAGATGACCGGTTATACTCCATATACCAGAGTATGGTCCTGTTCTTCTTTGAAAACTACACAGGAGTGGAGGTGAGTGATTCTTCTTTTACTGCCTGTACACTTACAGTAAATCTGACAGTGTGGTCACCATGTGTGGTACTGTGTTTATCAAGGATGGGGAACTGTACCCTCTCATATCTAGTCAAGTGATAATAGAAAAACAGGACACTGTCATAAGTGACAGCTGCCTCTGACTGGCTGTGCCTGCAGTCTTGACTTGAAATCTGTGTTTGTTGGCTACTTTTATTGATTTCATGACTTTTGTATGTATATCATTCTTATTGAGGTGAGATTCCTTCTATAAGCCTCTAATTTATTTATTAATTTTTTTTGTTATATCAACTGCACAACTTTCTTCTTTTCTTTTGGTATTGTGTTTCTGCTGCTTTGTTTTTATTGTGAAAACAATATTATATTGGATGCAACTGTCATTCGAATCCGTGCATTTTTGCATGTGTCTGCATTTGTTGTAACCGTTAAAATAACAAAATGTAAGGTGAAGACAGGTAAACAAAATCTTGCTGAGCCCGATGCACGGCAAGGAACTCGCCCTTTTGTTGCCACTCCTTGTACAGTTGTTATTGTTGTATGTTACAGTTTGAAAAAAACAACAGTGATAGTGTGTTGTGTAATACAACTGCCTCCATTAACTGGAAGCCACATTAGTATATTGTAGGGCTGTCCCCTCTTAGTCCACTAATTGGTAATTTGGTCTTAGTCGAATAGCAAGGCAACAGCCCCCCACACTGCTCCTCGGGCACTGTATCATAGCTGCCATCTGCTCCTAATACTAGGATGGGTTAAATGCAGAGTCCAAATTTCACTGTGAAAAGATAGGATTCAAAATCCCCCTTTTCGATTTGAATAATTTTGCAAACTGATGACAGTCTACCACTTTGCTGGAGTCTGTAATGTCTTTAACCTGTTTTCTCTGTAGATTATTATATACGGCGACATACCAAAGAACAAAGAGAACGTGATCTACCTGTCTAATCACCAATGTACAGGTAAGACATTTACATATTAAATCTCAGTCTATTGTGAAGCACAGATTGTAGTAAATATCTAATCACCACCAATGTTTTTTTTCTTGTAGCTGACTGGATCATTGCGGACATGCTCGCCATCAGGCAGAGTGCCATCGGCCACGTCAGATACGTCCTTAAAGACGGACTCAAGTGGCTCCCGCTGTACGGATGGTATTTCTCTCAGGTAATGCAACTGTGTGAGTATTTGAATGTCATTTGTATATTTCAGATGCAGAGAATGTAAATTGAACTTGAATCAGATTCCCGTATGCTGTACTCATACCATTGTCTTTCTGTTTTAGCATGGAGGAACCTACGTGAAACGAAGTGCAAAGTTCAATGAAGTAACGATGAAGAAGAAGCTCCAAACTCAGACTCAATGTGGAGCACCAGTAAGTACCTAAATGTTCTAAATTAGCCTCTTGACTACATGCACATTTACTTTATACAAAAACAAAAAAACAAATGTTCGATTTTCAATGATGTTCAAAAGAGATCAAGGACTAACAAATTGTGTCTTTTAACTGGGGCCTTATTTTTTAAATCTTTTCTGATCACCGCAAGCTTTTTTTTTGTTAACTTTCACCACATTCATTGCAGAGCTTTCAAAAATTCCGTCTGATTTAAGGATGTTGACGTTAATAGTTTCTTAGAGTTTGTATTAACAGAACATCTGATGACGCAAGCGCCAATGAAATAAAATGGATTATCAGATATTGGAGGCAGGAGGGTTCAATTGTAGTGTGTGTTACTGTGTTGAAAGCTTGTTTTAATCACTTTTTTGGGATTTAACTGTTGGGGATTAGTGTGTGCGCGTGCTTGTGTGTCGACAGAAGTGGTCCTCGTGACCTGAAGGTACACCATGAAAGCTCTGCTGTGAAGTTGTGAAAGTTACAGTAAACATAATCCGTCATCACAAATCGGTGCACTCATTTGAACATACATTTTCATTGCATTGTAATTGTTTCTACAGAAATGTATCTTATTAAATGTAAAACAAATTGTTAAAGGCACGATGAGTTGGAAAAACTATGTAGCTAGACACCACCACATGTTTTTTTATGAATCTATATTCATAAAAAAACATGTGGTATGAATCTATATTCATAAAAGAACATGTGGTGGTGTCTATGCAACTAGACACCACCACATGTTTTTTTATTAATCTATATTCATAAAAGAACATGTGGTGGTGTCTATCTGCAGAGACCCTACCGCCCTTGGCCTGATTTTTTTCTTTTCAATCTGCTGTGTCGGGATGTTTTTGGGCGTCAACCTCTATTAATGTGTAGCAACCAGGGGCCAAATCATAAGTACGCATTCAAAGGGAAGCTACGAAAATGCACAGCGCCGGAAAAACGCATATATAGCGAGATAAAGCTTGTTCCAAAACAAGAGTGAATCTGGGGTTAGCTTCCACCCGCTGACGAGAGGATGAGCGGAATTGAATATTGTGTTTACAAACCGCAACCGACAAATCCTATTCGTTATTGGTTTAAAGTAAACTCACTTTTTTATTGATTCCAGTATTACAATCAGTTCTATTTAAAGAAACCGCTGCCTTGTTTCACCAGATGCAAATGTGAGCACTTATTAAAAAAGGAAAAAGAATCATTCTTGCATACATTAATTCAGTACTTGTGCTAAAGTACATTTTCAGAAGAGTACAACTTCCTGGTAATTGTTGACCATATGTTAATCAGTCATTTTTGTTGCATCCCTGAAATTGGAGAAAGGAAGGAATTCATCAGTAGATTGAGTCTACGTCACCAAAAGCTCAGTTTTTTAGTTCAGTCAATCTTATTTGTGAAACAAGGTACAATTCCAGTGAAAAGTAACCCCATGTTTACACAGAATAGGAAGAATAAATAAATAAAAACAGGTTTATAAAGTTTTCTTCTAAACTATAAATTCAGTTTGTTCAACAAATGCTGTCAAAGTTAGAAAATCCATTTAGTTCAGGGCAATAAGAATCTGAGGAGGCTTTGATTTCATGCAGTTTTTTTAATTCATGTGTTATTCTCCCCGCAGATGTACCTTGTCATCTTCCCAGAAGGAACTCGGTATAATCCAGAGCTCAAGAATGTTATCGCTGACAGTCAGGCTTTTGCTACGAAAGAAGGTACTGTCATGATGGCAGCCATTTACTGCTGCATACTAATTCAGCACAGCCCCCTCAGTCTGTAGCACAGCTGGCAAAGTTTTGTTGTGACCTGTGATCACCCTTGCAACCTATCGTTTGGCCAATGAGCATCACATGCGCACAAAGGTTTCTGTCTCTATCGTTCATTGTTAGCATTCGAATCATTACAAACTATGGCTGCAAATAACCTTTTTTTTCATTATCGATTAATCTTCCGATTATTTTTGAGATTAATCGTTTTAATCGTTTGGTCTATAAAATGTCAAAATAGTGGAAACTGTCTATCCCCGTTTCTCAAAGTCCGAGGTGATGTCTTTTTAAACAAAGATATTCACTTTAATATGATATATAAAACGGAGAAAAGCAGGAAATCTCCATATTTGAGAGGCCATTTTAGCGTGAACAATTACTGTAACAATTAATCGATTCATCAAAAAGTCTATTTTTGTGTCAATTGACTAATCGATTAGTCAGCTAATTGTTGCAGCTGTAATGCAAAGTCCAGAACTGTATAATAAAGTGACACTTGTTTAAAAACAGCGTTATATCAGTCACTCTTTTGTACAGCTTTGCTTATACCCTTTTGTTGAAGAATTCATTAGTAGAGCTTTATAAACATAAAAACTGCTATATTAATTTCTGTCGGCATTGGATTATTGATGTCGTGCCAGGAATTGGTCAGCGTCCACCTAAACTGCTTATTGAATAATGCGGCTGCTGCAGCTCAAAGTTTTGAGGACATAATACACTTGCTCCTGGTCGATCAGAGAGAATTTATTGCTCACAAAAAATCTGTTTGTTTAAAAAAGAGATGTCTCTTCTGGTTATTTTTATTTATTTTTTTAATTAACTGATTTTAAATGGTGATTATTCTTAACTCTAATCTAAATTTCAATATAGCTTTACAATTTAAGAGCTAAATATGTTTGTTGCATCAATGTGACATTATGATGCTGTTGCAGTGTGGTGTTTTAGCTCGACGCACAAACAGCCTCTATTCTACAGAGATTAAGCCCATCTCTGAATATCACCTTCCCCCATTAATCCAAATAAATCGCTCTGGAGAGCTGACATGTGCACATGACATTATCTGCTATTAGTGAGGTATTAGTGAGCAGAGGGTGGTACCACATCGGCAGAGCAACAACAGACTGTGCAGTAACTGACCAAAACACAAGCATTCACATAGAATTCTTGTGTTTTTTATTATATATGTATTTACTTTTAAGGCCACATTCACTCTGGGGAAATTGAGATTACATGGCTTCTATCGTGTTTGCTGATATTTCATGCTGTATGTTCACACTGTTAATATAACATGCATTTAATCAGGTAATCTGAATGAATGAATAAATATACATACTATTACTTGTATTACTTGTGTTCCCCTCCACAGGACTGGCTGTCCTGAAGCACACCCTTACACCCAGAATGAAGGCCTCTCACATCGCCCTCGATGCCATGAAGGACCACCTGGACGCCATCTATGACGTCACAGTGGCCTACGAGGGAACGCAGGAAACCTCCGGTCAAAGAAAACCTGCGCCATCAATGCCCGGTAAGCATGAATCTGAGTCGAGGCGTCCGTGCACAGACATTTGTAGGATTCTCAGTTAAGCATTTCCATAAAGAAGACAGAGAGTTTTCAACGGCTTCCTTGATCCGCGATCTGTAGCTGGATATATTGTCTGTCTGTGTCAGGTGTAAACTCGGGACACATGCAGCTGGAATACGTTTGGTAATGCAAGCCCACCTCCTCAAGAAGAACATTCTCACCAGTCGACTCCAGAACTATCTATACTGCCCAGTCATCGCTCCTTTCCTGTTGTAGTATTCACAGTGACGGACAGTAAAGTGGTGAAACATGTTATTATTCCAGCTGCTGCCCATTTACACCTGGCTTAGAAATGCAATCAGTATATGGATGAGGCAACAACAACAATGTAATGTCCTGATTATCACTGAAGCACACTAGAATCACTCTACCATAAATCTTTTTCATCACAGATAGGACATGCCTTTTTTTTTTTTTTTTTTTTTTTTTAGTGAACATCCTTTTCAGTGAAAAATAAATCATACGGCCATGAGGATCTTCACGTTTCTCCTGATAATGGAAACTCACCTTGATCAATTTATTGTGAGTGTTTTTCTTTTGCGACCCGCAATAAAAACCTATATCTTGACATCCTTTTAATCTTGATATCCTATGTGGATAAAGAAACATGCTTTTTAATGCAAGGAGTTAAAGCACAAGAGAAGAAGGTATTGTGATCTGAATGCGATCGGCCAGATCACATCTGAAGGTGGATGTCAGCGGTCTGTACAGCTATAACTCTTCCCGTGCAAAAATGATTTCAAACTGAGCGATGCCTGCTCGTGGCATTGCTTCCATTGATTTGGAAGGTGCTATGCTTGTTGATAAATCCACCAGCCTCGCCTGACTAATTTACATATTGAGTTAATACTAGTGCAGAATCAACATAACGAGAATACTCATTGATACTGTGTGTGAATGCAAAGGCCCGTGCACCGGATTACAATTTTAGAAAATATGTGTATATATCAGTTATAAGTGCAGGAGATGCGATTCAATTTGTTTTCTTCATAGACATGGTAGCATTTTAACACCAGATATAAAAGCAGTTACATCATCGGCTAATCTGCCTCTATCTTCTGTTGATCAGCCGCAGACACACGGGCTTTGTATCATCAATCCACCTACGTTGTGTTCACCCCCTCGGTAATTAATCGCATGGCAAACATCACCTATTAACAACAGTGTCTTCCTGTAAACAGCACGACTCCGTGTTTTGGAGTTTTTTGATTATTCTGTTTTCCTGGTTGTTCCGACGAGCACTGTTTGAATGTTAAAGAAAAAACATCCCGTTTGAGTCAGGAATAAGCATCAATGTGTTTCTAGCAAACAAAACAGAATTGAAAAGCATTCTTCTCATCATCACGCACTTCCTGGTCTCATGTGGTGGAGGTGATTTTTAGTGATTTCACAAGGAAGTGGAAGTGACTCGAGGCTGCGTTCACACTGCAGCTCCAAACCCACGTCTGAGTTTCACATCCGACTAAAGTTTCTCACCACAGTTTGAATCATTTCAACTTATTGTGATGCTACAACATAGAGTATGTGACTTGTGTTTAAAAACTCAGACCACAATTTATGTCAGTTTGCTGAGATAATGGACTCTATGTTGAGTTTGGAAAAATAAAATGTGTTTTGAAAATATTTACTTCTTATCTTCAAGTCATAATTGGAAATGGAGATCCAAATTTCCTAAATTGATTATTGTATATGTTAACAATTAATAGTCATGTAGTAAATTTAAAAAGGACACATCATAAAGTGAACATTTTCCCGTAGTAACAGCATTTTTAAACTACTGATGTGGCCGGTAGCTGATTAGGTATTTGAGCAATACAATAAAAAAAAATTAAAAAAACATAATTTAACTTATTGTTACAATATAATGCCTTCACTTAAAGATGCGCTGCTCCGACTCCATTTTGTCACATTTGAACAGATGGAGTTAAACGATATTAAATGTAGCAAATTATGCTGCACAACTACAGAACCACGGTACATTTTCAGAAAGTGCAAAAATCTCATTTCTCTGGCATTAAAGTTAAATAATGTAGATTGGCTCTTTGTAATGTTTTTGGCATGTGGTGGATCCCGGTCGTTCCTCTGAGTTTAGTTATGTTATGAATAAAGGTCTTCAGCTCAGCAAGGATTTTTATTCCTATCATTTTGTTCAATTCTCTTGCAACGTTAATTTACGCTCCCACTTCAAACTACGTACAAAACGGATGTTTTTCCTTCAAATCGAATTCAGTACTATAATGTAATTCACACAGCCTTAGGGTACAGTACTTGTATAATTGAATTACCTCTGCAGTGTTTGTTACCAAACCAGTTTTTGAATTTCTAATGTCAAGGTGTTTTTTTTTTTTTGTTTTTTTTTACTTGGGCCTACAGTGTGTTTATAATTTAACAGGCTGTGTACTCAGGGGGGAAATGCTCTTGCATATTTTGGTTTGAACGTTTTTATTCAAATGAGAATGGCATGTTAATTTGTTTGTGACATTTCAGTGCCTTGTGGGTATCCTTCCTCATGTATCAGCTTCTACTTCTCTTGTTATGTCAGTAGTTCATCCATCCAACACGTACGTCTTTTTAAACTCAGAGACAGAAGTTCTAAATGGGGAAATGTTCCTTTTTTTTTTTTTTTTTTTGAGAAAGCAAAAATGAAGTCTTAAGAAAACCCAACTCTCTTCATTTTGTCTGAAATAAATACTAAACATGCTAAAAGTTATTTTGGTATTTTTGCATTCAATGGCTGTTTGAATTGTAATGTGGTATTTTTATCTGATTGCTGATGCTCCTTCCTAGTTTTCCCTCCTTGTAATGAGTGAGCTCCTGCATCTCTTCAAGGCGGTTTGGTCTCGTCGTTGTATGCAGATGACTCAAAGTATTTACGATTCATTTTCAGCTTTACAAGAGTTTATGAAAAAGGTTTAGGTCAGGAGGTATTGTTTGTGGCTACAGAGCAAAGAGTTGATTTCCTTCTTCTATTCGAGGAAGTTGTTTTCAAAGTGTGTTTTGGAACATTGTTCTGCTTAAACACGCGTGACCTGCAGTCGAGGCTCAGAGGGTAGTCTTTTCTTTTTTAAGAGTGACTGGCTTCTTGTGTGTTCCTGCAAAAATAAGTCCTGTGTTTGTGTCTCTTCTCCTGGGCCTCCGTCCACACTTACCATCTTCTGTAAGTGTTTATTAAAGTGGCACATATTGCGTCTGAAGGTCGTTTGGAATCTGTGCAGCAGCTGATTGAGGCTTTCTCTCCGCCACTGAAGCAATCTTGCGCTGCTGACTTCGATCAAGTTTCCTCTTTCGGCCGAAGTGCCAGGTTTCCTGATAATATTGCATGTTGTGGAAACAGGAACTTGAAGGTCTCTGGGGATTCACGTGTAGCCTTGAGCATTCACACTTGGCTACATTTGTATGTCTGACCTTCTCGGACACTTTTCTTTCTCTGCTTAGTGCTCTGAAGGTTTAATGTTCACTTGACATTGAAAACCTGAAACTTTTTAACATTTATTTTAGGAACATTTATAAGGTGATGCTGAACGTTTTTTATCTCATCATACAAAATAATGAATATTCAGTTGAAACTCTAAATATTTAATATTTTTTCAGATATTAAATTGCACTTGACTGACTTTTCTAAAATTACGCTTGGCTTGACTGAGACTAATTTTGACCTGGTTTCATATCAGATCTGCTTATTGCTCCTCTTCTGCCCTGTTCTGGAATCATTTATTTAACTGTGTGCCCCGGTTTGACCAACAAGCTATTGTACGTTACCGGTCTTTATTCTCTTGAATCAAAGGGCCTTGGCATCACATATAGCAGCTCTACTCTATCATTGTCACCTCGTGTTGATTTTAGGTGCTTACTCTACGTGCCGTTTTGCTGAAAGGCTTTTCCTGTTTTTGTTTAGTCTCTTTATTTTCTGTGTTTGACAGAATTCCTGTGCAAAGAATGTCCCCGAGTCCACATATACTTCGACCGTGTGGACATAAAGGAAATTCCTACAGAGCCACTGTTTTTCCGCAGGTGGCTGCACGAGCGGTTTGAAATCAAGGACCGGTAAGTGTGTGGGTGAAACAATTAATCATCTTAAAATTTCATGTTATTCAATCAATATGTAAACCGCAGTGATGTTTTTAAATGTTTTTGCTCCCGCACATCACAAGTGTTAAGCACAGATATGAATCTCAGAAGACTGTATTATTTTTAGGGTTTTTTGGAAGCTAACTTGTTTATGTCATGCTGCCTTTTTAAATCCTGTATGCCTCTTTGCTTCTGGACTGTTGGTCAGACAAAACAAGACATTTGAATAAGTGAAATAAATTTATGGCCAATTTTCACAATTTTATAAACCGAACAATTTGTCAATTTAATCAAGAAAATCATCAGCAGATTAATGGATAATAAAATCAATCATTAATTGCAACCCTGAGATACTTTTACATTGGGGGCATGACAGAAAAAGTCCAGAAACCACTGACCTAGAATGTGAATAACAGAAGTGTTTTGAAATATTAGTTGTTCTTGTATATTCACGATGGACAGTGGTGAATATACTGAGCCCAACATTGATTTTGGTGCAGATTTTTGTGCTGTAACTGCTGTAAAAATCTGTCGGGACAGATCTTTGCAATGTTCCGTTTCACTTTTGTAGCCCTTGTGCTTTTCTAAGACAGGCTGAGTCCTAAGAGAATTATCTGTCTTTTCAAAGGCTGCTGACGGATTTCTACGAGTCGGAGGACGCAGACAAAATATGCAAGTTCCCCGGGGAAGGCAAACCTTCTCCTCTGAACCTTTCTAAAACCCTCCCATCAATGATGATCTTGGGGGGACTGACACTGCCGTTACTGCTGACGGAGAACGGCAGGAAACTGTACGTGAGAACCTGGGTGTACGGGACGCTGCTGGGCTGGCTCTGGGTGAATGCATTTCCTTAAAGAACAGGGCAGAGGCTGACCGATGAGACGCACAAAAGACATGGAGAGACATTGCCATTTTCCTGTATCGCAACAACACAAGGTGTGTTCCAGATGCAGTGTCTGATAAGAGGCTCAGAGATTTACCCCACATGTCTGGCTCACTGTTGACCTTGAGCTGAAAGCTGAACAGAGATACGGAGAAATGTTAAGCTTTTTGTGCTACTTGTTCCCTCGCGTTATTTGGATTTGCAGCCTGAAATGAAGAGAAAAGAAAAGAAAAATGAGTCGATTTTGGTGAAAAGTATTAGATTTCTCAAAAATGGCCCTTGTTATCTACTATGAAATAAAAAAGAATTGCTCTATACTTATCTTAAAATAATCCCCCCCTTTATCAGATTTAGCCAAATTAGTGTTCATGCATGCTCACTTTCCCATTGGGCATTTTTAAAGCTCTTATATGACTTATATATTTTTGAGAACAAATTGTGCTAAGTCCTCTCTAAACACGTTAAATGATCAAGTTCAGCTACTGCATGTAGCTGACGCAGTACACCAGCCTACTGATGATGGATCATTAATTATTGATGTGCACTGACTCATTGACATTGGTTGTAATGTTATTTATGCCAAGTCCCATGTTAGGAGTTTTATGCACTTTGCTCCTTCAAAGTGATGTTTTTACATGAGTAAAACAACATAAATAGCATGCAGTCCTCTATAGGGGCTCATACACACCAGCTGCATTGTTTACCATAAACATTCATATGACATCACTTTGTTTTATATACTGATGATGAATGTAGCTGTTAAACAGTCTCATTTATGCATATATGATAAAAGTAAATATTTTTTTTAAATTTTATTTCCAGCACCCAAGATTTTGATTTGACTAACATTCATATCCTTAAAGAATTCAATCTAATGTACATTTGTGAGTCTTTGTTGCTCAAACGTTGGCAGATGTCACAGTGAGCTCATATGGAGAAATTTGTGTTCAAAATTAAAATGTTCTCCAATATTGCTTTAACCTTAAAATGTTAATTCTTGCCAAAACCTGATGTATTTACCATGATGTCCTACATGTGTTTTAAGTTGAGCAATACTTGTTTAATGCCAGCCCGGATAACAGCAAAGAAACTTTACATTATAATTAGATTTATTTTTAATGGTTTATTCAAATTTCCATAACTTTTATATGCATTTGTTACTTTGAATACCATGTTACAGCTCACACGAAAGTATCTACCTAGCAAAAAGCTGACAAAGCCATGTTAACAGTATGTCACAGGTTCCTGTGCACTCAAAGCCATTTGTATTATAAAGTTCACTGTAATGTTAAAAGCACTGTATGTCCATTGTTGTTGTTTACTGTAATGAAACCATTGCATTTTTCCACGAGTCACTTTACATGTTCGCTGTCTCGTCCTCGTCTCCAGTTAGTCTGAGATATGTTTTCTTCATGGTACAGTAAATCATAGTTTTTACATGTTGCTCCAATACCTCACTTGAATAATCCTTCCTCGTTCTTCAATGACTCTTGTCAGCCATTTTGTAGTCATTTTTATCCTGACAAGATCAGACTGTAATTCATCAGGAAAACTCTTATGTAGACAGTATTTAAATGCCAACTGATTTTGGAAATGTGTGCCTTCTCTTTGGAGGAGTTGGTTCTCAGCCCGCTCTCTCACAGGGGGCCCCAGAGGCTCTTTTCCACCAGGTGACTGCAGGGAAGCATGTGGTCACATTGTCTACAGTTCATAGTGGCTTATTTTGCTCGAAGAATGCATTGATTTACACTTTTTGAGGAGTATTATTAAACGATGAAACCTTTAATGTATGTGATTTCTGGGAATGGGGGAGAGTGAAATAAAGTGGTTTTCTTTGGGGAGAATCAAGTTTTCTCTCTGTTCTCTGACTGTCTGGGACACAGGATTATTAAAAGTATATCTGCATGCTACTGGCACAATATTTTGCTGCTGGATTAAGTCAAATGAAAAATTTGAAATGCCTTATGCACAATTTAATACTTTCCTTTTATTTACACTGAACTACTTTTCACATTTAAAAACTTCATGATCAGAGCAAGAATTTTAAAGTAAATCCTGCAAAGACTTGAGCCACCAGAGGGACAGGTTATTGCCAGATTAAATTTGCTGTTGGGCCCATATTGACCACCCACCTCATCTCTGCCGCCCACTAACTGCCGTCTGTGCATTATGTATGTACTTTATCGCCTCCAGTAAGTACAGTGAACACAACAGACAGCTTTATTGTGAGCACAGGAACACGGAGGCCAAGCAGAACTGCTATGCAAATAATACTACCTATGTGCATCTTAAAGGGTTGCTTAAAGTATGAGCATAATGTAAATAATTAGGTTTTAAAACTGGATTTTGACAGGTCCCCTTTGCAAGACGAGGCTAAAATAGTAGGTAATAATGCAAGACCAGCCTGTTTCTATTGTAATTCAGTGGATAGCAGTGAGTATTCCCTAACAAACTTGAATGCTGTCATGCAGTCACTTTGGAACTTTTTAGTTGACCAATTTGCCCAGTTGCTAATCCAGTTTTGTGACCTGTAGTTTTGAATGAGAACCAATCTGAAACTGTTAAAAAAAAAAAAATTATGATTGTGATTACAAGTACCTACATGTGGGTAGATTTTGTTTGGTACAGAAGGTGACCGACTCAAATTGGTTGTGCACACCTGCAAGATCTTTTCTTCCTCCCACCAATGTAAAGCATGTGTATGTGTAGCTGCTTTTTGCACACTGAAATGGGTCTGACAATCCCTACAGATACAATTATTGAAGTCTGAAGAATTCTGGCTTTCAGAATATGATATTCACCCAAGAGACAGTCGTTTTACAGAATAATTTATTTGAGAGTTGTTAGACTCTGTATTCAAAATACGACCGTACTTTCTGAGATGGGGGCCAAAACAATACTCCCCCGATAAATAGGACAAAACTTAACTGACAAATTATGTCTATGAATACATTGTAGGCTATGCCTACAATACAATTTAAATGTTAATGTTTTCTTTTTTAATAAAAATGTGACCACCCACTTCTTTTTACACGCAAGATAAAAGCACTATATAAAGCATTCAAACCACAGCTATTACGATTACAAGGTTATGAGAATAGCAACAGGTGATATAGCCTATAGTATGTATGTCATTTAAAAATCGTATGACTGAAAAAATGTGAGAATGTGTGACGGATTTAATACTCTGAATTACCACTTTATCAAAAGTCAGCGAACAGAACACGCACGAAATGGCGCATGCGCATTATGTTTTGTGGGCAGTAACAAGGAAGTGCAGACACAGATTGAAGGTTTCTAAGTGCTGCTGTTCACTTGTTTCTACCCAAGGTATGTTATATTGACCAAGACGAATGAAATGAATACATAATGCTTATATGCTAACAATACGTACTTCATATGAAGTAAATTATTACAGAACGTGCGTGTAGAGCTGTTTGTCAATACGCCTCCTCCGTTGTTGTTTTAAAGGCCTCACAGCGCCACCTACAGGTCTGTCAGACTTATTGCGGCTAGATAATCTGACAACAGGGGTTAAAGTACTAAAGTACAAGTATTGTTGTGCATTGGAAAATGTGTGTTTCGCAATAACAAAACGGAGACTTTTTTCACTTTTTTTTTCTTTCGTCATTTATTTGATGAATTCCTATGTATTTAATAATGTTGGTTGTATATAGAATATTTATTTAGTACGTTGACTGGTTGAATTATTCATTTAGAAAAAAGAGACATATTTTTTTTAAACAAGAATTAAATTGATTGTAAAATTATTTTGAACCTGTTTATTTTATAGGGAAAATACTATATTCACAAATGCAAATTTACTTAAAATAAGAATAGTAAAGCAACAAAAACAGTAGAAGTTGTTGGCCTGTCCTCTCTTTGTCAAATTGTTTTTATTTTGCTAAAAAGTTTAGGAAGATGTAAACTTGTTGGTGTTAGAATCTAATTAGTGTAAATCCCAGGTAGACTCCTCCTTTGTGGGAATTTAATTGTCTTATTTTTAGAATTGAACTATCTTAAATTATCAGTCTGTTTTCTTTTTTTTTTTTCTTTGCTATTTTAAGCCTTAATCAATATATATACCAAACTTAGCTGACACCCTGTTCTGAACTTCTGTTTACAGCTTTGTGATGGCAGTGGACTGGATTGGATTTGGCTATGCTGTAGCCATCGCCTTTGGGGGATATATGGGTTACACGAGAAAAGGTTAAAAGCTTTTAATTTTAGCAGAAATCTCAACCAAAAAGTTAATTAAGTTTTTAATAATTAACTCTGATTATCATCATGTGTCATTGCAGGGAGCGTGATGTCCCTGATGGCCGGCTTAGTTTTTGGTGGGTTATCTGCTTATGGTGCATACAACGTCTCCGCTGACCCAAAGGACATCAAGGTCTCATTGCGTGAGTATGCCTAAACTCATCCTAAATATACAGATTTTCAACTGTTCACAAGTCGGAGAACTGGTTTCATGACATGGAGGTTTCTTTCTTTCAGTTACCTCGGGAGTCCTCTCACTCGTGATGGGAATGAGATACAAGAGATCGGGGAAATTATTGCCTGCTGGCATTATGTCAGGACTAAGGTAAAACTTTCTCAAGATGCAGAAAAGTTTGAGAAAACACATTGTGATATTATCTTAGGGGTAATACACACTTGTTCATTTAATTATTATCATTATTATTTTTGCTATTATTATTTATTGTCCATTTTCATTTCAATAATTTTCAAAGATAACACAACATGGTAATGCCATGCTTCTTTTCCATATGAACAAACATAATAGAAAGAACACTCTTTAAAAAAAAGAATTAATAAAGTAAATGTAATAAAGAAAAGTGATGAGAACTATAATTAATTAAAAAAAAGTAATAAAAATAATACTAATAAACAATTAAATAATTTTTGATTTGCTGTCTCTTTCTTACAGTTTGTTGATGGTGTTTCGACTGTTACTACTCCTCATGGTGTGACTGGAGGACTAACATGGACCAGACTGAGGGCTCTCTGTGTCTCACTGAACAAGCCTTGTTTTAAGGAAACCGCATTCCCAGCATACTAAAACAATCCTTTTGTTTGTTAGGGTTACTTCCCTTCCATGTGACCAGAAACTTTGCAATTCACCAGTGGGCGTTTAATACATTTAAGATGAACAATTTATCATAGTGCAGTAAACCTGTTTTGCTGTTGTTATATAAATAAAACAGTTTTTTCTTATATGAGCATGTGCATGAATGTAAATCTCATGATTTAGGATAAACCGATGTACATGAGCTTTGCTGGTGCAAATTGTTCAGTTTTGCCAGCTGCTAATACCATCAAGGTCACTCACTACTAAACTACTCACTAAAAGTCATAAAATAAAGTATTCTTGACTGCTCACATGCTATGTCTGTAATAAATAATTCCAGTTAATGTTTGTGATTTTTGTAATAATGGCAAAACTAAGTAAACAAATGTTTCTTAAAATAATGCCTTTCTTTTTATGCATTTTTAAATCATTGATTTAACACAGAACAAAAACAGCCACTTTTCAAATGTTTCACAAAAATTCACCATTTATTAAGCGCCACATTAAACACATCCATGTAATGTAAATGGCTTTCATACATTCCAGTCATTTGTAATGGATATTGAAGTATTCAAATATAATTGATACACATGTCGTACATGCTGTGATCGTATAATTAATCATTCACCATGCCTGTGTGAGGACTGCACAGAGTTTACAAAAATGGTGTTTTGATGTTGAACACCTCCATGACGGTCTTCACGTAGATTTCATCTGGCTGCGGCTTCCTCTTGCTGCCTGACTGCAGGAACCTGCTGATGGCAGGAATCTGGGTCATCCTGCCCTGGAAAGACTGGAAGGAAACACAGAAAGCATTCAGTAATCAGTGTGCATTTTGTTATGATTATTAATAATTTACTGCGACATGTTACATGTTATCTTTTTTTTTTTTTAGTTAGACATTTTTACACATTTACCTTGACGTTTCGAAAATCTGCAAGGATTTCAGGAAATTTCTCCTCCAGCATTAGGGTGCATTCAAGCAGCTGCACGTCCGCACAGCTTAGTTTACCTCCCACCAGGTATATGGGCCCGGACAGCGCCTGAGATGTTTGTCAGAGACACAATATCTTGTTTAGTTATCATATAAAATCATTTTCCATCTTTGGGGGTTTTTTTAACCTGAATGAATCAGTTATTAGACCACACCATTTCATATAACATTTAGAATAAGCATGGTGGTACCTTTTCAAACACAGGAAGGTAGCGGCTTTTTGCTTTACTTTCAATGTTTTCCAGTTTTGCGTTTGCATCTGCGCTGAAGGGCAATATCATTATCATTTCCATGAGGTCCATCACTCCCTCTGTGTACGTGTTGATCCTGAGGGGAAGCACATACTGTGACACATTCATCCACTAAAACCACATGTTATAGAAGACTCTCATAATTACACTTTTAAGGAAATGGACCATACATGACACGGTCTTTGAGATCTTTCCCATGAAGGTTGTACTTCTCTGCGATGTAGTTCAAGATGGCTTTCGTCTGAACAAGCTTCATGCCATCAATTTCCACCATGGGAACCTGTTGAAACATGAGGCCTCCATCTGCAAAGGAAACCCAGCAGCAGGTCATAAAGGGTGACACGCCCAAAAAGTAAAACATTCATTTACGTTGTGGATTATAACTTTGAAAACAGGTCATAAGACATTTTAAACCTTTTAATCTCACACCAAGTTGCGTCATAAGAGGGTTAAAGTAAACAGATAAGAACTTTGAAAAAGCAAACGGGCCAGAGAGAGCACGGAGGTTTATTTGAGCTTAAAACACCTTTTCGAAAACCAACTTACCACTCAGGAGTTTTTGATATTGTTCATGAGTTGTCAGATACATCTCATCAAACTGTGAACATGAGATTATATTTAGGGCATACTCAGGAGGTTTACGGTTCCTTAAAGACAGCAAAACGTGTCATGTTACTATAACCACACATCCTTCACTTACCTCAACCTCTGCAACGGTCAAAAGCCAACGAATTGACTCCATTTTCCCTCGCCCATTGAAATAGTGCAGCACAACTTTCCCAGCCATGGCTATAGTATTTTGGAAGTGGAACGATAAATCTACAAAAAAATAAAGAGAGACAGAGTAAATATCACTTATTACCGAATACAAATGAGCACGTAACTTTACCAAAACTGAGTTGATGTTTCTTCGTACCAGTGCACCAGTCCTGCTGACGTAAGGAAATTTAAGTGTGCACAGAAGTGAAGTTTGGTCGTTATGTAATAGTGTCAGGAAAAAAAATAAAGGTGGGAACAACATTTTAAGACTGCGATTGGTTGATACTGGCCAATAGAAACCCGGAGCATTAACATGTTGCCGCTAGACATCCTGGGTAAAATAGTAACAAGCCGTGTTCTTTCGATAATTGTCAGCATGTTTGAAGTATGTATGTAGTTTACCTTTATAACATAAAACATAAGTGGCGAGGTGAACCACACACACACACACACACACACACACACACACACACACACACACAC
>CALSCE010009347.1:12586481-12608981 GCA_943593645.1 Bovichtus variegatus
CACACACACACACACACACACACACACACACACACACACACACACACCGTGATAGTGAACGGTTCTACTATACTGCAGTATATATACCCCTCGCCTTACCTGTTCTTCTTGGATGTGAGGGCGATCTGGCTGCGACATCTGTCACCCCATTGATCGCTAGGGTTTATTCGGCTGATCTGGCTGGCTAGGCGGGTGTCCCCTTCCTCCCTCACCGCTCCATGTGTGTCCCTCCCGACGCCCCGCGCTCGGTGGAAGAGGACGAGGTCCCCCCGGCGGATGATGACCATCCTTCGGTGTACCAGTAGCTGCGCTCCCCTGCTAGAACCTCCAAACAAGCTCAAGGCCCATTTGTAGGAGAAACGTAGGGAAGTTAAGCTCCAAGCGTCAGACACATCCAAATGAGGCGCTGCACGTGGCAGTCTGCCTTACTTTTTCAATTTAAAAATGAAATGTTAAGAATATGAATATTCTATATATATTTCTATATAGAAATTGAAAAAGTTTTAGAATTGAAATTATATTTATTTTTATATATATTATATATATTTATTTATATTTATTTTTATATGTGTAGTGAAAAATAGATCTGATTTTAAAAATACAGGAATTATATTGTACTCACAATATTTCTATTTAAAAACAACAAAAATATTTATACTTTATTCATGCAGGGGGATGTTGTGATTTATGATTGTTTGATTTTTAGTTTTTCACTCAACATCATGTTTCGTAAAAAAAGATATATGTACTATCTGTGATGCAATACCAATATTTATTTTCTTAACAAAATGTAAGGTAAAGTGATTCCAGTATGTTTAGTGCGATTTTTAAGAGTTTTAATCATATTTTGTCGATTATTGGGATACTATCGTTAATTTGCAATTATTTTGGCCTGGATAATCCTGAAATAAAATTTTCATATCATTTTATGCCTACTTATGAGTAAATCAAGAGGTCTGTTACTTTACTGGTCTTCACTATATATATATATAAATAATCAATTCTTAATTACAAAATGGCTTAAAAGCTTTATATGATTATATCAGCTGAGACAAGTACTAGCTGTACTTTATTATCTGTGGTGGATTGGATCTGCCGGTCACAGAGGGCCCCAGGGTCCTTCAGTGGAATCAACAGCATCAAGTGAGGATGAATTTCAGAGCGTAGAGCTTTCTGCTATAGTGCTGCAGGAATGAGTCCTTAAACCTAGAAATGAGTTAGCAGTTCTGCACATCCGGTTCCTGTTTCAAAGTCAATGTCTTTTTTGGTAAGATGCCTGAAATAAGGTCTGTAGTTAACACAAGCTTAAGACATTTTCACATTTTGTTTTACTACATAAAATATGTCCGTAAATACCCCACTCGTGAATTTTTAAGCTTTTAGGCATCTTACAATTGTACAATTTTTGTAATACTTGAGGTACTTAACTTAAGTATTTCCATTTTCTGCTACTTTACACTTCTACTCCACTACAATTATTTGACAACAGCAGTCCCTGGGTACCTAATAAATAAATAAGTTAATACAAAATAATACTTTTTTTAATGGTATTCTGACATTTTTCTGACATACTATACCTGTCATACTATGACTTTTTAATTACATTTTTGTTGTGATTTACTATGACTTTTTTGACATCAATCAACTAATACATGATGATGTATTGTCATGTATATAAAGTAGTAGCTCCACCTTTACCATGTTATCCAGTGATATTCTATCATGGGCCATACAGTATGAGTAGTTTTACTTTTGGTACTTTAAGTATATTATTATATTATTTTAAGCAAAAGCCTTTTAATTGTAAAAAAGTATTTGTATACTGTGGTATAAAAATATGAGTACTTTTTCCAACTCAGTCCTACCAAGATCTACTTTACTCCCATAATGTAGCAGGTAAACATCGTAACTGCCTCTTAGATAGCTTAGTATTTTTGTTTAAGTTTAACAGCTCTATTTGTCTATTTTGGACACATTTATCACATCAGAATACATTATAGGGGTATTCGAACAACATACTTACAGCACAAGTAAATCCTACAGGACTAGTGAAGGAAGACGGTCCATTAAGGGCCTCAGGTGCCAGTTTTGCTAGTTGATGAAATTGAAACAATGCAGGGATAAATACATTTAAATCACATTCCCACTGTAGAATACCAGATGCACTGTATTCATGCATGTATAGCATTAACATTGAACTACTGTTGACAGGTTAATCTCCGTCAGATTAATCTGGCTGGCCAGCATCTACCAGGGCTGAAGTCCTCAGCTGTCAGCCAGACATTGAAAATGGACAGATATGTAATTTCTCTAAAAATAAATAAATAAAAGACCTGCAGTCAATCGATCAATTTAAAGTGCTTTGTGAAAAATGACACATTGAACATATCAGTAGCCAGTCAACAGTTTAATTACACTCAATAACGGGCAATTCAATAATCACACTTACTTTGGCCAAAGGGGTAGAACAGAAACTAAAACTGATTATAGTGTGGCAACCACTTGCAATGTATTAATGACTGAAATTAGAGCAAGGCCTTTATATTAAAAACTTATAACGTATAAATAATAGTTACCTGATTGACAAGGCTACTATTATTAAACAAAAACAGCAGCAATGTAAAAAAGACAGAACTGTACAGAGGCAAAGTAATTAGTTGTAGCCAAAAAACAAGTCACAGTGAAGTTTTCATAAAATTATTATATGCATATTATGTATACAGGTTGGTGAACATTCAATGATAGATCTGATACAAAACTGAGGTTGTGACCTCTATAGGACAGAAGCTATGTTACAGAAATACAAAATAAAACACTGAGGAGCAAATCTGGACTCAAACTTTGGCCGCTTGCATTTAAATATACACAGATATTTTACAACTCACAACATCCATAGTACACATAATGAAAAACAAAATTATTGCTGTGTAAGATGTATGTACAGATTTAGATTATAAAACAACTAGGCCTACTCTTTGGAGGTGAAAGAGTTTATAGGAGCAGAGATCAGAGCTCCAGGCGGGGCACTAGCGGTGTCCATATTTGGCAGACCAATCTGTTCGCCCATGGATGGTGTGCACCGGCGGGCGAGGCAGCAGGCCGGGGGTGCTCTTATGGGCCAATGGCATGTTGGTAGAGGTGTTCATTGGACTCCGGCCAGACTGCCATGTTGCATAATCTAAAATGGCATCAAGCATCAAAACAGGTTTGTTCAGTGGTAGTTTTTTTTGTTTTGAATAAAAGGAGGGTTAAATGTTAGGTGGCAAAAAGGCTTTGCTGTTAGGTGGCATTCTAAAAGATTGTACAAGTTAACATATAGGTAGCTGAATAAAGAGTGCTGCAGGGATGACGTATTTTTGTAGGCCAACCTGGGAGTTAGTATCACCCTGGTTCCCTCGACAAGAAGCCAATAGGATTTTTTCATTTTGGATTTTGCAGAAAAAAGTATTTATTTATTGCAAAATACTTACTCATACTTACTTTATTCAGTAAAATAATCTTCACAAATGAAAACCACTTTCATGATTTTTGAAGCGTACAGTAAATGCAATCACTCAAATTAAAAAGCTAACATCGGCCTCTAAACCAACTACACCACGGTCACATGACTTCACCACCAGTACCGTTCCAACTTGTAATTTCATTTTTGCTCGCTTTTTTAAGATGCCTAAAAGCTTAAAAATTCACGAGTGGGGTATTTACGGACATATTTTATGTAGTAAAACAAAATGTGAAAATGTCTTAAGCTTGAGTTAACTACAGACCTTATTTCAGGCATCTTACCAAAAAAGACATTGACTTTGAAACAGGAACCGGATGTGCAGAACTGCTAACTCATTTCCAGGTTTTAGGACTCATTCCTGCAGCACTATAGCAGAAAGCTCTACGCTCTGAAATTCATCCTCACTTGATGCTGTTGATTCCACTGAAGGACCCTGGGGCCCTCTGTGACCGGCAGATCCAATGTCTTTTTTGTAAAACGACGGCATGTATCCACCTGGGATTGTGTTTGTACCTGATATTTAAAACACACAAAGACAGATCCAGTCATTTAAACCTAGAGAAAACAACAAGTTGCAACGATTACGTGCAGTCAAAGTGCAGGATGTCCTGGGAGATTACCGTGAGCGCCTCTGCTCGGCAGAGTCCCTCCAAATGGAATACTACTGTTGCCCCAAAGATGGCTTCCAGTGAAGTCTTTACTGGCATTTATGGCTACGTTCTTCTTTGTGCTAATGCCTGAAGGAGACAGTGAGAGGTTATCAGATACATTTGAAGGAAAATGATAATAAATTGTGGGAAAGAAAGAGACATTTCTGCATTTTAGTTCTGATCCGGGTTCATGTTTACACTGGCTAATTACAAACAAATGAGCTACCTTTCCTCTTTGACTTAGCAGGGAAAAGCTCTGTCATGTGCTGAAGAGCTTATGTATTACCATAGTTACTAAATGATTTGCATTGATATATACTGTACATTGCTTATAGTGATGGCCTATGAGATAGCTTACTTGACAGTTCTCAGCCAGAAGATGGATTTAATAGTAGTATTTTAAATTTGCAAAAATCCCACTTCTAGTCTCACAAAGTCCTGCGGTTGATCAGCTCTACTTCAACACCGCAAAACGTACCGAACCAAACCAGAATTCATTTGAACAAAACTGAAACAGGTTAGGTGTGAAAGCATCTGTAAACACTGATGATATAGATCCATTTTATTAAAGACTAGCCTCATCTACTTTACTAGGGGAAGTCTTTGAATATATATTACCAGGTAAATATCTCGACTGCCTCAGGTAATGTTGTTTGGCAGAAGCGGTTCTTGAAGGCTCCTGGTAGGCTGAACTCTTGTTCAGGTTTAAAGGCGCATCTTCCTTCCCATTGGGTCGACTGAAATCCAGAACATTTCCATATCTGAAAGACATCCAATGAGACAGAGGTTGTGCGAGTTACCTGCTTTTAGTAATAGTGATGTATAGCTTCGGCTACAGATCTTGTGTTGCGTTTCTTTTTTGCATATTTAGTTTGTACATTACCACAGCCACTGACTAAAAGGTAACATACGACGACAGATCACAGCCTCACCTGCTCAGATCGCCCTGTCTCGACTGCTCTGCGGAGAAGTTACTTTTCCCAAGAACACTTATGGATGTCAGATCGGTTTCTTCATAGTCGTCCCAGTCTTCACCCTTAAGGTGCCCTGTGCCGTGGCCCCAGCGTCGCCGCCCTCCTTTAGGTTTTAACTGATAGCTCAGCAGGTTTGCTTTTTCTGACTCCTGTCTTGTTTGCTGAAAGAACAGCATCAACCAGACACTTGAGGATATTATTCTACATTTCCATGTTCGGGTAGTTATAGCGGTATATTTGTCTAGATATTCTGGCTGTCAGCCTCCCTTTGATATAATTAATCTATATTTACTTTGAAAGTCATTACTATAAATACAAAGTGAAGACCAGTAAAGTAACGGACCTCTTGATTTAGTCATTAGTAGGCATAAGATGATATGAAAATTTTATTTCAGGATTATCCAGGCCAAAATAATTGCAAATTAACGATACTATCCCAATAATCAACAAAATATGATTAAAACTCTTAAAAATCGCACTAAACATACTGGAATCACTTTACCTTACATTTTGTTAAGAAAATAAATATTGGTATTGCATCACAGATAGTACATATATCTTTTTTTACGAAACATAATGTTGAGTGAAAAACTAAAAATCAAAACAATCATAAATCACAACGTCCCCCTGCATGAATAAAGTATAAATATTTTTGTTGTTTTTAAATAGAAATATTGTGCAAGTACAATATAATTCCTGTATTTTTAAAAATCAGATCTATTTTTCACTTCTCTACTATGATAGCGAGCTAGACAGCTTTTTCAAGTCACTCGTGAGGATATTCACTTTTATACCGATAATGAAAATTCACCACTATCAACCTATCATGTTTTTTTTTCTTTTTAAATCACGATCCGCGATAAAAAATCTTCTATCATCTCATCCCTACTCAGTCATTATCAGGGATGTACACAAGGCCAGATTTATACGATTGCTATCCCAAGGTTTAACATCTACATGTATATGTAATGGCCTAATTCATTTATTCATCCACTGGAAGAAATTAAGATGGAATATTTGCAATTTCAGGATAACTAATAAAAGTAACAGATAAACGTATATAGTAAATACACACACACTCATAATGTTTTCAGCCTCACCTTGCTCTGGAGACTCTTGTCAACAATGTAAGGAAGATGGCTTTGTGGTGTTCCTCCACTCTGTTCTTGCTTCAGGATGTGCTTCTGTTGCTGCTCTCGCACCAGCTCTGTGTGCCGTTGGTACACTGCCGCCTGGGCAGCTGCAGATACAGCGGAGGGCTGGATCTGCTGGAGAGGCCTGGGGGAAGAGCAGTGTTGGCTGGGAGGTGGAGGCTGGGAGGGGGGCACGGGCTTAAGCAGCAGGGGCTGCTGCTGCAGCGTCTGTTGTGACTGTAAAGGAGCCTGCAGCGGCACAAAGCCTGGCTGAGGTCTGCCCTGCTCCAGGATCTGCTGAGGAGTGCCCAAAGCCTGGCCCACGTGGAAGTAAGAGTACCTGAGAGCCTGAAAAGATATCAAGATTTTAACAAAACAATTTTCAATCTGCATGTTCAGCTATGAGGAGGTAAGGACGTGCAGGTCAGACACTACCTGGGCAGAAGCTGGTCTCTTCTTGGGATCCCACTGGAGCAGGTCTGTCATCAGATGAATGGCTTCAGGACTGGCATTTGGGATCAGCGTCTTCAGATTACTGGGAACGCACTGAGGCCAACGGAAATTCATAGCGCTCGCCAGATGGTATCCCTCTGGCCAATCATTCTAGAGGAAGAAGACACAAGCCATTTTACACACCACATTTACATAACGTCATAACAAGAAAATCAGTGTTTATTCACCGTAACAGTAGTAGAATAGTAAATTAAAAAAGTGTAGAGGGGCGACCTATAAGATAGGACTAACACCTGCGGTGCTAGACACAAATATTCCGTGAACAACCAAGGGGCAACCTCCGGGGTCTGAAAAGTGAAACCAATGCAGAAGTGAATTATACTTGCATTCTATCTAATAGCCAGCAGAGGGCGACTCCACTGTTTGCAAAAAGCAGTCCAATTGTATAGAAGTCTATGAGAAAATGACCTTACTTCGCTACTACGTTAACATTTCCCTGACAAGTTTATGGTCTCAAGCGCTAATTTCAATCTTCCTTAAAAAAGACACAAACTACGTCCACTTCTTATGCAGTCTATGTGCACAAAACATTTCTACTACATAGAACTAGTGTTTTTGTCTTGTTTTTCAAACCAAAAAAAATGAGAATTGGAGATGAAAAAGATGCTTCTGGTCTCAGATACATGCATCAAGTGCAGTTGAAAAGTGAAGAAAAACACAGCCGGTGTATACATACATATACACATACTATAAACAAAGTGTATCTCTTCTGTCAGATGGATTACTCAAAAGTACTGGGAATGACAAATACAGTGCTCTTTGTTATTCTGCTGGACACGCATGAAAAAAACCTTACCTTCTTTGGTGTACCCAAGACTTGGCACACTTTGAATATGGTGTCCACTTCACTGGAGCCTGGAAAAAGAGGCCTGAGGGTATAAAGCTCTGCCATGATGCAGCCAATTGCCCACTGGTCTATGGGTGAGCTGTAGGATATGGATCTGAGGAGCACCTCTGGGGCTCTGTACCTGATCGAAAAAGATGAGAGGGTACTAGGACGTGAGAGTGCTGAACTATTAAAACACAGTGCGTTATGTTTACTTTGGAAGAAACTCACCATCTGGTTGAGACATAGTCTGTGTATGGTGGTCGAGATCTGATTTCACGGGCAAGCCCAAAGTCAGCTATTTTCACCAGCTCTGGGCCCATGCACAGAAGATTCTCAGGTTTCATGTCCCTGTGAAAAAACCCTAACAAAAAAAAAAAGACATATTGCATGAGCGTCTTAACTCAAATGGTACAAAATGTTAAATACGCTACACACTTAATTTAGCATCAGGGGGTCATAAAAAGACGTACCATGTTTATGAATGAACGCGAGCCCCTGTAGTATCTGAAACATAATATTTCTTACGGCAGATTCAGGAAACAATCGAGTCCTGCAGCGAGAAACAAACAAATTAAAAAACTGAAACGGTAAAGAAACAGTAAGCATTTATAAAATATAGTTTTGAATGTGCGATTAATAATGCAACAAGTAAAAACTATACACACACCTGTCTTTCATTAGCTGATAAAGATTTTCCTTCATGTACTCAAATATAAAGTACAAGTGATCATTTTCTCGAATTACCTCCTTAAGTTTGATCACATTAGCATGGTTGAGTTTCTTTAAGGACTGAAAGAGGAAAAGAGATAATGTAAGAATATGGTGGAATGCATAATAGTAGTAGAAATAAAAAGTCAATCTAACCATGCTGGACAATACACACAGGTCACTGCAGCACATTCAAAAGCTCAACCTAAAACAATGAAACAAAACCTTCTTGTTAAAACATGGCTAGTGTAAGAACACAATGGAGTTTGGGGGGGAAATGCTGCAAAAGGTGGGATTTATACATACAATTTAAAATAGGAAAATAGAAAGCAGGATGGAGAAATATAGACCTTTCCCATGCACTGGGATGATATATGCTTAACCATGCTACATTTCAGTAAAAGGGGGAAAAAGCGGCAATGGGATTCTGAGATTTTATGGTGCGACATGCTGCAATTATGATCCAATTAGCAGGACTCGAAGGACCAGCGTGTTCTACACATGTTTGCTGGGTTAGGGTGAAGCTCTAGGAAAGGGGGTGTGTAGGCCTGGGATGAGAGAGAGAGAGCTCAAAAACCAACAGCACACAAGAATCACCTTCAACTCTTAGAGCTGGTGTGTGACTTTGAGCTGTGAGGAAATTTAGACAGTAACATACTGAATTGGTGTGAAAAAAACCAGGAAGTTTTGAGTATTTGACATCTGGACTAAAGTGTACAGTATTAACTAGGGCTGTACCGAATAGTTTGAAGCTTCATTAATAACGTTGACATTCCTAATATTAATTTAAGATTTGAATGCTGTGCAGCTTCTTTTTGTCTTTGCATGTCTAGTCATTCTGTTCGAACCAGTTATTTCTTCACAGTTTCATAAAGTTAGACTACACTAATATTATACCATTTGTAGAGTTAGATTCATGATCCACAACATGTTTTTATTTCACAAAATATTCTGTTTCAAGTCATGTTTGTCTGTTCTTTCAAAAAACAACAGTTTCACTGTGGTCAAAAAACATTTTGCTTTCCCGCACACAAAGGGAGACACGCAGCTGTATTAACGGGCAGCAATCTAACCGCACCGTAAATTACATTCATACAATATCAAAAAAATCATCGATCATTTTCACCCTTTTTTCGGGTGATTTCATCATAAAATATGACATCAAAGCTTCATTCGAAAGCCTCAATAGAAGCTTTGAATGCAATATAATGTCATTCGGTAAAGCCCTAATATTAAACGTATCATCATTACTGCATTACTCGCAAATCATCAAGTTACATCTCTATTCTACAAAAAAAGAAGAAAAATCAACCCTAAAAGCCACGTTAATGAGATCAGATGCATCGAATCAGACAACAGTACATTAATGGGGGCACGTACTATTTAACATCAATTTGATCATTAATTATGGACCATTCTCTCCCACATCATAGAGGCAACCACACCTCTGAATTTCTTGCATTATAAATTTAAATACAGAAAAGGGCATTCCCTGAGAGTAGATTTTGGGTTGATTTTTCCATAATTCTGCGGTGCAATTGAAATGTGCGAAACCGTTTCAAAAATGTAGTAAAGATAAACTCACCTTGACTTCACGAAGGTTCATGCATTCTTCCCAGGAGTAGAATTTTCTTTTCATTCTGAAAAATATTTTTATTTATTATTAAAAAATGACATAAGGTTGCAGACAAAAAAAATAGATTGCAGATTGCAAACATACACAATTTTCTGGTTACTCACTTCTTTATGGCAACTAGCTCTCCGGACTCCAGACTGCGGCCGAGGATGACTGAGCCGTAGGTGCCATCCCCGAGCTGTCTGATGGTAGTGTATCTATTCATTATGCTCGTCCTTCCATAGCATCCGGGGGAAGATAATAATTGGGTGGAAAAAAGAGATGTGTGTTCCTCCTGCTACTGAATGCAACCAGATCTTCCTGTGACAACAGAGCAGAGCTGGAGGACTCATGGTGTCATGGACTTGCCTCCTTTGAGCTGAGAAGGTGAGGGATGGATGACAAAAATTATGTTAGTTATGTAGCTGTATGAACTACAATGTCCATGGCACAATTTAAACCAAGTAGGACGTGACCACAAACTAACTAATTGGATAACTTCCCAGTGCTGAGGAAAAACTATATTATGGACACACAGCTTGTAAATTACCTTCTATGTGCCAGTTTTATCTGCCTGCAACATTAAATTAAGGATTTGGAATAAGGATCCGAGCACTCATGTCATGTATACTATAGAAAACTAAAGTCTCCCCCCTCCACCTAAAAATGTGTTTTGCTTATTGTTATTTCACTCAGATGAGCTTCGTTGTGCAGAATAACATCCTTTTTCAAATTCATCTGATGAAGAGGGAAAGTGTCACTGTGCTAAACTTAAATCAGATTTTTAGACGTGTACGTACAAGATGATGTGGAAACTTGAAACCTCCTCTTCTTTAGCAGTGAAACTTTCTAAGTGAACAACATTCGCACATTTATATGATCTGGAGTTTCTAATGTGGGCGGAGGAGATGCAATTTTACCTTTTTTTTTTTTTTTTTTTAACAACAAGGTAGTCAAATTTTTGAGGAAAAATAACCTATATCAGTCTGGAGTGACTTTAACTGACAAGTGAAATAATGTACTTAGTACAAGTGTGTCACCATGTGAAATCTTCATAGAAATAAAGGATGAAAACTGCCCACACGGTCCTTTGGTTAGCTCGTTTCTGACCGTTAGTGATCATCTCTCGGTGGAAATGTCGTTAATCAAAGTTAACGGTAGCAGCTGTGACAGTAACGTTAACCGGTGCTCATGTGTACTGACACACATTACAATATAGTTCATTACATCTTCCCCAGCATGTTAGCATAACATGTTACTTTCTCCATAATGTAACGGTTAGCTAACGTACAAGCTAGCATTTGTATTTCTAGTTTAGTGGAGCAGAGTGGACGGCAATTCAGCTGTAAAACATTCATTATTCGGATATAATTCACAATGAAGTTAGTTCCAGTTGGTTTGGGCTTAATACTATAACTTGGCTTGAGCGTTTTGGTTCAATTTTAACGACTGCCTTGTGCAGTTAATGGTAGCAGACACAATTAACGCTAGCTTGTAATTGTGTTGTGGTGCTGCTGGTGGCCCAGATGCTGTCAACAACATTAAAGCGCTACAGAGAAAAAATAAAACTGGCCTGTTTGCATGAAGGGTGTTGAAACATAACTGAAGTTAAAACATAACGATGAGCAGCAGACAACACTCACCGTCCTCACGTCAAATCGACAACAACACATAGCCGAGCATTCGTAGTGGATGTTCAACAAATGTCTTAACGCTACAAGCAGTTGACTGACACCGTAAAACGGCAGAGAACCAACACACAACATTAATACAATTTCATCGAGGGCCTTTCGTCACGGAGCTCATCATAATCTCGCGTTGCTGTAAAAACAGTTTGCGGTGTTATTACAACAAATCACAGCTCTCCTCCGCCAGCAAAGACACAAAACGAGATGAATAAATCCCTGCATCCTTAACTCCAACGTCGGCACCCCTTTAATGTCCGTACAATAAAAGTGATGACTATTTAAAGCTATTCAATATGTTTTTTTGTCTTTTCCTTCTTTTAGTCCGTGCAATGCCTTTATGCAGGCAAAATATACCTCGCAGAGCCCAAGTGATATCAAAACAAATGCAACACAGTGATTCCCAAACTCATAAACAATCTAAATACATAGTCGTGAGCGTTAAGTTGCATAATAAGTATTGCTCATAATAACATTGATAGGATAAAAAAGAACTATATTCGAAAAATACCACAAAAACATGAAAGATTTCTCGGCGCAAAGCAAAGCCGGAAGTGACCGAGTATGTAAACTCTTGTATTGTATTCTTATTCTCTGATCAAATCTCCGTCCTAAAGTGAAGCACAGTCCAAACTTGATTTAGAGGACCATAAAGCTAAATTGTATTTCGTACACAAGCACACCAAGTAGAATAAGAGCTCAGACGCAATGCCACAATGGAGAATTTGCCTTTTGCACAAGCAGTATTATAATATTAGGGTTAGGTTGATCCTTCCTTTTCAGTTTTGCTTGTTTTCATGCTTTCAAATACGTTTAGTAATGACGTTCTTCTATACTGAGTTTTATTAAACCATTAAACACTTTAGGGGAAACCAAATTACATGTTTTCTGAGTTTCTAAAATTGACATTTTGGAGGTACAGGTTTTATATTAACAAAATATTGGTCTGTATGTATACACTGACTAAACAACTATTAGAAAATTGAATTGTTGAATATATATATATATATATATACACACAAGTTATTAGAACTGTATATACATATAAGAAACATTTTTATATTGTAGCTGTGATATGGAGCAATTTTTTTCCTACAAACTACTATGATGCATCATATTTTCTAACCTAGCTAGTTCATTCAAGATTCAAAGGGTAGTTGTTGGCACAGAATATCTTAAGTCCCAGGCTCCTTCAACAATGCAACATACAGTATACTTAAGACATAAACATAAATCATTAGTTTGGCATGTGTTGCGAATTCGTTGATTTCAAATGAGGAGACTTGACTACGAGTAGATCTGCAACTCAGTTTATTAAAACCTGGTGAATGACAGCTTGGCCAAGGACTCCAAGTGTATCAGGAAATCATAGTCAGCGGATTGCTGTTACTCTATAACCACCATCCACACTCGAGAGCCCCGAGCTTCTGTTGCAGATACAATTTATACAGTGGTAGGCGTGGCCTCTTATGGCGTATCTCATTACTATGCCAGGAAGTCTGTGGTTCAGACTTAGCTTCCTTAGTTGGTGCACAAGCTTTGTCCAAAGCCTCTTGGCATCACGATCATCCAATCAGCGACGACTCCTTGGGTGCTATTACACGTGGCAGGCTGCGTTTGCCCAATTCTTCTACACTTGGTACCTGACCTTCACCTAACTCCTTTCTGCACAGGCTACCTAATCTATTCTCTCTGGGTGTTTTCTGTTATCGGCCTTCTTTGTTTAGGCGCCACTCCGTGACGCTCCCATCCACTCATTTTATGGTCATAACAGCTAAATCCTTCAACACTAGACTAAAGGTTACATACATCTTATCCATCAGAGCCTAATAGCTATCTGGTATAAATGACTGTCTTCCCTGTCTCAGTGTACATTTCATAAGAGCCCATTTTAGCTTAATCACATTGGTTATACTTATTCATCACGCAGTTACATTCAAGCGTCAAGAGGCCGCAAAGCATACATTTAATTTCTAACACATGCCTTCATTTGCAAAGTAACTTGTACTGTAACTGCTAAATAAAGATTTAAGTAATCAAAGATTCATAACTTCATGCAGTGAAGTAAAAAGTACAACATACCCTTCTGAAATGTAGTACAATTAAAATCTAAAGTACAGCAGAAAACGAAAATACTCAAGAAAAGTACAACTATAGGCTTCAGTAAATGAGCGCGCGCACACACACACGACACACTCACAAACAGCTACATAATAGCCTCTGTAACTCAGAGAGTTTGACAACTTTTCAACTAAAGTTTTGAAGGCTTTACTTTTTACTACTCTTCATTATAGCTGACTGTTGTTTTGGACATCTGCAATCCGAGGTTCAAGTTTAAAATGGTAAACCAATAGTTTGGGTGAAATTTTGTTTTTTCTGACAATAATTCCAGTGATGTTCAATAACATTTATAAAACACAAGGGTAAACAGCCGAAGCTGAGCAGATATGGAGCTAGATATCAGACAGCAGGATAGAGGAGCTGCTCTACACAGAGGTAGGCCTGGTCTTTCATTCTTCAGTTGAATTAAAGTTGATTATATGAATGGTAAATATGCAGCAGGTGTTACACTGGATTTGGTGACCCATCAGAGTTTGAGACAAGGAATGTCACTGTAACTGTCACATTGTGATAGCATTTATCAAAACAACTTCTTAAGTATTTAGAAAGGGTCACACATTTTGATAGCAGCAACACATGGCCAGTAATCTGTAGGTCTGTTTGTAGACTAACACTTCACCTGTCAATATTTGGTCAACTCAGAATGGTCACATGACCGATGTATTACTACAACTAGACTACTAAAATGCTTCTGGGACAAAAAACGTGAAGTCAACGCTGTTTTTGGTTTTCTTTATGTGAAATTATTTATTTATTTTTTTTATATTTTTGTACATTATTTAAATATTTTATTTAGAACTGAAAAAAATATTCAATTGACAGGAAATTAATCTTCAACAGATTTTATGATACTTTTTCAAGCACCGCTGCCAAAAACTTGCTGGTTCCAGCTTCTCAAATATTAGGATTTGTTACTTTTCATATACTTGTAAGTAGAATATATTTTGCCTTCGCATTGATGGCTGGTCAAAATAAAGCATCCGAAGATGTCCCCTCGGGTTCTGGGAAAATTTAACACTCTCCTGTCATTTAGTAGACAAAAACAATTAATTATTAGTGCAGCCCCACTTTTTATACTACTACTAAAAATAATAATGATACGAATAATCACATTTTTTTTGTTATGGCCCCAGGGCTTCTGCCAGGGCTTGTGTGTGTTGTTATTTATTTATATTTATTTATTTATGTTTCCATGGTGGGCCATGACAATGATTTGATTATACATTTATTTATGTATGTATTCATTCCAGCTTTTATTTTTGTATACATTATTATATTTATTATTCTAATATTTTTTTAAATAATTGATTTAAACATGTATTCATGTGCTCGTGTGTTTATTGCTGGATGAACACGTCCTGTCTCGCCCTCCTTACAGCGGCTACAGCAGATCAACCTGCTCCTCTTTCTAACTTCGCCACACTTGCTGACTTCCTGTGCCACTGAAGCTCCGGGCCACTCAGCGGAATGGCTGCGTTCCTGCGAGCTCGTAAATACGTCCGTTGTGTCGTCCGTTTCTCCGACCGTGAACTGTAAACGCTGGTGTTGAACGTTTGTGGCGATAGAGAAGGAGACGTACTAGCCAAGCGGTCATGGTGGGTCACCGTGCTTTTAGCAGTTTTTTCAGAGAGAAACGTGGTAGCCAGCTAGCTAGCTAACGTGGCTAACGTCACCTGGAGAGTTAAGTTGCTGCGCTGCTCGACGTGTCTCTTCAGGGGTTAACTTTTTACTAAACGATAACATGTCTGTGCATTTAACTACCAAGTCCTTTTTAAATTAACGACACACGTGCATGAGCTTGTACCAGTTAGATTAATACTCTTTGAGGTAACGTTAGCATTAACCTACGTGGGGGTGTGTGCTGTTAGCGAGTTGTTTTTAATTAAAGTAGGTGTTTACCTTCACGCTTCCGGGTGCGGGCAACATTTTTTTCACAAGCTGATTATAATCCATGCACTCTTGTTTTTACGTTATTTCCCTCGACTAACACCACACGTGTTTTTGACAGAAGTAATGACGCTGTTTTTAAAAGTACGTCATTGTCAGAATTAATGGAAGAATTCAATGATTTCTAATCATCGCACTTGTACATTGAAATGTAAAGTGACAAGCATCACAAAACTATGCAAAGACAACAAAAACAATGTTTAATACAGATAACAAAAACAAAACTTTACATTATAAAGATTACAAATAAAAAAACTTATTTGTCAATATAAGCACAGCAAAATGCAGTATAGAATATGTAGTATATAGTTTCATTAAAAAAAGTGGGTATAAATGGAAGGTTTACATTTAAATACAACTTTTAACTTGAATTTAATAACCTGCCAATTGGTCTTATACAATTTTGCAAGAGGAGGAGTTAAAAATAACTCTGGTTTTCAGTAGCACCGAGATATAAAGTGTCTGATGGTTTGCCGCTCGTGTTCCACTGGCATATACCTTTTCCTAACGACAGGTGCCACTTGGAAGTGGTATGCCACAGTCAGACTGCCACACCGGTACCGCCACTGATACATATTTCCCATAAATGTAGTTTTAATTGACAATGTCGCGCAACATAGTGCAGTTTCTCTAGTCTAACATGAATGTTGTTATAATAGCCACCGTAACCAGTCTGACTGATCAATAACAGAAATTTAGAGCCAACTGAATTAATACTTGTATTACTTTTCGCATTTTGAATAGTAAAAGGAGATCACACATTATATACAACTCCACGTCGCGTTACATTAACCAGGCATACGCATGGCATATTAATTATTCACCATAAATACTTGGAATGAGTACTTGTTGCTATTGTGGCATGTGCTGTTTTCCACTGGTGTAGATATGATAGAATTTTATCACTGTGATCCATCCTCGCATAGTCTGATGACATCGTGTGTATGTATTGATTACACCTGATGACTGGTATTAAAAAAAACCTGGTCTATGCCGCTGGATCTGTAGTGGCATGCCGGTGTATGGTGAATAATAAATAATATGTGACACATATGCCTGGTAATGTTCTCCAACGTTATATGCATGATCGCATTCTACTCATAAACATGGCAACATAATACAAGTGTTTAGTTATTTGGCTTTAAATTTCTGTTGTCGATTAGTCAGACTGGTGTTTAACGAGAGAAACTTAACGTTATACAATCCTTTATTTGCGCAACATTGTCAATAAATTAAATATTCATTTATGGGAAATATGCATCAGGGGACGTTACTGGTGTGGCAGTCTGACTGTGGCATACCACTTCCAAGTGGCACCTGTCGTTAGTAGACGGTATATGCCAGTGCAACACGAGTGGCAAACCATCAGACACTTTCCCATCTCGGCATCACTCCTGGTTTTGTTGGCAAAGGTTGCATTTTACGCACAGCCCCTTTCATGTTTTGAGGCTAAGTGTACTCTACTGGAGTTAAACAAGTCAGGAATTGTTGACAAATGTCAACTATTTCATCCATTCCTTTCCTTTTTATAGTCTTATTTGCCAATCTGTAAAACCCTGTTGTGAACCGGGACATGTTGAGTACCCCAGCGTTTTATGTTAGAAATGTACAGTTTGGGTCCCCAGCATTCAAAAACTGCCTGATATTTTTATTCTGAGCATATTTATTATTACTTTGCATAATCATCTATTTGGACATTATTTCAGCATCTGCTTGGCCGATATGGAAAATATTGTAGTGTTTTTGTTTTTTTTGAGGATGCTGAATCCATTTATGACATTTGAAAATTCAAAATGTGCATTTTAAAATTCACCAATTTTGATGAATTTTGGAGTTACAGATAAGTAGGACATTTAATAGTTGAAATGTATTGTATCGGTGCTCTCTTCGGGACAAACTGTAGTGAGGACACTGTTTCTAAATTGCCTCAAACCTACTTCTGCTTTTCTGTCCTGCAATGTCTTGTTACTTAGCGTCCGACATTTAAACCAATAAAGATATATCTGTAATGAGCTAATATTAGCCTGGACGATTTATTGGTCTAGCTCTATTTACAATGATATAAAAAAAAAAGAAAACCAGCAAATCTTTCAATTTGTTTTGCATTTTACATTGAGTAAGGACAAAAACTATGAAGATTAATGTTATTTACTAATCGATTTATTGACTAATTGTTTTGTTGGCAAAAATAACAGTATAGTCACCTGACGTCACCTGGGAAACTCGTCATCTGCAGGAACCCGCACAACCAGAGACTGAACAAATCCACAACCACAGTAGTAACAGGTTTTGAGGACTAACGGCTCCTATGATGAATTAAAGTTATACTTCCCTTCTTTCTTTTACAGGCGGAAGAAAATACAGATGTGAGCAGTATGATCGAAGATGAAGATTCAGATGACCCAAACCTTCTGGTGAGAAACCTTCTATGGACTGAACTCAAAGTTCAATACCTGCATTAGGTGAAAGTGTCACAAGACAATCGTGTGCAAAATAAATATTGTGTCTACATAAATGCATGTATTCTAAACTCAGACTGTACTTCCTGTCATACTGTTTACAACACTGGGAGCTTGGTGGTGTTCCTGAGTTAATGTTTGGATTTGCATGGGCTTAAAGTTATACCACTGTTGTATGTGTAAGACGAAATTTATTAAGATTGACACCATTCTTCACTGTAATTTACAGAATACGGAGCCAAGTAATATTATTGAAGTACAACAAGGAACCTCATATATTAAAATCAAGAATCACTTCTTTTTTTTTTTTTACAAGGTTTCGGCAGGTAGTTTGTGATTTGTTTTGGAAAAGAATAAAATTAAGAAAAACATCAATATTCTTAATTTCAGCAGCCATGTAGAAGTTTGATGTACGCTATTTTACACGGTTCCTGCTATTATAGTAAGACTGAGAACACAAAAGCTCTGGACTTCTCTTCCTCCTGTGTTGGCACTAAATCATTTTGTCATTGAATTTGCAGCTGGAGCTCAATGCGTTCAGAGCGCAATGGATGTCTGAACTCAAACCGAGCTCTGGAGCAGGTGGATTGAGTGGCCGACTGCTGCGAGCTAAAGGTCTGAAGAGGCCACAAGATATTGCCCGGGAAGAGAAAGTAAGTTGTGAAAGGATTTCTCCAGGTCATGCACTTGGATGTCTTGCAGAGTGCTTTCACTGAAATGTACACTGTCCTCTTCCCTCAGGCCACAGAGCTGTTCTTGAGAGCTGTTCATGAAGAGCAGAATGGAGCTGTCTATGAGGGTACATATGTAGGATATATGGGGATCAAAACCACCAGTGAAAGGATGAAATGTTAGGATAATCACAAAAAAACAAATTATTTACGAACCAACAGAGATGCCATAGTGAATTCACAGAGTACGCTTGTGGAAAATACTACATTATATGAGATTATCTTTTAATAATACAGGCATTTCTAACCGTCAATCTTCATCTGAAATGAAACATGGGAATGATTTGAACAGTTCAGATGTCATAGCCATTGACAGTAATTGAGCATGTTTAATCCACCCAAATAGTTCTGCAATTTGTGCATGTGAAACAGAAACAGGTGATGTCATTGCTGAAGTGCCTCAGTTTTATTTTCTTGTTAAAGTATCATTTGATGTCTCTCTCTATTTGCAGCAATCAAGTTCTATCGCATGGCTATGCAGCTTGTGCCTGACATCGAGTTTAAAATCAACTACAGCCGTCCTCCTGATGCAGACCGAGGAGGAGGAAAATAGTAAGCTGCTTTTTATTTTTGGATATTACAAAAGAGTCTGCAGTGTTTCAACACGGCCTGTATTTTGAAATTATGATCTCTTAAAACACAAATTTCTATGTTTTTTTTTTTATTATCTTGAGCTGAAACCTTGCGACTCATGAATTTACCTCAAATTCATATGATTTTCATAGTCGGTGTGATATTTTTAGACGCTATAAAGCGCTTGTTGCATCATTTTAAAATTAAAGGGTCTTCATGGCACACGGCGTTTTACACAAATTATTTCTTAATCGCCTCATGAAAAAGTTAATTCGGCATCTTCCTCGAATAACGTGGTGTGCAGGCTTGTGTGAGAGAAAGGGATATTCTCACGTCTAAAACAACATACTGTATGTTTCTACTGCAGCATGGAGGGCAATATTGATGGTGAGATTGAGGATCTACTTGCCTACTTTGAGCAGGAGCTCACTCTGGAAAGCTCCTTTCCAAAGATCTGCACTCCTCAGTTGGATTTGACTCAGATGCACATTTCAGGTACAAAACTGCCATTTCTTTTAGATTGTGAACATGTCTAAAGTCATTATCAACTTGTACTTACTATAACTAATTCGACTTTTATTTGACTGCAGAATTGCCGCGGGAAATCCTGATGTACATTTTCCGTTGGGTTGTGTCCAGTGATCTGGACATGCGAGCCCTGGAGCAGCTCTCTTTGGTTTGCCGTGGGTTTTACATTTGTGCAAGGTGAGCCCCTCTGTCAGAGCAGACGTGTGACAGCGTGCTTGTCTCAGGTTTTGCCTCTCAAAATTGTTGATTTGGCATCTTGATTGATAAAGTAATTAAAAGACAGTTCTGTGTGCAGGGGTTTTAGTTTCCCTCTCGCTTCATTTTTTTTCCACTTTTTATTTCTCTCCAGGGACGCTGAGATTTGGCATTCAGCCTGTGTAAGAGTGTGGGGACGGAACTGCACCAAACTTGTACCCTTCAAATCCTGGAGGGAAATGTTTCTGCGAAGGCCTCGTGTGCGTTTTGATGGTAATCAAGTGTTTTGTCATATACAGTTTTGTAACCAAACATTTTGAGCACTTTTGAGATGTGCCTGCTCTTAACATGCAGCACACTGTTGCCCCCTGCAGTGGGAGGAGGTCTACAGCAACATAATTGGAGCAGCTGGTGCATTTCAATCATTCACTGCAGAACTCTGAAAATGTGCCAACTGTTAAAATGTGATAGCACTGGGCTTATGCCTGGGTTCAACACTGGAAAACACAAAATGTAGTGTGATATTGCTGCTTCCAGTGCGTTGGCTCCGTTGTAAACGGCACAACCAAAAAAATGGTTTTGGGATTTTATGATTATCTAGCACTCAATATAATTATGATTTATTTATAATTTAAGAAAATGCCAGATGCCAACACCAGTTCAAAAGCCAAATGTCTCAAACAGCCAGTTGGCTAAATATTGGCAGTACAAATAATGTTGGAGCGACCTTGACTTTGCTTCTGAAAGTTAATACTGGCCAATGAGGCTGCCAATGTACCAGTGAATCACTTTTCTATTATTACTACACTGATTTACTGGATGTTGAACTTTCCATGCTTATTATTTTCACAGGTGTTTATATCAGCAAGACATCATACATTCGTCAAGGAGAAGAATCGCTGGATGGGTTTTACAGGGCTTGGCATCATGTTGAGTACTACAGGTAAAGGTTCGACTTTAATCATTATTTTTTTTATTGCGAGTTGTATAGATATCGCAGCTAAGTGTTCGTATTGTTATCACAGGTACCTCCGCTTCTTCCCTGACGGCAACGTCGTCATGGTGACCACCCCTGAGGACCCTCTGACCGTTGTTCCTCGCTTGCGTACTAAGAACATCAGGTACACTTTCTCTGTTTTCTACAACCTCAGCTGGAAGGAATAAAATTAAACATAAATAATAATTGAACAGCATTTTTCACGACTGTTGAATTTTGTTAAATTTTACAGAATGGATTCTATTCTGGCCGGTCATTTCCGTCTGTCACAGGAGACAGACAATCAAACCAAAGTTTTTGCTGTGGTCTGCAAGAAGAAGGAGGAGGTGAGAAAAAGTCTGAGGCGTTTGTGGGGCGAAATAAAAAAAAACTGAAATTCAAATTGTTGCACTACTCTTGAACTAGTCATGTCATAGTAACACATCACGGCGTGACACATGAACGCTCACTTGCACTGTAAATTCACAATTTCCAAGAAGAGGCTCATTACCAAATGAACTGTTATTTGTTAACAGAAAGCGACCGAGTTTCAAAGGAATCGGTTCTGCAGGCGGAACCCAGCTCCAGACGCTGAACACAGCTTCCATGTGGGACTGCATCTGTCCTCTGGGGGGCGTCAGAGTTTCAGCAAACTGGTGTGGATCCACCACTCCTGCCACATCACTTACAAGTAAGAGACATGAGTACCAATAGTAGTGGCAAAGAAAAAATAGTCCTCTATTTGTTGTAAAATTGGCATTAAATCTGTTTTTTCAGGCTGACTGGGGAAACGGTGATCACAGCGTTTGACCTGGACACTATGTACCAGCCCTTCGTCTTTGCACGTGTGAAGAGTTACACTGCTTTCTCCGCTCAGCCTCTTTAAGCAGCCTGGAGACCTGCACATGATGCCACCAAGACAACAGCAAAACTTCATCAACCATTTTAACAAAATGCAAACTCCTCAGCATGTTTAATTTGTGCTGTAGCTGGATTACAATGTTATTATATGAATATTCATGTTACCTATACGCAAACACTTTATGTTTCAGCTTTACATAGTAGGACACTACTTATTTTCTGATTTCAGAAGTTATGATAATGTGCTGAGAGCTAAAATAATTAGCAACCTTTCCCACCTGTTCCAAGCAATGAATGTTCATACTGTGTTTGTTTCATGGTGCACTTTCTCCCTCAAATAAACAGTTGTGAACAGAATGTGCTCTTATAGTTTAACTGAATTACTTGACAAATGCTACATTGAAGGGAACTGGGTACATTTAGCAAAACTAAAAAGTCAGCTTCCAGGTGATAATGTTTAGTTTTTTTTTACTAGATATATCTAACAATGTACATCATGT
>CALSCE010009347.1:12611481-12627222 GCA_943593645.1 Bovichtus variegatus
AGCTGTGCGCGTCCTGTCACCCCTTCGTCATGTTTGCTCACATAATCCTCGCTATCTTCAACCTCAATCCACTGAGAGCACTTATCTATGGTACAAGAAGGGAATAGAGGTAAACAGACAAACGAGACGGAACACATCGGTGTTTTTACTTAACTAGTTTATGTGTTATTTTAAGTGGAAGTACAAGGCTGCTGTTATTTCTCTAAAGTATAACCATTCAAAGCTTTTCAGCAGATGTTTGCTGTTATAGTAAAACAGTATGCCAGTATCTTATCTACCAGTCTTTGAATTTGATCAGGGAAAGAATTTCTACCATCATGATGTCACTGACCGGACCAGCTACATGATTTACAAGGATTAGTAGAAAAAAAACCCCAACATTATATATACATTATATAGCTTTTTATATATATATATATATATATAAATATAATGACATAGCAAAATATCTTTTTTTAATATTACATTTTGTAGTCTTGATTGAATGGCTTAAAATCCCAAATGATTTCATTCTAACTTTCCCTTGACTACAGGAGACCCTATATTTTTATCTGATTAGCTTTTTTGACAACAACATTTGGAAATAGAAATAATAATAAAACAACAAATTTTATTATACAAACTATTAATATTTATTAAGACATCTCTTCACCTTAGAACAAGTGGGAATGGGCTTTACAAACCCAAACCCATGTTTTTACATTGCACAGCGTAATTTATTGTATGTAAATAAGTTGCAGTAATACGCTATTTTGTAAAATGTGTTGTTACTTTCATTCAAAAAGCTTCTCTTAATAAGTCTATATTACTTTTTAAAAACTTTTTTTTACGTTTAAGCAGTTGTCAATAGTTGCTGTTATAGTACATCTTGTTTAATAGAGCCAGTTTAAATCTGCCTTAAAATTCAAAAACGAGACTCAGAGCCTTGCAGTGCTTTGAGCTTAACGCTGATGACAAAAACGTTTAGCGTGTCAGCATGGTAACATTTGCTAATTAGCACTAAACAGACAAACATCTCCATTGAGCCTCTCTAGCGTGACTAATAAATGTTTATGCAAACATTAAATAGGTAATTATAAGGCTCAGTGAACTCTCAACTCAGCTATTGTTTGTCTTCAAGCTACGTATTTGTAGCATTTACATCATTTTCAAGGAAGGAAACAAGAAGGTTTACAATCTCAGTTTGTTTTTAATGTGTTACAGTGAGTAAAGCATGAGTCACAATGCTAACCCAGATTTACCACATAGATTTCAGAAAATATATATATTTATTTTAACAGTCTATAAAATGTATGTAATATATCATTACATACCAATATGCTTCCTTGGCCGTTACCAATTGTGGTGTAATTTGATACTAATCCAGCCCTTAAATTTATAAATCCTGTTACCTCCAGCGCTATCACCTACTACAAAGGTGGAACTGTAACCGGGATGGCATGTAGCTGGAAATATTAAACTATAATTACATTTCAGAGTAGATATGGCTCATGCATGTTAAACAGATTTTCTGTTGTGGGCAGATATTTGTGGACCAGATTCCTCATGCAGACACAATGTGGCCATTGTATGTATTATTTAGAATTTAACAATAATTTCTGATGCAGTGGACGTGAATCTAGGTCACCTATACATTTGAGCAACATGTTATGCTCATTCAGTGGTTAAGGCCATACAGTAACTCATTAAATTGATTCAGCATGGTAGAGCAGTGCAGCAGTGCTCCACAGCGAGGGGTTCAGATTTATAGAGTTCATAATGGAAACATCCTTGTACCTTTGTTTTCTATTTCAGCATTTACTGTGTAGGCCCTTGGCAATAGTTTAGGTAAAAGGAAAATAACATAAACATAAGGAACACAAGGGAATAAATAGTTGAATCACTACAACCTTCTTTCTCCACCAAACAAAAACAATTAATTATAATGTAATGACTTGTTAATATGGTCAAATGTGTAACAATTTTTGGAAAATGGTTAAGGTAGTTTGACATTTTGGGAAATATGCTTCTTTGCTTTCTTGCCGAGAGCTAGATTTGGAAGATTTATGGTGATACAGGGTGAAACAGCTGGGCTGGTCCAAAGGTAACAAAAGAGCCAGGCTAGCTGTTTCACCCTGTTTCCAGTCTTTATGCTAAGCTAAGCTAACCAGCTGCTGGCTGTAGTGTAGCTTCATTACATACAGTGAAAGTATTGATCTTATCTTACTCTCATCAACAAAAAAAAAAAATAAGTAGAAGCATAGCTCCCAACGATTTAATATAAGATAAACATCACTGTTGTGTTTAGTATGTGTCAATTGTTAGGAATGATAGTTTGGGACATTTGACATTTTCAAAAATGGAAACATAAAGAGTCAGGCACAGGATTTGAACTGGAAGTGTGACACATGTTAGTCTGAAATAGACCAACATGAATCTGGTGATAGCATATTGAAAGATGAAAAAATGCTACATTGGAAACCAACTCAACTGGTCCAGAAGGCACCCTATTTATGTAAAGACTCCAAAAGCTAAAAAAACTATATATTACACGACGAAACAATTCCATCATCGAAATAGTTACTAATAAGCAGCTGCGCTGCAGACCTAATTGGCGTCACCTTATTTAATTAATTTCAATGAATTTAGATTGAATTTTCTGGATAAAGCTACAGTAGATATTATAGCTCAGCGTTATATTTTTATAACATGTGGGATGTTAAGGAGAATTGAGTTTTAGTCTGAGCTTTTAAAAACTGGTTTAAATATGAATCCGAGCAAATGCAGTACACTATGCTTTGGTAATGCTTTGGTTAGATGGCTACATATTCCAAATTTGAGCCCCTGCTCTGCAAATATACAGCAAAACAAAACATCTGCTGTTACAACCTGTCAATAAAAAGGCTTTACAGTATTACAATGGCATAATTTAGGATTATGCAACAGCGCAGGCCGGCGTGAGATAAAGCAAGACACAAGGTGCTGCATGCTCTAGGTACACATTAAGGACCATAGTAGGCGCTGTGTTATTTTAATTGTCCCATAAATTGTTGAAGCAGAGACGTCATCGAGTGTGATTAAACCTTCGGCTGCCAACACACTCGCTGGAGCTTTCATCTGTGGACCTTTTGTGTGTAAAGGATAATTGAATTAATCAAAATGTGTGTTTGTTTGCTGGTAGCAAAGAGTGAATTTCCTCTAGAGGGTCGGGGAGGCAATATTGTGCAACCATACTACAATACTCTTATGTAATAATTTAATAATACCATGAGTAGGAACTTGTGCAAAAAAGTGGAAAGTCTCTGGATACATGTGGCTATGGCTTATTTCATCTCAAGTGAGTGCTAAACTATTCTAGATAAGAAGATACCTCCTAGCAGCATTAGCTAACCCGCTACAGTGAGAATTAGGTGGCGGTTTCTCAAATGTCAATCCACCCTCAGTTTCTTGTGTTCAGTGCGCTCCATAGATGGCGTCCCATTTGCATGTCCATTTGTTGATACAGGAGAGCCGTTCTGATGCTCCTTCTTTAGAGCACCACTGTGCTTCTGGTAAGTCTTGAAAGAGAGGGTTAAATAAGGTTAACAGGGTACTTTAAAATGAAACGTAATTGCTGAAACACAAATGTCTATTCATACGGTAAGATAGTGTGTAGTAAGTAAAATGTCCTGTCACAGTTCTTTAAAAACATGAATTTAAGGACTCCTTATGAAAAACTTTTGCCGATGTTATGTGTTAATGAAAAACGTACTTTTGGCCAATAATCATCGATATCACATTTTCAAAACTATATCGGCCTCAGAACTCCAGTAACATCAGGCTATAAGCAACATATGTAACATACACAAACAGCATATGTTGAATTTAAAGAAACTGCAGTGCCCATGTTCCTTGGAATGAAGGAACATGTCCCCCAGTGCAACAGTGCGGATCATTTATGTGTTTAATGGGTTTCGTACAACAATGTAAAATATATCACAGGCTTTGGCTACACAGACAATACTTAGTGGGATCAATTCATTGTAAGTTTTGGTCTTTTTATGGGATTTGTTGACAGTAAGAAAACATCCCCAAACATATCCTTCAAAGTCATTATTTAACTATTTAAAACAGAAAAAACAACTCACCTGAATGTAGAAGTTTGAGAAAAGGAAAATGAGCACGACCATGTAACTTATTTGAAAGTACAGCCATCCCTTGGGGAAGTCACATGGCCATATGACAGCACACATTGTCTGGGACATGGTTAAAAAGAACTGGATCTGTGGAGGAAATATGACACGCACATGCAGACACATACTCGAGTGAGAAGGTGACACAGAGAGCCTATAGAAACATATCGACCCACAGCCTAAAATATATTTTAACGGACGGTGAAAGACAGCGCTGCAGAAAATAGTCCATGAAAACGAATCACATCCACACAGCATCATCAGCTCCACAATGCAAAGTGAATATGACATTCATCACATGTTTTTACATCTATGATTTTGCAAAAGGAAAAATGGTGAAATAAGGAAATCAGGAATAGAAATAAGGAAACAGTGGAGAAAGTACATTCACTCAAGTACTGTACTTAAGTACAATTTTGAGATATTTGTACTTTCAATTCGTTCATGCTACTTTGTATTTCTACTTCATTACATTTCAAAGTCAACATTTCTAGTCCACTACGTTTTTGTTGGCAGCTGTAGTTACTAGTTACTTTTAATGGTTTTTTTTTCATTAAAAAAACTGTTTTGTAAAACAGTATGCGGTATTTTAGTACAGTATTTTATTCCACTGTACAGTATTTAAAAGTTTACATTCTATTTTATCTTGTTCTATTTTATATGTACGTATATATTTGACTTATTTGTTTTACATGCACCATTATGTCTCTTGCACTATTTTATTGCACTATTTTATTTGTTTATTTCTTTTTTCCTAAGCAAGATGCTGCATGTTGCATTGTTGGAGGAGCCCGGGACTTAAGATTTACATTGCCAACAACTACGCTGTAGCTTTTGTGCATATGATAAAAAAGCCTTTGAATCTTTTGAACACCATTGTTCAATGTAGAAAATCTCCTTCTTCTGAAGTCAGTGTAGTCTGTGATTGAATCCTATTAAATAAAATAAAAAAGTGAAGTAAAAGATCTGAACACATCTTCCACCACTGGGAAACAACGACGGGATGAACCCACCAGCTGTAACTGTGTGATGTACTTCTTCCACCAAAGGTACGGCCGCATGGCTGGGATGGCTGACAGGCCGTAATAAGAATACATCACGACGTGGACGAAGCTGTTTAGGGAGGCGCCGAAGTACGCTGCAGAGACACAGAAGAGAGACACGAGAAGTTATGCATCTACTGCAAGCAATAACTCAGTGACTGGCATTCAGGAGTGCAATGATCATATGGGGAATAACTTACTTTTCATTAGGCTGCTTTGTTTTGAACCATTACAAATCAATAGAAGCCATTAGCCGTAAAGTAATATAGAAGCAATATGGTGAACATCTAATGAATAATAAGACATGCTTATAGGTCTGAAGTGTCATATGATATTTAAATCAATAGCACATTGATAAGGAGATGTTCAGTAGAAAATTGTCAACTCCTCGCAGACCTCCTGTTTTCTTCACAACTCTAGTAAAAACAAACAAAGAAGTATGTTGCACAGTGAAACAGCGTTCAGGTCAATAAGCCTCACTTTAAGGCCGTGTGGGCAAAACAGGCTGTTTTAAGGGCTAATGGGTTTAACGTTAAAGGACTTGAATTATTTAGCTCGCTTTGGGGCCAAACAGTAAATGTGGTTACCGGAGAGATTTCAGTCACTGGAGGGTAAAGTTGTGTTAAAACACTCACAGTGGCCGCAGGGTACCCAGTTCATAACAAACCACCAGATGTTCAACATGCTAGCGTGGTGGTAGATGTGAAGAAACGTGATCTGGTGATTGTTCTTCCGTAGTATGAAGAAAAAGGTGTCCATGAACTCGATGAGCTTGGAGAAGTAGTACCACCACAGGACATTTGTGATCTGAGAGGAGACGCAGCAAAACAAAAAAAATGGTTAAAGATCAAAAATATACCACAAGAAAAGCTTCCTATATTACTCCTGAAGAGAACAATATATAGGGACGGTGTAAAAGTCCTTCAAAGGTTCGAGCACAGACTATCTACCATACGGGTGATAAGCAGAGGTCCGTCCCGAAGGCCCTTGAAAGGTCAGGACAAATCATAAAGTCATTTAAATCTCTGTAGCAGTGACACAGTGTTAAAACGTTTTATTTAATCACAGCAGAACTGCAAAGCCGTGCACATTTCACTGGGAGCCTTGTTTTCACGTCCAGAGCTCAGTAGGGCAACTGAATAGAGTCATCATGATGACATGAGTCGGATTAAATTGACTCCCTGTCTCTGCAGCTTATCTGCTGGGATTTACAGGTACTCGGCCAAAGAAATCAGAGCGAGGAAAAAACACACATTGTGCTTAATATTAAATATGTTTTAGCTGTCCTAGAATAGCTGGTATGTATACCTTCACTGCATTGTTTATAACATCAAGGAACAGAATTGGAAATAAATGACGTCGTAATAAAAATAATCACCAGCAATAAACATAAAAGCGTTGCACACTGAAAATCAGACTGACTCACCTTATTATCCACTTCCTGCGCACTGTGAGTGTCCTGGCAGTAGAAGTTGTAGCCACCGTGACACACGGCCGTAACAAGCTGAAGAAAAAAGCCATTGGGATGAATGATGAATAGATGTTTTACCAAATAAATCCATGTATCCATAAGCTACAGCCACTGCAGTGCACAAATGCGATATAAAAGTGAAACCCCAAAGCTATGATGTTGTAATGTGACTTTCCCTTCCCGACAAAGTAATAAACACATGCACAAACAGACAGCAACTCAGATATCACACTAGGTCTCATATCTGTTTGGTGTCAGGTTGTGGTGACCGATCTGAAGATATTATAATCTAATTAAAAGTTTAAAAACAGTCCACCATAAACTCAGCCTGCAACTGAGATATAATGTATGACATGATGTTTAATGTTATTACATAGCATATTGAAAGCTAATTAATATAATTATTAAAGCATTTTTTTTACACAGGTAGGTAGACGAAGAGAAGTACAAATACAGGAATTTACATTTGAAATATTCAATGTAACTCTGCATATGACGGATTAAAAAAATAATGGCCAAAATTCTTGCAGCAAAGGCCGGGATATCCTGACTTTTATTTCCCAGTGGGTTCGGATGGAAAAAAACAATGGATTTTAAACTTCCCATAAGGCAACTCGAATTTTTATTTTTTTTTGTAGTAGACCGTGTACAATATAAAACAAAAATATTCTTATTTGATGTATTGTACCTTAGTTAGCTGAAAACTACTTTTGCTCTGCAGTCTGTTCACAATTGAAATATTCATATATAATGACAGGACATATACAATTAAACAAACCACACAAAATCACACACACCATGTCAGCAAGAAGTGTATGTTGGTCAAAGTAAAAATATTAATCAAAATAAAGGATATTAGCATCCTTTGTTTCACTACTTCGCATACCTGCGTCTTTCAAACTCGAAAAACCCAGTTTGTAACACACTTTCTCGGGTTACTTTTCCATACTTGACAAAAGCTACTAAATACATTATACAACTGTGTTTAAAGACTGAGTAATATTTCCTGTGACAAGTAAACTAATCTGTATGTGTAAAATCTGCATCATGCCCCTTTAAACAATAATTATACAAATGCAAGTAGATAGCGTTGCCTAATGCTGATTCACCAAATCAATATAGATCCACTGCATTTGTCTGCTGCTGTAAAAGGCTTCACTAACTAAGCTCAGAGCCAAGAAACTGCCACTTAAGTTAAGAAACAGCAACAGAAAGAAGGGTTTGGTTTTTAAACATCAAGTATTTTATCGCATGTGCACGCGCATTAACCACCCTCTAAGTTGTATAGCTCCTTGATTCTTTCTTCAAACCTACAGCCGCATTAGTCAGCCTTTAAATAAACAAAATTAATCACAATCAGATTCAATCACATTATGTGGCAAACTGCTATGCCCTGGGAAGTTGACCCTGTACTTTGATTAACATCAGGTGGCATTGATTTTGGACGGCCAAAAGTCCGTCCCATGATCGGGGCATTGTACAGAGTACAGGGTTTAATGAATCACACAGCCAACAGTCCACTGGGGCCTTACGCAACACACACAGAAAGACAAGAAGCTTGTTCTGGCAGCTGGATGGGGAGGAGAGTACAGATACTTTAGACTTACACGTGAACAAAACCGCTCAGTCTGGTTTGGACTTCCTGCTGTTCAACGGTACAAAAAATGTCAGATACAATCACTATAATAAGTGAAGTCCGGGCACTGTTGCTACAACTTAAAACAATGAATTCCGCTCAGACGCTGCCACCTTGCCAACAAATCCATGTTTGTATACATCAGTGCATCTATCAGTTTCAGTTATTTAGTCAGCTGTTTATCAAAAGCAGTTTTCCAGCAAACAATAGAGGGCTGTGCTGGTGTCTGCGATGGCATATGAGGGATTTGATGGCTGAAACAATGAGCCTGTCAGCGTCCAGCTGTGCCCCTCTCACTCCCTGATAACAATGTCTCTAATGGTAGCTCTCAGTGAGAGACGCTGGCAGCAACAGGCCTGAGTCTAATCAGAGTCAAGTGTTCAAGAAATAGTTTTTTTTTTTAATTTGGGGAAATATGCTTATTTCTTGCTAAGCGTTACATGAGAAGATTGATACGTCTCTAATATCTGTCTGCTATATAAAGCCACAGCTTTTATCTTAGCTTAGCATATAGACAGTTTAGCAAGAAAAGAAACATGTGGTATAGTTCTATAACAAGACATATTGTTAAGCTTTAGAGGAGATTTTGTTACTTTCCAACAGAGCCAGGCTACTAGTTTCCACATCGGTGCCCTGACTTTAGCTTCATATCTTAGGTTACACTTTGACATTTTTAGAAATACACTTGACAAGAAGCGATACCGCTCTCATGTTTGTGGGTGAAATATGAAGCTGGAGCAACTAGCTGGTTAGTTTTGCTTAGCTTAGCACACTAATTAAAGTGTAAAAATTGCAAGTTGTGGTTTTATTTTTTTGTTTAGGGTCTTACGCTAAGGTAAGCAAACATAGGTTTAGCTTTATTTAGCACATTTAACAGACAGATGAGAGTGGTATCGACCTTATTTAATGTAACCCTAGATAAGAAAAGGTCTAGCCAAGAAATAAAAGCACATAAAAAAACACAGCTTGCTCGTTTTTACGTGTTGGTCTTTGGAATAAGTAAAAACAATTTACAACAAGTTAATTAGTGAGCTTTACAGGTTCTGGTAGGGGGATTGTGTTACCTTTGGACAGAGCCTGCCTCCAGTCCTAATGCTAAACTAAGTCAACCAGCTGATGGCTGTAGCTTCATACATGAGAGTGGTAGCATATCATCACTGTCGAGGAAGCAAATAACCAAAACGTCAAAGTATTCCTATAATTAAACATACATATATTTCTGGTCCTATTGAGTTTTTTAGTGAGGATGCGGCTCAGATTCAGGTCGGTTTCCTCTTTTTTCTTATAATCTGTCTGTAGTGTGACATTGCAGTGGTAACTTTGGCGTACTTCAGCACATCTCTCTGTGCCGAGCCGTCTGTTTACCTCATAGAACATGTAAAAGGACAAGAGTGTGAGGCCCAGATTGTAGAGCACCAGGAGGCCTCTGCTGGAGTACGGCTGCCTGTGTTTCATGTACTTGGGCCCCATCCACACAATCAGAAGGTACATGACTGTGAGTGCAAAGGTTGGTGGGTAGTTGTCGAGCAGCAGCCATCCCCGCACCCGCTGATCTGAAATATGGACAGAAAGGGGACAATTTTTTACCGCCGATAAGGTGGCCTCATTGGCAACAGCAGATGAACTTCAAATACTGTATGAATGAGAAATGTTTGCTTAACACCGAGAAAGGTTAACAGCAAGCAGGTGAAAACCCCAGCAGATGTCTCGTGCAAGTTCATGCAATGTGTACTGCATGCAATGAACTCCTTGGGGGGAGGGTTTTAGGAAACACTTCATTTCAACTGTTAACAGTATTTGCAACAAGGTGGTAGACAAATCCATTCAAGACAACATCTATAGATCTATATATCGGCAACTAAAATGACATAAACTTGACTTACCTCTGGGACCCATCCATGACTCTAAGTAAGTGTTCAGTTTGTGATTGAAGGTCTCCATTTGTCACCTAAAAACAGAACGAAAAACAAAATAACTATTTAAAGCAGCATGAATCTGTTTGTTTTTTTGGCCATCGTGTACACGCTTGACATATTATGCACCTTTTAAAGTCGATATAGCGACGTGTTACACTCGCTTTTTAGCTCTGTTTTGGTCTCCATCAACTTCTGATGGAAACACCTGAGTCTGTAGCTGCTAAATGCTTCACTATTTACCAGCTAGTCGCTAACTCGTCTGTCTGTCATGTGGAGCTGAGGAGGTAGTGTACAGTAGGGTTTAATCCCGGTAAAAATTATATTCCAAACCACTTCCACACCATTTCCTGTTTCCCTAGCAATATAATAAATGAAAAATGGAAAAAACTAACTATGTTCTCGGCCTAAATCAAATTGGCGGATTCGTTCAACATATATCTTACACATCACTACAGAAATGTGTTAGTATCTGCAGGGATGCAGAACTCTGCAGGACAAAGGTAACTTCCTTTTGGCTCACTAAAGTCATATATTGTAGGCTCTAATCTAAATTAGGCTAACACAACCCGATGTCTGCCACCAGCTTTGCTTGGAAATACTTCAAAAGATTGACCAGCAAACTCAACGCTATCAAAATATAGAATCCGTCTCAGCTTTATAAATATATGTCAAATATCTTTTTCATGAGGCTGTTCTCGGTAGACAGCTCACTGCACGCTAATGTTATGTTATGTTCATTCTAAAGGGGATTAACATGAAAGGAGTTTTTTATTGTTGCCTTTATAATTATTAATAATACACTAGATAATACACTAAAGCGATCAGGTTGGGAACCCTCTAGGTTTGTTCATATTTCTCCTTGTTGCATTTATTGACGCTTCAAATACGACCAATTTGACTGTAGCTGAAGTTATACCTCAAAAACAAGTACATTTCCCAGGAATCCCGCGATAGTGTGCTTCTACTCCAAAGACAAAAATTGGCTGAAATATTGATCCCTAGTGTAGAGTGAGTTTATTTCGGGAACTGATGAGAGTGAAACTTTGGAGCTGTAAAACTAAAATAAATGAGCTGAAAGACGCTAAAATGCTCCGTAGAGCCGAGGGGAACTGCAAAGTTGGGTCGTCAGTTGTTTGTCACTACAAGCAAAACGTTTCACATTACACATTATATGTGATTCGTGCAGCTTTAAGTATGATAAGATTAATAATCAGCCTAAAAAAGCACTTGAGGGCTTAGAGATTATAACAAGTTTTCTGAAAATGAACTCTAATAAGTGTTTAAATGACAAAATGTAACTCAAAATTGTAAATTTTGATACAACAGTCTGTTGTATGTCTGTGCTTCAACCTGTCCACCCACGATCTCTACAACGTCCCATGTCCCAAAAACTGATGCTTCACATCCCTGCGGTCTCAATGGATCAAATGTGGCCACTTCTGTGAAACAAGAAGCCAGCAGGCAGATGTGCACAGACAATAACCTCATCTCTATCCACTTAAGACTGCTGTATCGTGATTCTCTGGCTTTTAAATTGTTGAAGGTAATGAAATGTGTAGATTTATTACAGCTAATGTGCTCCAGGTTTTAATAATCGCCGAATCTTGTCCGGCCCAGGAAGTGCTCGTACATTCACTTTGACAAAAACGTCTCTAAATCTTTGTGCAGGTTCTCTTGCCAAAGCTGTCAAGTTGTGGTGGTGCATTATTGTTCGATCACTCTGTCCTTTGTAAGCGTTTCAAACACATGGTTGGTGCATCCAGTAATGATTCAAACAGCTGCCTCTGGGTCTGTCAGGGAAAAGTAGAAGAGCGCAGATTTTCTCTGTAAGAGTACTTTTTCTATAAACAGTATATGTAATTTACCATATAATATCAGATTGCACTGCTATGCTGGTGACAGTCAGGTCACCCCTGTGATAGGAAGCAGCAGGCCAGTTACACGACTGTATGAATGTCTGGATGCTCACAGCTGGATACTTTTTCTTATACAAAGAAGTTTGAAGTTATTATTAGCAGGTCTGTTTGTTGCCTCCCTACTAATGCGTCGTCAAACCGCAAGAAGTATTTCGACTGAGATCTAATCCTGAATAAACGTTTTAAGCTACATGCTTTTTTACAATAGAGAAAAGTCACTTCCTTTAAATTAGGGAGTGGATGTCGTTCACGGTTTCACACACAATTGCAATTTGCAAGTTTCAGAACTTTGTTTTTGTTGTTAACAATAGTGATGTCAGTGAGATTGGTGAGGTCAGAGCTATGAAATATTAAATCCTCCATCTTTTCCCCCATTACATCTTAGCCTCTCTAACCCTCAGGTGTGCATAAAATACAGGTTATGAACTTCTTTTTAAAATACAAAAATGTGTAATTATGGCTTATTCTAACGGTATCGGCCATGAGAAGCAGATAATTATCGGTTATCGGCTGAAAAGAAATCCATATCGTGCATCCCTACTTTAAATCATACTTTACTTACACAAAGCCTTACAACGCTGGAACAAACACTCTCTACAGAAAAATCTCACATAAAGTTGTGACAAGACCATTAACACTGCCAGCAAAGACAGATGCCTGCAGCTGATTTTCTTACTCTCAGGCACACACTCTTCATTCATTATCACCAGAGGTACAGTATTTGCACAATTCTGCAGGCCTTAATATTGTTTGCTGTATCACTTCAGGCTTTGTACAAAATGCCTCCTTGCAGCCACAGAAAGTCTTTATTTCCACTGACATATTTACGAGTTATACATTGAATTCAGTCCAGTTATGTCACAGTCTGCTGCACCAATGGAAATGTTCTACACCTGCGTCTACAGCTTGAAACTAAATATGGACTATAGACTGTATACTGTATGCCTTCCTGACATAACGCCTACTTTAGCAGATGTGAGATATTGTGGCTCTTAGACTATATATGACATATATGATATATGAGGGCCATGTGAACCTCTGTACATGGTCATGTTTATCTAACAAAGACCCCTGAACAAAATCTAAGATGATATGATAAACAAATCTGATTTTGACTGCAGACGAGTTACAATCTTTTGGCTCCAGTCAGAGTTGTGTATGTCTGATGTGAAGGTAAAACACAAGTTAACAGAATACCCCTATCCTTCACAGACAGAAATGTGAGTGCATTTATCAAATTTAGCTAAAGCACCTCAATTTAATCTGCATTCGGCTCTTATATAAAGTCATATGATATTATAATATGACTAATAGAACTCAGTAGGGCACACTCTTTTACTTTTTTTTACATGCATTTAATACATTTCTTTTAATCCACATAAAGAAGTATTAACTTGAATCATATGAATAGCCATCTTTTAATCATCTGAGTTGCACAATAGCACATAAGGAACACATATGAACCATGTAATAGTACTTTCTGACACAACTTCCTTGTAAACGTTGTACAATATGCATCCCAGTTTACCAAGGAACTCATGTCCAGATATATAGAGTTAAAATATATGATGCACTGCTTCCCAGGCAACAAATAGCAGATTACTGATAGTTGCATTTGTCCATAAACACTTGTCTACAGGAACAAAATATGGCTTATTCTGGTCATCCTCAGTACAGTAATATCTGTGCTCTGATTATCAGAGATGCATTAGGCTGCAGCAAAACATGATAATCTGCAAGGCCTTAATCAGAGCACGATGAGCCACAACAGGAGAGCATGTTAGCAGCCAGTCAGTGAGACTGTGCTAGCTACATGTATGAACAATCAGAGAAAACCATAATGCATCATCACTGCAGCTGATAATGATTTGATAATGATGATCTAATATACTGAAAAGAGTTAGGGTTGGGCATTATACACAACACAATTAATATATCTCAATGTTGCAAATGACTTAGCAGGACTTCTTTATTGTCATATTGGATTTTTACATGATTGTTTGCCTCAATGTGATGATTTACCTCTATTTGTAAGGTATTTTAATTCCACTGGATTAGCCAAAAACAGTCCATTTATCAGTTTATCTTTAACAGTTTCCCAATAGATTTTCCATAAACATTACTGTATTAACATATATATTGATATTGCAATATAAAATAACATACACCGTGATAGAGGACTTTATGCATATTAGTCCTACCCTGTCCTGAGTATAGATAGATACTCAAAAAAGGAGGTATTAATAAAGACAAAACTGAAAACTAGGACCATAATCTAACTCTAAATACATATAATGACGGTGCCTGGTGATATTCTGTAGATGGTTCAAGTCTATAGGTTATACTGTACATTGTCTTGCCTTTTTTAGTTTAGTATTCTCCTCTACAGATATCAAAGGACGTTTGAAAAAATAAATAATACTAGTACAATAGAGTTAAATCAAATGCTTCTCCAGAAGTTCCCTAAAACAACATCATCATTCATGCAAAATGGCAAATCACAGCCAGTTCAGCAGACAGCAGCAAGAGCAACACTAAAAAGTTTTCAACAGGAAGTTTGTCAACTTTCAATCAAACATAGAGTTGAATAACTTCATATACATATATGGCGCCGCGCTCGGCTGGCTGTGTCTTCACAGAGTTTATAACGTTTTAGCGTTAATATGACGACGTGTCGCGAATGCATGACAACATGTATGGCAATATAGTATCAAATCTGCGTCCTACCGCTAATTTGCACCACAATAATGTATGTTTTTCCATCGGGGTCACACGTGTACTGCAAACTGCACTTTACGCTCTGCACTACGGTATAAAACAGCAGCCCGGTCTCCAGCTCAGCTAAAAGATGCGGTGGTGACGGCGGTGATCTCATTACATCATCCTCTAGATTGATAACTCAAACTTCCAGAGAGGAATCAATTAAAACAACACTTATCGCATCCTGTCGATCGCATCCAGGCTGGAGGTCACCGCTTCAGCATCACCCAAACTCATCGCTTCATACAGACGCCATGCGCGCCGCAACATTTTTTTTTTCCTTTCTTAAAAAAAAAAGTAAAAAAAAAAAAAGTAATATAATAGGAAACCTCACCATAAAGTCACCCCGCCGCCCGGTTGAGTGCAGAGGAAGAGATGCAGCTGTGTGCCGCGGACTGCCTACCTTTAGAGGCGGGGAGAGAAGCGGCTGTAACCTTGGCTGGCTGGCCGGTCTGAGCACAATGTGCAGCCTTGTCGCTCAGTGGAAAATAGTGGGAGGAACACGCAGACTGGCTCATTGCCCTGCAGGAGAGTCACAGCCAGGAGGTGACCCGCTGTGTTGCAACCACACAGTCAAAAAAATATGATATCAAGGCTATCTCTGCATTCCTGAAATTGCAGTGCATTAAATAGTAAAAAGGCTTCATGTAAGTCGTGAATGAGTCACGTGTATACTTTAAGTTCACGTAAAGGGGCCAGCTGTAACATTTATTATTTTCTTTTTTTTTTTTTACTTTTTTTTTTTTACTATTTTTTTTACATTTTTCCACTGTTTGAGAGAAAAGATCAGTAGACAACTTGTTAAGAACTGAAATGAAAGCTACACATGTGCTCTGCAGTGGTGGAAG
>CALSCE010009347.1:12627232-12741182 GCA_943593645.1 Bovichtus variegatus
ATAATTATTAATTTACATTTTTTTCTAATCAGTTTGAATTGATGTTTGAAAGTAATAATAATCTATTGATATAATATAATATAATATATAATAGTATTACAGTCACTGGGGACATTTTTCTGCATTGAGCACTTTCACTTTTAATACTTATAGTACAATTTCATGGTTCTTCTTACATACTTTAACTTAAGTAACATTTTCCACGCAGGACATTACATGTAACAGAATTTTGTAGAGTGTGGTGTTCCATCCCATAGCTGTTGAGGTACTGTCATCAAGAGTTAGATAATAATACCTTTCCATTGATGATGGTGTCGATGCTCATCAGCGTGTACTCCTCATTAGCACCATCAGTCTCCAAGCCGTTCTCAGCCGAGGCTGCGCCATCGCGGCCCGGGTTGCAGCCTATTGGTGGACAAAACAAATGGATCATCCAATTCTATTTGAGGCTTTAAAAAAAAAAAAAGGAATAATTCAGCCCCAAAAGGATCATTTGTAAATCAATTACTCAATCTGTGAAAAAACAAACAAACGTTGTTCTTCTTGCATGCCTCCACGGTGAATGAAGAATCCAAAAACAGAGAAAGTTCTTGATACATTGAAGTAAATGGGTAAACAACTTCCCAATCACATGCATTTTTGCTAAAACCTTACTATATAAAAACACTTCTGCATAAACAGTGTCACGCTTGCACTACTCGTCCGTGCGAGAACTTTTGATGCTTTGCGTTTCGGAAGTAGTGAGCAAAGGACTGGATAAATGAGACTTGATATATTTCCCATTTACTTCAGTTCATCGAGACGTTTCTCGGTTTATGGAATTCTTCGTTCACGTGAAAGGCATGCGAGGAAAAACAATTAGTCTTCAAGAATTCAAGGTAACACAGGGGGGAGTGGATACAAAAATGATCATGTTGGAGGTGAAGTATTCCTTTAAGCGTCGACCTGAAGTCGCACGGTCTGTTTGACCCACCTTTGAAGATGTCCTTTCGGAAGTAAAACATGCCCTCCTGGACAGAGTTTCTCTTCTGTGCGACCTTCATGTTTTCATCAACCTAATGAAAGACAAGTGATGTATCAGAGCACCGGGTGCAAAGTATTTCATCACACTTCACTAATTGAACTCTTCCTAACATTTTATAACAGAGTAGACAGTGTGGCTGTTTTTACCTTTGACAAAGGGATCAGAAAGTCTAGTTTATAGGACAAGATCACTCTGGTTAGCAGGACGACAAAGACCACATATGCAGCGTTTTCAAAGTCAGTTAGCTGCACCTGAAAAATAAAACTCAACTTACTATGTATTTTTTTCTGTATTTGAAAGGCCATGTCAACAAATATAAAACACAGATTACAAGTCTAAGCTAAGCGTTGGTTTTTACCTCCATGGGGCGGAACTCGACTCTCCAGCCGATGTCAGAGTTCGGAGGTGGAGGTTTAAACCTCATTGTTTGCCAGTTGGTCGACTGGAGGTTCTGCATGAAGACAAGTTTGAATAAATACTTGTTTACGCTGATGGTAAGCCTGTATTTATTTATTTATTTTTTTTTTAAACACATTTTCACATTTCTTCTAAGAAATTGAAAAAACAGAAAACCTCACCTCAAAGTGATCAGACTCGTTTTCGTCATCCAGGTGGATTTTCTCCTCAAAGACGGAGAGTGGATCTCGGATGAAGAGGTGTGCTACGTGTTGGGCCAGCAGCTTGTCAATACCTACACACAGGAAGCTGATAGTTAATTTCTTTACAGCACAACCATCTATTAGACTGAAGTTGAATGTTTTTAAATCGATGTCACATATTTCTACTCAAGACATATCACCTCCTCCACAGTACCTGCGTCGAGCAGCTGCTTGTAGATTTCCTCGTCTATCGTCAGATCAATGTCATTGTACTTCTCCCCACAGCTCGACAGGTAGCTGTCAATGGAGTCGTATCTTGACTTGAAGATCCTGTATTTGCTGTTTTTCAAAGGCTGCAAAGAAAAAATTCAATTTCATGCATTATACTCAAAATACAAACCATGTTTAATGTGATATCAAAGTCAACAGAATAACGAGCTCCAGTAATTCAGAGGCTGCAGTAGTCTTTTCTTACATTGGACAAAGTAAATAAAATGTAAAAATAAAAAAAAAAGGTTGACCATTACTCAAACATTTTTTTTTAAATAAATTAAAAACGGAAAAAAAGGACACTTAACTGAAGCAGGTTTTTTGCTCGCTAAATGGTCTGGATTTTAAGTTCCGCCTGCTTACCTTGAGCCCGCGTTCCTCCTGTGTCCTGTCGTCCACCGAGGCAGAAATAACTCCCCAGCGACAATCATTATCTGACACAAAGCCTCTGTAGAAGGGCGCAGCTGCACTCAACGCCATCTGTAAAGAGAGAAAACTGTTAGATGTGCTTTATGAAATTATGGGAACAAGAAACAAAGCCACACAATCTCTGATTTATTTAGATTACAGAAATACATTGTGACTGGCTGCAGTCAAAATATTTGATTCAGTTAATGGATTATTAGTTATATAACAGTCAGATATAACAAGAAGAGGTCAGGTAAATAATCACAATATATGACAGGAACCACATGAGTTATTTATCGACTCACCACTATAGGGCAGAATGTTGCTAGTTGGTCGTAAAGGTATCTCGCCTCATCAATGCTACAAGCTTGGAATGTCACCTGCAAAAGCATCATAAAAAAAAGAGGCTGAAGTACATTCATAAATCACTTATTGGGAATGTAAAGTTGCAGTCATGCAAAACTCAAAATAAACCAGGTCACAGCATCTCATTTCATCACGCTTTGAAAAGAAAAACGATTCTTATAAGAGGCAACATCGACACTTCGTCATCAAAGTTAGTTCATGCAGTACCTGCAGACAGCAGTTGCCCATGCCAAAGCCCATGGCGTCCATGTAGATATGATCAGGCAGAGCCGCTCTCGCTGCTTCACCATCGTCCTCAGGAAACTCCTCCACAAATGGAGATGGAGTGCACTTGTCTTTGAAGACTGAAACAACAGAAGGACATATGCATGAATATATTTTTTTCTTTTTTTTTACATGCGGTCTGAGAGGCAAATCAAAACCTCTGAATCCAACTGAAAATCACATTTAGTCATCCCCTTTATTTTGGTCAAGAATAATGTCAACGTGTTTTTTTCAAAATGTATTTTAACAAAATTGGGGAAATATCAGAAAAACTTAATTATGTCTCATCCAGCTAGTCTGGCCACATCTACAACAACTGATTAGGAATATTTATTGACCATATATATTAACAGGAATAAGAAATCACAAAGTAAGTAAATGTCACATTTGAATTTTTTAAAACCCCCTGATATTTTATGATTAAAACTACAATAACTAGTTTATGTTTCTGCTCATACATGTCATTTTATTCAAACTTACTTGGCACATTAATCACGACTTTCTCTCCTCTTCTGTGACGTATGTTTCTGGTAAGGGTGCTGAAAAAGCAAATCCACATACACACACACACACACATGCATTCAAGTACACACACACAAACGCAAGCTTCATTATATAAAAAAAAAAAAAAAGAAAAAAAAAAAAGAAGTTTAATCAATAAGTATGGTGTTGTCAAAATCTACTGGCCCCAAAGTAAAAACTATAGCCTGATGGACACTGTTTTTTTGAGGCAAACACCTAATATTTGACAGTTTAAAAAAAATCCAGAGGACGATATATCGCCTGAGAGTAATTTATTTAAATCATCTCGTCCACTTTCTAAATGACCTTAAACCTGGTTTGGCATTTCTGTCCACCAGCAACATGTACAGCAATACTGATATAAAGACAATAATTAGTGGCTGATATTTTGGCAGATGACAAAGAATGAACTATGGCCTCTTCAATTAGAACTTTATTCAGTTGCCTTTTTTAGCGCATTCTTTCAGGAATAAATAATCCTGCAATTTAATAGTAAACTACTTCTAATCAAAAACAATATCAGTGAGGCAAACTGTCAGGAAGCTCGAACCATGGAGCCTACCTGAATCTTGGGTGTCTGTTGATGCCCTCATCTGGGAAAAACAGAGACTTTGACACTCCCTTTTCAACGGGGGTCGGCCGGTGCTCTGGTTTGGTGAAACCTGGGCAACCTAACCTGAACGAAAAGGATCAAAATAATACAACTATTACAGGGCTATCAACGATTATTCTGCCAATTATTTCCTCAATTCATTGGTTTGGCAAAAAAAAAAAAAAAAAGCCAGGAAACAAGAGAAAAATGCAAATAATTTCCTTATGTATGACATTGGAGAGGCTTAAAAATCAGAATTTATGCTTGGAAATGATTCATTTATGATCAAATTTGTTGCCAATTTACTTCTGTAGATTGATCAATTAATCAATGCAGCGCTGAAATATTGTGACAACAATTAAAGTAAATATTGTAAACGTATAGAATCCATCAAACTGAAGAATGAAATATTTTGCACACAATTGCAAAGACTGTATATTAAACTAGGTTTTGTTCTCATCTCCACTAACAATTCCCAACGAGGGTTAAAAACACCTGCTCCATGTAAAACAAAGCACCTTGGAAATGAGGTGATGGTGCAGAGGGTTTCATTCTGGTTCAGCACAGATGAGGCCTCTCGTCGTCTCTTCCCCATGTTGCCCTCCACAGTGTTGAACTCTGACATCGTGCCGCCGTACGGCTGCCCTGGAGTTCCTTCGATCATGTAGCTGCCATACTCGGGTCTCCAAAGTGTGGGGTGACTGCACAAACAGGAAAAGTGTTGTGAAAACATTCTGCTTTTATAAGTCAGCAGGGAAGGAGGCCATCGAGAAAAATGCCCCTGATCTCGGTATCACGATGACCTTTCTGATTGAAGACACGCACCGCTGTCCCTTTATCGTATGGCAGCCGTAATCTTGGCACGGCAAACAAACGCGACGTATTTGTGCTCCAGAGCGTGCTCTTTGGTGTGTGCGACAGAGGGGCAGTAATGAGGAATGCATCGGCTCTACTATTCCCACTGCCACTGGTATTTCCCCTGGGTGGAGTTGGCTCCACAGATGATTCAGACCGACGTCATGGGGAGCGAGCAATCATAACACTCACGAGCTTGTACAAACACATTTACACTGCCTGCCGAGAAATTTAAAGAAATGTTACTACAGTTTGGACAGGCAAACAGCATTCCTGGTAAAAGCAGGAAAAGTGATTGTTATCACTGACGGATGTCCTCACCCCACCCCTACATTCTGCAGGATTCATCTGGAGCACTTTTTTTTTTACCATCAACAGCTATGCTAAAGAAAGACAAATGTTCATCTTGTTATACCTTTCTTCGAAAAATACTTATTCCCTTAAATCCACAAACAATCCAGGCTCAAAAGGGACGTTAGCGGAACAACTTTGCAAATTTATGAACGTTTAAGTGCAGTGTTATTTTTATTTCTTTACACCCTCAGATCCTTATGTTTCTTGATCAGAGAGGATTTCAAAATGCACACACAGGCCGATATAAAATTCCTGCAGTTCGCAGTGTTAAAGTAAATCCAGGCCATGAGGATTCAGGGACTTTATGTTCATGTTATGTACAAGATATAACCATGTTTAAGAATAAATCAAAGGAAGTGTGTATAACGAGGTGATGAAACATTGAAAGTCCTGTTTGGGCACGAACACTATGAAATGGAACAAGTTTAGAACTAGTGCCGTCACAATATCAGATTTTTACTACACGATTAAAGTGGCCAAAAGAAATCCTGATTTGGGGGGGGGGGATTAGTCAAATTCATCTTTAACTTTGTTTATTGTGGGTTTTGTATCTTTTTTTTGGCGTGTGGGGCATTGGGGGAGGGAGACGAAGCGAGAACGCAAAGAAATGGAAATTATTTAAGAAGCGCTGGCTTATTTTGATATCATGCGTGTATTACTGACATGATATCAATATATGATTTTTTTCTTTTTATATCATGGTTATGGTCAATTCAGGTATATTGCGACACTGCTATTTGGATCCAACAAGTCAGAGGATGTCAAATAAAAAGCCCCATAAAGTGTAAAACAGCACTTAATGATTGACAGTGGCAATGAGGAAAAAGACTCTCTGGTCAAATAAATATAAATGTAACCTTTTGGACTGAATACTAACATATATATTAGGAAGAACACAACTCCTCACAGAGACGGTAACATCTCTCCAGTGAGGCCAATAGCTGTGTCATGATAAGTACTGGGAGAGAAGAAAGGACGGACCAGTTACGGCTCATTGAAACTTAAGGAGCCGAGGGGTTCGGTCACAGGTGAAGATCCAGGTGTGAGGACACACATTCTGACATGGTATTTTGTTTAAAGGGCTTTGTGCATGTGGGCAAAAGCACACAGGGCTTAATCATCACATGTCATATGAATGATGAACAATGGTGACCTTGAAAGTCAAATTCTGCAGTATTGCCTATAGGCTTGCAGGCAAATTTGGTGTGCGTGAAACACGGTGAGACTACAGGGGCACTGCTGCCTGCCTCTGCTGTACTGCACACAGACCAGGTGTGTGACGTGCTTCTAGCTGATTAGAGATCTATTCAAGTTGCAGTGGGGGGTGGAGCTATGCAAATACATACGCCAGAGGGATTTGTCTTCATGTAGATGTGAACAGTGCCGAAAAAAGGTAAATGAAGCACTGGACCGAGTGCTCCACAACAACTGGCGAAAAGCAGAAAAATCCCTAAAATCAATACTGATTATACAGCAGCTAAAAGAGTGTGAGCGTTGCTTCTTCATTTTGCAAAAAGGAGCAGCTACAGTGTTTGTACAGCTATAGTTCTTCTGAAAGAAATCGTATATTTGAGCCGTCTCCGTCTTCAGCTGTTCATGTTTACATTTTTGTATCAAACAGAATACAAGACAAGGTCTCATCTGCTAAAGTAAAACAATTATGTTGGCTTGTAGTGGCTTTAGTGATAAAGAAATACCTGTGAAAATGTGCGTGACGATTTAACTTCTGTAAAGAGTCTTGGCTCTACTTTTTTTTTTTTTTTTTTTTTTAAATCATGCATGAAATATAAAGGATAGGTTTAATTCCAGTCAATAGCTCTCTGTGATCCAAACAAAACATCCAACTAACAGCAGCACTGCCTCGACTTCTGGCATTTGAGGTGTGGCGTTTACTTAAATGTCACTCAGATTAAGAATTGAAGTGTTGCTATTTCAGAGTTCGACAATCTATTCCTGAAAATCTATTCCAAAATACAAGTTAATTATGTCGTTTAAAACCACACAATATAAAGACATCTAGATATTTTAATCTGTGAAACATTCAGGTGAATGTGTTCAGTGACGTGCTTACTTACTTGGGGTCTATCTTTTCACCCTGGTCTTGGAGAGTTTCCAAAACATCTTTGCCGTTCAGGACGAGTCGAACCTTTTCATCCTTGTCGTCCAATTCCACCAACATGTACTCAACCTAAAAGGTTACCATTAAAAACAAATAGGACACATTATCAGTCAAACAGTCAATCACTGCATTACAACCATGTCTTATTCATCCAAAGCATTCTTCTCACTTCTAAACCAGGGTTTCAAGCCACGCTAGACTACAGCACAAAGCCGACGTGTTCAAGATCAGACCGGGACGCCATCACATCAACTCCAATTCATCAGTTATGTTTCCTTGACTTTGACTCTGCTACCCTGTAATCCCCTGTCTGAAAGAGGGATTAATCTATAACAACAGCATTCCACATTGCTCAAAATCAAAACACTTTGTTCAAAGCTGGAACAAGTTTTGTGGACTGGGTGGCGGGCAAAAAAAAAAAAAACAGTGTGTCGTTCTGAATGAAGGACAAAAGTCACAGCCGGCAACAGCCAGCTTATGTTAACATAGTGTAGTGTAGCAGGCTGTAGGTTAATGTTTACTCCACAGCGCGAGGCTTCCTGCATTAGCAGCAGTACTGCCTGGGTTGTTAGCATCATTAGACAGTTACTAGGACTTTAGATGATTGTTATACTCAAATTCAACATTTAGAGGCAGCTGTTTCACATATATTTGAACTATTCTAACATTGCAACCGGAAACAAAAACTGTTACCATTGTCAACTTACATAAGCACATTATGAACTGTTTTAGTGGGAAACTGCCTACGACTCTCATGTATGTACATGTTCTTAAGATATTAGACAATATTGGAAGTTGAAGGCTCATATCAGTTACATGTTGTTGTGTTCCTGCAGTGAGAGTGAAACATACGTAATATATGCCACTATTGAGTCATGCACAATCATGACAGAGCGGTCGAAAGCCATTAACAGAAGCATTTCCATATCAATACAAGTGCAAAGATCGTTTCTTACCTCATCGCCCCATTTCAACACATCTTTCTGACGCTCCTTCAGCTTGTTGTAGATGTTGAGGAACTGGATGATGCCGTGCTTTCTGATGTGGTCAGCATACTTCTTGGTTTCTTCCCAGTTCAGTGGAGACCCCTGTGACAGTAACCCCATCGCACAGACAGGCTGGAGGTGTGAACTGTGAACTGGTGTGAACTGACGGCTGCTGGTGGTGTGTCTGATATGAACTTGCACGCTGAGCGTTAGCTAACTAGCTAGTGTGTCCACCTGGCGCGCAGCTAGCATGAAGTGTCGGTTTAAACAAACGGCAGAGCCCGGGTCCTCACGGTGCTGTCAGACAGTTCAGAGGCAAGGAAGCAGAGGCTCGTGGTGCTGTTAGGCGGCGTGCCCTGTCGCTAACCTTGGCAGGGCATCCAGAAGAAAGAGGCCCCTGCTCATCACTTGCTAATGTCTGGTTAGCTCGGTAAAGCACGCCCGAGAGCTGATGTGGCTGCTCCCCCGAGTTAATCAGCGCCTGCTAGCCTCGGCTCGGTTAGCGACCACGTTCTGGGCACGTTGCAGCTCCGTGAAGGCGTGACAGCGAGGTGAACCGGCAGTTAGGTCGTTGTTGCCAAACGGGTCTGCTGCTCCTCTCAGTCGGGCTGTGTTGTGCATATGTACAGATATGTACGCCCTCCAGACTTCACACACGTGATTGCGTCAGGCGGGGCGGAGTGACGCCACGGTGACTCAGCATTCTTCAGGCAGTTGGCTCCTCCCACTCACTTGTTAATCAGAGCAGGTAGCAATGCTGCGTTCAAGTACTCCCGGAAATAACCGGCTACTGATAGCAAGGTAAACATCATCTATGTGAATATTTATGTGATAACCAGAGTAGTAATAAAACCAGGGCTGGAGAGTTAACACTGAAATCACTATTCTGCCCTGGTGCCTTTTACTTTGAAAAGCGAAACGCTAGTTAGTTAGTTTATTTTATTTGATATGGACATAATCACAGTTAGCATTAGAATTGTAACGTAAATGTATGCACAAGGACCAGATGCACTGTGTTTTGTGTTTGCAGAGAAACACAAATTTACAACACCTGTCCACAGGAGGCTTTAATTTTATTAATTTTATTTAGGGGAAGATTAAATAATTTTACATCTGACAAATAAAATGACTTTGAAAAAAAAAATGAATCTTTGCTTAGTAAATTACTTTTTCTCAATTATAAGAATTGATCAATTTATTGTTTCAGCACTAATTATAACTGTCTAATTTTGGGATTAGACATTTAAAATTAGTCTTAATCCTCATTGACAAAATTAGATAACAATATATAAAGACAAACTATACTCGGCTTGTAGACCCAGGACACTAAGTTATGTAAATCCCTAATCAGTGTGTGAATTTTCTTTTATTATCACATTTGTTCATACAACATAAGGACATTTTATTAATTCATTAATTTACTCCGATCATATATTTTTCCATTCAGGATGCATTCTCGCAGCACATATCAGTGTTTTTACAAGGTAAAAAAAAAATTACAGAGTAAATAATAGTGTACTCCTTCAAGCAGTGTCCAGTGGTCGTAACAAGGCCGTGGCTGGCACACACGCTGACAAGCACATGGAGCAAGGGCCCCTCTCATTGCTGCTTGCAGCTTAAATCCCTTTTTTGTTTTTCCTTTCTTTTAGCAAGTTGATTTCTTGTCACTGGCTTTTTCTGAAAGACAAAATTAAAAATATTGTTAATTAGAATAAGACAGCACAAAAAGTTCAAGGTTTTTTTCTCCAACAACAACAACAACAAAACCATTTACTGCTGTAGTACCAGTTTATCAGGAGCACCTGAATGCAACATCATGGAAGAAAAAAATGTGATCTAATAATGACACAGCACCTTCAACAGTTTTGTGTTTTGGCTCATGTAGGCCTTAAACCCTGTTTACTCACTCTCACAGTGTAAAGTATGTTTACAGTGTATATGAGCAGGAGCGCAAATGTTTGTCTTTTTTTTATGTTTAACTAGAGGCAGACTTAAAAGTTACAAGTATCATAGGATTACTCACTCCATGCCAGTGAACCTTACTTTATTCAGATTTCAGACTTTGGTGCTGGTGTACAAACACCTGCCATTTTCTCGTATTAATGTAAATACTATGCATATGTGTGTAAAAGAAAACACAGACATATATGGTTGGAAATATACAGAATGTATACCCTTTGACACCACTGATGAAGGATTAAAGACAGGACAAATGTGTCAAAAAAAACCACTAAAAGGGCAAATAGATACAAATTGAAATTAAAAAGAGCAAAACTATCCTGTGTACGGGTAGATTTAGTTGATTTATGGTGCTCAAAAACAAACCTGGACCTGTTTTTTTGAGTGTCACACAAGTACACCACTTTAAAAGACTCACATAAAATACTATTAAATTAAAAACCCTTGCATGTAAATACATTTAAATAAATGACCATGGCTCAGAGTAGCTTACACTTCATCTCTTTAATTTAAAAACAAACAAAAAAATGAAATATACATGAGCATTCAGGGAATTTATGACTTCCAGGAAAGCTCAGGCTGACAACATCATTCCCGACTTCTATTTTTCTTTTTCTTTTTTACAAAATAGTTTATTGCTGTCACATCTTAACCCATTCAACCTTCATCACTCCAACATTTTCCTCACAGAATCCATTTCTTCGCACTTATAGTGTTGACCATCATACAACATACGACATAAGACCTCTGAGTACTGTACATGAGACACATGTAGAGAAACTGCAGCCTTACTGTGTAGTGTGTTGAAAAACTCACCACAAGCACCTACTCCTGGTAGGTGATGCCAACACATATTCCAGCTCCAGCCCATTATTCTGTTCAAGTATCTGAGAATCACAGTAGCTTTGATAGTTGTCATAAACAGGACTGTCGCAAAATCCTTCCACATTAATGACAGTGTTGCAAACAAACACCACAATATTAATAATTGTATGGCACTGTGTAAAAAAGACAATCATGTTAAAGATTAATCTCAAAAACAGCAGTGATTTTAGCATTTGTATACCTTTCATTTGAGTTTTAAATAACATTATATTTGCTATAGAAAAAAAGGCTAATGAACTTCCCCCCAACTGAATTGGCCCCAAAGGTACATTTCTGTCTGAAAAAATTAGTTATTCTTATGTCCAGTTTCTCTATCATGAACATTATCTGACCATAATGATGCCAATTATACTAATTATTAAACTATAAATACTGAAAATAGAATTAAAAACGTTGGTTCTAATAAATGGGGGTTTTAAAAATCTTGTAAGATTCCAAATTTATAATCCTTGCATTTTATCAATTTTTGTTTAAGAAAGTTGATGATCATCTTTGCCCCGAAAAAGGGACTACTGGTAGAGTTTAGAACCAAGATTTATGCAACAGAAACGATGGAGATATTCAGACATGTAAACTACATTATTATCATCTAAACCTTTATATACTGACTGGTGCAGAAGAAACTGAACTGGCTCTGGACTCTCGTGATTTCCGTGTGGGTATGGTGACGACACAGCATGAAATGCCGACTGTAGCTTCCGGCAATTCATCATCCTCTGTCCAATCATTGAGGTCAGGGTTGTAAACCTGAATGCATTTCTTGTACTTCTTTTCACCCTCGTTCCAGCCTCCAAGGAGATACACCTTGTTGTTCAAAATGGAAATACCAGCCGTGCTCACTCCTGTGTGAAGAGGCGCGCAGTAGCTCCACTGCTTGCTGTGAGGGTTGTAAGACTCGACGGCGAGGACATCCACCCTCTCTCCACGACCTCCCAACTGACTGCCACCGATGACGTAGGCTCGGTCTCCCACAGTGGCAGCGCAGTGCCAGCCTCGAGGCGTGCTCAGACTGCTCTTATCCTGCCAGCTGTCAGTGGAGGGGTCGTACGAGCACACGGCCCTGGAGTAGGCGTTGTTGATGTAACCTCCGGATACAAGGATCTTGCCATCAATGAGGGAGCTGCCGTGACAGCAGCGGGGCACCTCCATGGGAGCTTTCATTTGCCACTGGTTGGAGGAGGGCACATAGCACTCCACTGAGGCCTGAACGCCATCACCGTTTCGCCCTCCGATGGCAAAGAGCAGGCCATTGAAGATGTTGAGGCTGAAGTGCGTGCGCCTCTGGATCATGTTGCTCAAGTGAATCCAAGTGTTAAAGCGGGGGTCATATCTAAAGATAGTGAGAGGGATTTACAGTTATTTTCTCACGCTACACAAACTAACACGAGAAAGTTCAAATGCAAACGTCACAATTGGTTCTTACCTGCAGAAGTTGCTAACAGCATGTTTAGCCTGGTTCCTTGCATCATTCTGGTCCTCGCCACCTGCCACATACAGGAAGCCATCCAAGACTGCCACGCACTGATTGAAGCTCTTCGCTGGCATTTCTGTCAACTTATTCCACACGTTATCTGCATCTCTGTAGAGAACGTCTTTGCTGAGAGATTTCTCTGTCAAGGCGGGGCGTCCGCCAACTGTGAAAATCACCTTGAGGCCACCGCGCAATTTTGTTCTACGTGACTGGAGGATGTTCTGTTGGTATGGAAGCAGATGGTAATTCATGGCATCAACAAGGAGACGGTGGCACTCGGGGTCTTGCATCATTCTGGGCGCACTCTGGACATGATTCACGAGGTCTTGGGCAGAGATGGTGCCGAAGCGGATGAGCGTCAGGAGATCCGGCGCGTACTTCAACCTCTTCTCGTCAAAGTCCAACCACTTCATTGCGATCTGGAAGGCTGTGATCTCAGAGGGAAGCTGCAGGGAATCATCGGTGAGGAAGTCACCAATCTGCTCGTAGGTGAGCTTCAGGAACTGCTCCATCTCAGAGAACTCGATAAAGTTCTCCCGCATGAACTTCTGAGCAGCCTCCTTGGTTTCTTTGAGGTCGTAGGCATCAGCGATGTTGCCCACATACATGCAGTTCTCCACGCTGAGCTCCTGCATGAGGAAATCACTGCACATCTTCACTAAACTGCCGATCTGCAGCAGCATGGCGGCGGCGATAGTGCTACCGATGCTGTACAGCGACAGGGTTAGCTTTCCAGAGTATGCATATGTGATCGCTGTGGCGAGGCCGACTGGTGAGAGGTCGTTCAGGTCGATCTTCTGGAGGGCCGAATCCTTCTTCAAGATGTTTCGAATGTACTCGCTGCAGGAGGCCATGACAACCTTGTGGACATCAAATGACTTGGACTTGGTGGAGACTGATAGATCGCAGAGGAAGCTGTCCTGCCTCATGCTGCACAAACCCTCCAGCAGGTTTGGGGCGTACACAGAATCAGTAACTTCAGTTGAAATGCAGTTGAAGCCGTTTCCTCCTTCCAACAGAGTGTTTAGCCCGTTGATCTTGTTGATGGGGCTGTCCTCGACCATTATGGTCATCTCATTTATTTCTCCTTTACTCTTTTTGGTCGCCTTGTTCTTTTTGGGTGCCATGGCTGTAGCAGCAGAACACAGCCCAGAGCTTCTGAAAGTATACATAAAACATTTCAGAAAAGGGCACAGAAATTATGAAAAGATAAACTGTGACAAATGCAACGTGTGACAGATATCAATTAGGCTGGCAAAGAATTGGCTTAGATTTAATCTGGTGTGCTCATCAAAATATTCGTGATTTAGCTAAAAATAGAAGGATTTAATGGTGCGCCACATTAACAAGATTGAACTACATTCAAATATGTTGAAACTTAAGTTTTAAAGGATTTCATGCCACCTGAGGTCTTGTGGTCCTTGTGTCATGTCAATGTATTCTTTTCATTGCCTCAAACTAAGCAATAATGCCAAATTACATTTAACTTGTTGCTAGTATCCAAGGAGAAAAGTTTTCTTACATTTTCTAGTTAGTTGAATTTATTTAGACACTACTAGACACTGACACCTATGAAAGCATGCACGCTACCAGGTGATGCTGGATCGAGGGAGTGGGTCAACATGCGCCTCTTTGCATCTGTCACAGTTTATCAGCAGTATGTCCAGGAATAGCAACGCTGGACGGCTCACCCATGACGTTCCTTTTATAGACTTTGAGATATGAGCAGCAGGCCTCATGTCCTCTGACTGTTTAAATTTAAAAAAAAATGTGTCTCTTTTCTTTATTTCATTTAACTTGTATATAGGCTTGTCCTGAATAAGTTTGCAATAATAAATTTGCAATAATAAGTTTGCAATCTACAAGTCAACAAAGTTTCATAAAAAGCCACTCCGCACATTATCCACCCAAAACTCTAGAAAACCTGCAGCGTACTGTCACCATGGCTGTGTGTAAAAAGTTATTTTACAAAAAGCTCAAAAGCTTTAGGAAATGTATCTTCCTTTTGAATCCTAAGTAAGTGACGAAAGAGCACAGTTTCCATTCTAAAGTGACTGACAAACACTGAAGCATTATCTGCACTACATTGCCCTTTCATTGTTAAACTGGCAAACGATTAAGCATGGTAAAGCTCAACTTACCTGAGAAATGAAGTTGAGGCTGGTGAAGAAGGAACTTGTGCCACCAGTTACTGGAGCAGTAGAGAGAGAGCAGCAGTCACCCTGGCTGAAAGAGACATACAGTTAACTCCTCCTCTAGGAGAGTAAGTGCCAATCGAGTATTGTGCAATGCATGCGGCAAAGGAGAGGGACTTGCAATCACCCCTCCAACATGGGTCTCGCAATAGCTTCCAATTTTTGTTATATATTTTACTCTTATGATACTCTGGTAAAAACCTACAAATAAATGTAAAAATGACCTGTTGGACATAATCTTTAAGGCAATCTAAATGGAAATCAGCAGAAGTTATTTGGAGAAAATATAAATTGAGGTATACAAGGACACTTACAAGACTTGAGCACTACTTCATTACCAACAAATGTAATAATGTAATAATGAGTCTTGCAGCTCTCTGTGCAGAAGATACACAAAAGTCTAAGGAGACACAAAAAAAAAGGAAAATTCTGCCGTTTGACGAAGTGTAAGAGTGACCATCCAACTACGTCCAGCCCATATCGTATGGTTGGTTTCTTGCCTGAATGGTTGACGAAACCTGAAACATGTACACATTTTGACATTCCTTTTTCTTTTTCTTTTTTTAAATGTCATCATGATCATATAAGTCATACAAGGCTTTGGTTAAACTCTTGGAAAGGAGAGCAGGATTTTTTAAATTTCTGGTTTGAAGGATGATAAATCTCTTATTTATTAGCCCATTAGACATATTGTCCATTCAAAGGGCCAATAGTTCCCAAAGAAGGACCTGCAGGCTGTTCGGCCTACCCAGAAGGTTTGGGGGATATTTCAGAAAGTTTACTTCCTTTAATATTGTAATTGTGTTCTCTTTAGCAACACTATATTTATGTCGTGTGTCATATAGTCGCATACACTTTCTTAATGATAAATAATAAAAATAAAATAAATTGATCAATTCTAAACCATCATTTCAGTCATTGGCTCCGCCCATTATAATAGTGTCATCAATGGGCGCGCGCTGCCCGCTGTGAGAAGACGGTTGCACGTGCATCACCGTGATGGCCAGCAGCTCTGATGTGGTGAAGAAAGTCATGCGGTTAAAACTTCAGCTGACAGACACAGCAGAGTCTGCTACGGTAGATAATGTTTATTCATTTCTTGTGCACAATAAGCAGAGCTGGAAGGAAAAGTTCCTGCATTTAGGGAAGAAATAGTTTGCAGTGAGTGATGCCGTTTCTGGTGTGTTTATATAATATGATACAGACAATAATGGTCCCAAAAATATTACTGCTGGTTCAGAATATATTTTTTTTTATTAGCTATACTTTCTATTTTTTTTTTTTTTTTATCGGCAAAAACTAAATTATGATAAATTCACAGTGTCGTCTCTGTCCAAATATGTTGGCTATAAAATATTCCCTTTACTTCTCTACGCTCGTCTTGTACCCTGGATGTGGAAACAGGCTGATTGAGAGCCGTCTCAGTCAGTGACATGTGCGCTGCGGCCACACAGCATTTTAAGCACCTCACTGGGGGGGGGTCAGGCTGTTTTAAATGGGAGGCGCCATGATGCTATATTTGACAACTCCTCCAGTTGTTCAACTTATGGCTGCTGTCCATCATCGGGGTAGGTCGGCCGCTCTGCAGCCTGTTTGAGTCCGATTTACGCGTAGATGAATTTATAAATTGGCCAAATGTTTGGATTGGATCTAAATTCAAATAAATACATCTAATTAAAATGTAAGAGCACAACCTGAGAACGATTCAGTTGTATAGGGAGACTATTTATCCTCCAGCAGCTTTATCCATTTATAGTCCACAGTAAATGGAGCCTAAGTGGGTGTGTGAGTTTCCCATACATAGCTCCTGCTCTAAATGCACACTCAGCAACTGTGGTGATCCAAAACCAGGACTACCATATTTGGAATCACATGTTTTCCTCAATTTTGTGTCTTACACATTCAAGAAAACCATGTTCAAGCACTACAACATGAATGTCTTTATTATTCTCTTTCCAGGTTATAAAGATTTTGCAGAAATTCAAGGATCTGGATATCACATTAGACATTCTTGCTGTGAGTCTCTGTTGCAAAGATAATATTTTGTGTTTATATATGAATTTTGGCTAACTTTCTTTGACTGCGCTGACTCTCTGTCTGCAACTAAATTAGGAAACTGGAATTGGCAAAACAGTTAACTCCTTGCGCAGACATAAGCAGGCTGGAGAATTGGCCAAGTCGCTAGTTAGGGGTTGGAAAAGATTGATCCCCAAAGAATCCACAAGGTGATGTATATTTTACATTTTAGTTGTATTTCATAGTTTACTGTAATTTAAAAAAAAATTTTAATCTTGAGCTTTTGCTTGATGCAGCCACACAGAAGATGGGATATGCGAGAGTTTGCATGTTGAAGACAAACCGGATGACCAAAACTGTCCAAATGATGGAAGTTTGACAATGGAGGATTCAAACAATAATTGCTTAACATCTCACAGTAAGAGTCAGAATTCTTCAGATGAGGCCCTCTCCAAAACAGGGAGTAGGAAAGCAGATTCAGAGAAACAATGTGAGGAACAGAAAAGACACAAGGACCAGAATGAAAATCGAGACATAAGTCGAGAAGAAAACCAGGATATCTCTCAGAATGGTGTCTTGAAAAAGAACATTGAAATCCAAGAGGATCAAATGGACAATTCAGTTGTCTCCAAGAAGAGGAAAAGTGATAGCAACATAAAATCAGGAGACACTGATCCTTTGCTTGGAAACAAAAATTCAGAGGACACTCATCAGAAATCCAGCTCCGAAAAGAAATCTAATAAGAAACCAAAGGAATCATCAAAACAAGGCAAAGAATCTTTTTCATTCGAATCCAGTGACAAAAACTCAGAAATGTTAAAGATTTCCAGTGTCAAAGATGACGGCTCTTCAGAAATATCGAGGAGCTCAGGGGCTCAAAACAAAAAAAGGAAAAAAACAAGTAAAGAGAAGCACGGTACTCTAAAAAGCAAACAAGAGTCCGAAAAAAAGGGACAATCAAAAAACAAAAAGGCCAAAATAAAGCACAAAGATGAGAAAAGTGCCCGTGAGGAGCCCTCCCTGTCTTTTGAATCCTACTTGAACTACGACGTGAATGTTTTCAAGAGAAAAGAAAAATCTGGAGTGAAAAAACCTCCAAAAACAATCGAGACTGCCGTTAAAGCAACAAAGGATCCTGAAATGAAACCTTTCAGTTCACCTATGATGTCTCCAAATGTTACTTCTCCAACACAGGTGTGTTTGACACTGATCTTAAAAGTTACGCTTTTAGATTGCAGGCTGTGGTTGATTTTAAAATTTGACGGATAATCCTTCATATTTCAGAAGTTTAAAGAGTCTGTAATGGAACTGCTTCCATTCACCATTCCTTTACCCGATGTTCTGCGTGAATGTCAAAAGCCATTCAGTGTTGATTGCTTTGAGAGGAAAGGTACTGTACTTATGACAAATACAGCTGTATTTTCACATTGCTTATGTTGTTCTTGACGCTCCTTCTTTTGTCCTAAAGATGAGAAGGAGTCTGATTTCTGTGACGTCTCTGAGGAGTCGGCAGGCTTCACCGGTCAACGACTTAACAAAAAGATGCAGGTATACTCTGGTGCCAAGACCGTCTTCCTCCCAGCCATGATGAGCTTGCACCAACAGTGTATCCGCACGCTGCAGAATAACATTAACTGTGAGTAAAGCCCAAAAGAAGCTTTTTTTTTTTTTTTTTTTGCTGATCAGTGTGTCAGTTTGTTGGATTTATATTTAGGTGCAGGGATCTCTCCTCAGTGCTTTATGAAACTGGCGGAGTCCCGTTTGAAATCCTCGAGCCGGTGTTGGAGAGGTGTACGCCAGAGCAGCTGCTACACATTGAAGAATGCAACCCAGTAAGAATGTGAATATCTAACTTCTGCGCAGACACGCGCTTAGTGGCCACTTTATAAGGTACATCCGCCTAGCGCTGCATTGGACCAGCCGTTTGTCGCTTATATGTTCCTTTTCATCCAGAGCAAAAGCCATAGGGTCATTAAATGTAAATGGTATAGTCCCTTTGGAGTGGAAATGTATTGGTAAAACCACTGTAGTAATACCACAGTGTAGATATATTCTGTAACAAGTAAAAGTCCTGCTTTCAAAATGTTTCTTAAGTAAAAGTACAAAACGTCCCCATTTTAGAATAATGTATATTATATTATATTATTATATTATAATTATTGATGCATTTATCCGTTCATCACGGTCAAGGTGGAGCTAATTTAATAACTGGGTAGCTATCTATAATAATGCATCATAATTTAATTATATTTTATATAAATAATCTGAAACTGAAGTAATTTAAGAAATCAAATAAATGTAGGTGGGTAAAAGTACAATATTTGCCTTTTAAGTGTAGTGGAGTAAAGTCTAAAGTAGCATAAACTAGAAATACTCAAGTAGGGTACAAGTACATCAGAATTGTACTTAAGTACAGTACTTGAGTAAATGTACTTAGTTACTTTTCAACACTGGTCTTGTCTATAGTTTTAAAAGTAACGTCTCTTCCTCCATTGTCATGCTTCATATGCTGAGATGTTCCACAGGCTGTTAATGAGCAGGTTTACCTCCAGTGGCCACTGAGTGTATGTCTGTTCATTCTAAAATGACCTTTCTAGGTTCAGTAAAACTAAACTTTGTAGAGATTAATAAAGTTATTTTAGTTATGTAGAGAATTTAGTTTGAGAAGTGTATTTGCTGTTAGCCCTGTTGTTTGTTTCCACAGATCTACATCGGAGAGACGGACCACTTGTGGGGGAAACATTGTGAGAGGGACTTTAAAGACTCTAAACTTCAGGAGTATGAATCATGGAAAGAGATGTACGTCAGGCTGTCTGAGGAGAGGGAAAGGAAACTCAAAAGACTGACAAAAAGCATCGTCTCGGCACATTCTAGCAAACCCAAAGGTGTGTGTGCTGTTTACTGGAAAACTGTAAGACACTAATGTTGAGTAGGACACGTTTGTGTTGATCGCCGTCAAAAATCCTAATCTGAACAGCTGAACATGAAATGGTGAATATTTTATGTACATTGTATACTGTTGAAAAATGTAGTTTAGTCCCAACGTTGTGTTCACAGTGACATCTTATTTTTATTTTTATTTTTTTAAAGGTCGGCAGGTGAAGATGGCATTTATTCACACTGTTGCCAAGCCACCGAGAGATGTGCGAATTCAGCAGGAAATTCATGGAACTGCTGTCCAGCAGCCTCAGCTCAGGTGCAAGTGGGTTTCAGCGTCTTAAATATAGAGACATATCTACACACGTTTGGTGATTCAACTTGTTTCCTTTATGAATTACAGGTATAATCATTTCATCTATGTCGTTTTCCTCATTAAAACATCCTAAACAAACCACATTTTCTAAGAGCCATGGTGGGGCATTGTTTTTAGCAAAACAAGAACAACTGGTAAGCGTCCGGCTTGCTCTCCTCCTCTTCCACATAAAAGCCCTAAACTACAAAGTGATCACTTAACAACAACAGCAGCTTAGTAGGGTCATAACCTGTCAGAGACTCATGCGATAAAAGCGGGTGAAATGCTTTTTGTGTGAGCTTAGCCAAACAGGAATTAGAGCAATGTGCTGGCTAAACTTATTCTGGTTAGAGATGGCCTTGGGTCTTTTTGTCGTTGCAACATAGGATGTTATGTTCACTAGCGGTAGTGATGGTGACTCATTTTGTAATTTTACATGCATTGGTTTTATAATTAATATTTTGTTGATTAATTTTATGCATTGTACTGTTATTTCTTCAATCATCAAGCGTCAAGGTTCAGGACAACAGGCCGAGGCCGAGTTGTATTGAGCCCGGCAGGTCCAGCAGCAGCAGTAGTTCAGGGGCAAGCAATACACAAGACCCTCGCAAAAAAACAAGTGAGCGGACAAATGAGTAGATGCAGACGGGTTCAGATATGTATCATGTTTTCTTTTTCTTTTTTTTTTTTTTTGAACCCAGTAATTTATTATGGTTGTTTTTCACCCCTTTTTTTTTTTTTTTTTTTTTTATCTAGTCATTTGCTTCCAAGGTCAGACTGGAAGCTATAAAGATCTAATTTATGTAATCCTGATGATTGACATTTTATTTCACCTGTTTTTTTCCCCCCTGTTCACACAGGAGTTGCTCCAATGATGGCAAAGTCCTTAAAGGCATTTAAGAAACAGCTGGGACGGAGATAAAACCTCTTATATGATCTTGATATTTACAGTGTGTGATGTGCTCTCTATCATTCATTAACTTTGGACAATAGGAGGGCTGTGTTCACCTTAGAGTACTCTGTGTTGTTTGTCTAAATATACAGGCATTTTCCTTGTTTTTTTTCTCCATGTGAATTGTCTTCACTATTAAAGGGACAATGGAAAGAGCAATTGTATGTGATTTTTTTATATTTTGTTTTTTATTTTTGTTTTGAGCGATAAAAGGTCAGTCTGGAAAGTTATTATTTAATGGTATCTGGCTCCCTCTAGAGGATATATAGAGAAGTGTATTATATTACATTTATTTAAATTTTTTACAAATTTCTCCTACAAACTCTTGACCACACTATTATTATGTATTATCTTAATAAATGCCAATGTTTAGATATTGGTGTGTTTTTGATGACGCATGTTCTAACTCCAAACTTCTCAAGGACCCTTCCTGTCCTAACTGTTGTTAGATATTAGAGGGAAGGCTCTGAAACGGCTAAAACTGCATCAATAATCCATAGATGATAATCCTAAAAAGAGGATCTGACAGTTGTGAGTGAGCAAGTCTCTTTTTTCATGAATCGGTTTATACAGGGCAACAAAGGGACATGCTTATTATTGATCTTTTAAAAAAAAAAAAAAAAAAACAATTGGAAATTTTAAAAACTACCATTGTATTAATTGCTTATACTCCAAATGTCTAATAGCGGTAGAGAGCGCTTGGTTAATGTCTGAGCTGAAGCCTTGTTAACCTTGGCAAGGTTGCAAAATGACCTGATGGTTAATGACGCCGTCCTGCCACAAGGGGACCTCGGACCAGAGGGCTGGAGGTGACCTAGACCTCTGACCTGGAAGGGTGCAGTGAAAAAAAATCATTTAGAAATTGAAATGAAGGAAACATCTTTCATTGTGTCAAAAAGGCTGATGCAGGATGTGATGCAACATTTTTAGAGACATTCAGACAGTCATTTACTGATCAGGAGTTGGACACATTCCTGCGTTAGGACACAAAGTAAAGCTAAAGAGGATTGAAAAACTGGAGAGTCACATTAGTGAGGATGGATTACCAACCAGGCAAAGCGCTCGCAACTACCCAGAGGCCCCACAAGCCTCAGGCACATGGTGTAGCAATCGGATATACTGTATATGTATATCAAGTATGTAGTTAATCTTGAGAACTTGTCTCGAAGAAGTCGCTATGTTAAAATCTAGCTTTAAGATCATTATTACAGCTGATATTGTGCTTACATGGTCAGTTTCTTAAATTAGTTTGAGTTTAACAACTTTATCACAGGGCAAATTTAGGACCATGCAATATTCAATCTAGGAAATACTAATCATTTTCGCCTAGGGGTCCCCAAGCAGATTTATCTGGCTATGCATTGCATTATGCATTTATTTATTTTTAAACTTAAAGCACAGTTTAAATCCAAATACATTTACATTTCTCCAACGACTCTGCTATTGTTGGCCTCATCTCAGATGGGGATGACAAGGAGTACAGGGAACTTACACAGGATTTTGCTCTCTGGTGCCAGAAGAACCACCTCCAGCTCAACTCAGGGAAGACCAAGGAGCTGGTGGTGGACTTCAGAAGGGGCAAACACTCTCCACCCTCACCAGTGAACATCCAGGGAACGGACATTGAGATTGTAAAATCTTACAAGTATCTGGGTGTTCACCTGAACAATAAACTGGACTGGTCAGACAATTCAACGGCTCTGTACAAGAAAGGACAGAGCCGACTATCTGCTGAGGTCTTTGAAGTGCAGGAGGCACTCCTGAGGACCTTTTTTGACTCTGTGGTGGCTTCAGCCATCTTTTATGGAGTGGTCTGCTGGGGCACCTCTGCTGCTGACAGGAAGAGACTTAACATACTGGTAAAGAAGGCCAGCTCTGTCCTGGGGAGCCCTCTGGACACTGTGGAGGTGGTGGGAGACAGGAGAATGATGGCCAAGCTGTCATCCCTGTTGGACAACATGTCCCACCCCCTCCAGGACACTTTGTCCGCACTGAACAGCTCCATCAGTGACAGGCTCCTTCACCCGCGGTGTCACGGAGAGATACCACAGGTCCTTCCTTCCAGCAGCAGTTAGACTGTACAATCACCACGGCCCCTGGTAGACCACCAGGGGCCTAAATGCGGCTGTAACACCACTCTTCCTCCGCTCATGTGCAATACACCCCGTTACTATTCTTACTGTGCTTACTTACTTACCTTACTGTGCAATACAATCACGTGCATTACGTATGTGCAATATATGTCTTTTTACTATGTATTATTGTTACCACTGGCTGCTAGAGTATTACTCTCACTGTTCACTTACTGTATTACGTCAACCTGCCACTTACTTACCACGGTTGTTGTGTTTTTTGTACTTATACATTTGTACTTAACCTTTTATCTGCACTGTCCCTTTGCTGTTGTAGCGCTGTAAATTTCCCCGCTGTGGGACGAATAAAGGTTTTCTGATTCTGATTTATAAAAAAAAAAAAGTACTGAAATTTTATCAGCAAAATATACTTAAAGTATGAATAAAAAGTACTTGTGATGAAGCAGAATGGCCCCAGTCAGTGTAGTTGTATTAATCATTATTAATATTGATTCATTACTGTGTAAGCAGCTATTTGATGATGCAGCTAGTTGAGATGGAGCTAACAACTTTATACTGTTGGGTAGTTATTTAAAAATAGGATTATATTTTTGATGTAAATTAATTAGCCCTATAGTTGTTGAATAAAAAAAACATTTCTGTTAAATGAATAGGTGTGGAATAAAGAAGCAATAAATGGAAATTGGATGAAATCCTGAATTCAGGTTGAAATATGTTGATTAACAATTCAAACGAAAGCTCCATCAGTTGCACTTTATAGTAAAAGTAGAGACGAGGACGTGAACTGACTCGGTAATGTTATGCAGCAGTACTGTGCCCCAAGTTTGCTTACAGGAGAGGGCAAGAAGTCAAGAATATGCAACCGACCTCCCCTCAATTTAAGGAGAAAAACAAATAACAAAAAAAGGAAACAAAACACACAAAAAAAGAAACGTTTAGCAAAAATAAAACATAAAAGAAGGACAACAAGAAGCGCGCGCAATGAGCAAGAAAACGAACTAATCAGAAGACGACAAACCGATAAATACAAAGTAGTACATGAAAACAGTAGCATGTGTGTGTCAAGCCCCCCTGGGCTGTTGTCGCTCCTCTATGCCCCGTCATGGCGGCCGGGGCGGGAGGCGAGATTTGTATTTCCTAGGATGGCGAAGGCACGTCCCGCCCCACTCTGCCTCTGATTGGCTGAGCGCGAAACGTTGGAGGCATAAAAAAGAGGTTAAGACGCACTCTCACTTTTTTTCTATATTGTGAGAAATATGAAAAATTGAGAGAGGTCTTCTTTGACAAAATAATTAATATATATCCTGAGTTTATCTATCTCCCCGATCCTCAGAAACAGACATATCTATGTGAGGAAAAAAGCTTCAACATATGTTGACACTTGTCATACACTAAGAGAAACAATCTCTGTGTTAAGTGGTTATAAAAGTACTACAGCTGCCCGTCTAAATTAAATAAGCATTATTTGCTTGAATGCATGCATGATCATAAACCTTTATTACCAAAGCAGTAGAGAAAATGATTTAAATTATGAAAAATGATTAGCAATAAATGTACAATAATATGCAAATCTTTCAAATACAATGTAGGCCCAATAATATATATATATATATATATATATATATATATATATTAAAAAATAAATAAAATAAAATAATAATAATATGTATATATATTTATTATTATTTTTATTTATTTTAAATTTTTTTTTAAAGAAAACCTCTCTAAGTCTAAGGTATTTATATTTCTAACTGTACATAATCATTATTTTTGATTGGGTTAGAACAACCTTTCGCGCTCAGCCAATCAGAGGCAGAGTAGGGCGGGACGTGCCATCCTAGGGAAACGCATATCTCGGACGGGACCATCCAGAGGAGTGACCGGAGGGAGGAGCCGTGACGTAGGATTGGAATGAGGGAGGGAATGTTCCGGGTCAGAAACTGGACGGGAGAGGAAATTAACTCCGGGACGAGACGGAAAAACGAGAATGCTACCCTCTTCTACACGGAGATGTAGTCTGTGCTTTACACGCTGAAAAGAGGGGCTTTAAAAGCGGCGGAGGTCGACGTGAGACGAGGAACCGAGCGGAGAGGAAAAAAAAAACAGGTGCCTACAAACTAACCAAAGTGAGACAACGACGGAGAATAATTCCCATGTTCGTCGCGACGGTAGCTCCGTAGCGCAACTTTACTTGCAGTTGGACTTTCGCTGCTTACTTGCGAGTGAGTTTCGCTACACTTGAGTTTGACGGTATATTTAGTCCAGGACTGCCGCCGTAGCAATCTGTTGCATCCCCCTTTCCTCCCGCTGTTTGTTTATCGCACGGGCACGAGATTTATCCCCACCTCCCCCGTGATGTTTCACTGCATACCCCTGTGGCGGTGCAACCGTCATGTTGAGATGATCGATAAACGCCACTGCTCCCTGTTGTATGTGCCCGATGAGATTTATCGCTACGGACGGAGTTTGGAGGAGCTGTTGCTGGATGCCAACCAACTCCGAGACTTGCCCAAGGTAAGCCGAAAAACCGCTTCCGCTCCCTAGTTTTAATGGCAGGTTCAGAGGCAACGTATTTTTGGTAACCTGAAATGCATCCCTCCAGTTAAAGTGGTCCTGACACAGAGCTGCTAACTGAGCTGATCGTAACTGAGCTGATCAGGCATGAGCCTCTGGTGGGACGTGGGGACAACACTTGAGCAAGATCAGCAAAGCATGCACCCTGTGTAGGTGGAAATTTCCTCTGAACTACCCCTCCCACCACAGGTTAACTCAACGCATATGGGCCACAGTCTGGGTTTGGATCATAAAAACATTCCCGGGTGTCCCAAGCGTTCATCGTCCGCTGCACGGCCCTGACATCGTGTCTGATGTGTCAAACCTGTTGGGGCAGGTGATCCCATGCTGAGGTCAGATGACCCTTTTGTCTCCATACTGCACGACAGACAGCCATGACTGTATGCAGAGAATATTAAATACCTAAATCTTTCAGAGAGTTTTAACAATATTCATCACATCTAAAGTCACAATCTTTATGACTGTATCCTGGTGGGGTATGAGTAATGGTGCTCTGGAGCAATATTTATTTCATGCTAGAGGTGAGTGATCTTTATTTGATTTAGAAGCCCCATTAGTTAAACAAATATTCTGCCTGGAGAGAGACAAGACATTCAAACATCACAAAATGAGGACAATCCACAATATCAACAAAACTGAATTAAATGAATACAAAACAAGAGAAGGTAAGTATATCTCTCGCATTCATATTGTCACCTCACCCGTAAATTATTAAACCAACTAATAAAGTTTGTAAAATATATCTATATATCTCTCTCTATATATCTATATCGTCATGTGACTATTTTAAAGGACCAGCTAGGGATGAGTATTGCAAATGAGCTTAAACCATAAATGCTGTGGTGTGTGGCATTGGTTTCTACTTACTTCCTCCTATCCAAATAAACCATTTAATGAATAAGCAATCGATTCTACACTATCTGCTACAGAGCCATATTTGTAGGTACATAAAGTCATCTTTGAAGTCAGCCACAACAAGCTACCCTGGACTGTAACCCTACAGACACACACTCATCCTGCATCATATGATGATTGAAGTACTTCATCACATTAGAAACCATGTAAGCGGCCTGCGGGGGCTACTCTGTGTGAATTACTAACCGGCTTGGTGAGGTGGGGATACACAAGCCCAGTCTTCGTACTTGTGACCCTAGAGCTCTGGATTAAGGGATACTAGTTAAAGGATTTGCAGGTTATTTAACATGGAATGAGTGGTTCATGTAGTATTTGTGTATGTCAGGGTTTGATAAATAAAGATCTCAGTTTTGTGGCCTGTGGTGTCTTTCTGACTTGTAGCCTAGAGCTGCTACAGGGAGTGAAGTGATGGCTGAGTTTTGTGGTTTTGTAGCATTTTCCCTCCGTTCCGGCTCTGGAAAGTGTATTTTTAAACCTGAGAGATGTGTTCTCTTAATGTAACCTTCAAAAGCAGGGAGCGCATTGGGTAATATACTGCGTCTACGGCCGTGCATGACAAGTGGACAGATTATGGAAGAAGACTTGCGATAACTGAAGTCATGATGGGCCAATGTAAAGCTGATTGGATTGAATGACTACGTTGTGCCTCTGACATGCCTTTCTCTCTTTCTTTACACACTTTGTGAAGTGTGTAATTTAAAGAAAACACCCCTCAACCTCAACCATAAATACAACTACTGTGGTTAGCTCTTCAACGTTTTAAGCAGTAGCATTGATGATTTGATTTTGATCTAAATAGAAAATACAGTGATTTGGGCTACACTTTACAGCACCCATAGAGGAAAGAAAAGAGCGCTGAATGAATATTTTTGGGCTTGGCATGTCCATAGAAATGTGATGGCACAGACATAATGTGAGCAACCTCCCATGGCCGTGTCACACTGCTTACTTTGTCCATTGGAGAAAAGCACAGGAACAGGTATTCTGACTGAAAACAAAGACGGCATTATGGGTTTTGTTGTTGCCTCGCTAGTGCAATTGTATGTGCTCGTGTTTTCTAATAATGAATCGTTGACCGGAATTGTTTAGTGCAGGCCAATAAAACCATAAACATGGCAGGCGGTACACCTGACAAACTGGGCTCTGGCAAAGTAAACCTTCTTTCCGTCGTCTGGGCCGTCAAATATGTGGTTAGAAGGTGTGAGAACCCACGATGGCGGTTGAAGCACGGCTGTGCTCAGTTCAAAAACATTCTAAGTATGTTTAGAGGGTAGAGGGGTTGCGGCAAGAGAAACTGTTTATTGTGCTCTTTGGCATGTAACTAATGTCATCAATGCTTGCTGAGTGAACCCAACAAACGTCCAACTGGATAAACCTTTGTGTCAGTGCAGTTCAGCGCTCGCGGTGTGGCCTCATCACATTTGCCTCTGAGGAGTCTGAATGAATCAACATTGACTGACCACTTGTTATTGTTGGGACAGTGATGTAACAAAGAGACGGTAACGTATTTCAAGTCAATCACTTCAACGAGCAGGCAGATAAAAACATGCACACGGTGAGAGGAAACGACAAAGGTGTGTTTTTTAAGTAACAAGATGAGGCAAGTTGAACTTGAGAGAGTTTTACAAAGAAAAATCAGCTGACCACGTCATGGAGACATGAAGCACAGGTATTTTTCACGGGTAGGTCCTATTTCTCTTGGGACCTTTTGCGTTTATTCGATTATTTTATGTATTATTTGTGCTGAAGCAAACAGTAACTTGTGTCTCTTTGTTTATTCAAAGCTTACCTTAAGCAAATGGCCCTCAAAGTACATATACAGTACATAACATCCTTCTGGATTGCAAACAGTAGTTGTAAGATTACTAAACAGCCGTCAAACTACTGTAAGAAACTAGCCGAAGAAGAAGAATGCAGCAGCTGCTCTTGCCTGTTTGTCCAGTTTAAAAATGAATGCAGTTTCCACTGTTCCCAGCAGAGGTGTGGGCGACTGTGTCAAAGAGTAAATGTTTATTCATCTTTCTTATATCTACAATATATACTTATGCATAATATATAATTACTTGGATTTGCAACAATTATTCTGTTAATCGATCAGTCAATCGAGAGAGCAGCAACTTTTTAAAACATTTTATTTATTTTTTTATCAATTAATTGTTTCAATCATTTCTCAAGCAAAAATGTCAAACTTTCCTCAATGTGAGGATCGGATGCTTTTCTTTGTCATATGATGGTCAACTGAATATTTTTAGGGTCTGGACTGATGGTCGAATAAAACAAGCAATTTTAATACATCTTCTCGGGTCGTGGAAAATAAAAAATTCTCACTATTTGATGACATTTTTAAGACTAAACGATTAATTGTGCAGATTAATCGATAATAAAAATAATTGGAGGTTTTTTAGTCCTAAAATTATTATATTTTTCAACCTGACAAGCAATAAAATGAGCAGATATAACTCTCTTTGTTCAACAAGCAAATATAAAATGGGGTTCAGGCTATAGTTGAAACAATTGGTAAGTTAATTGATTCGTCAATCGGTCGACCAATTGCATTGCAACAATTTAGCTAATTAATTGTCAAAAGTCAAAAATTCTATTGGTTCCAGCTACTCAAATGTGAATATTTGCTGGATTTCTTAATCGTCTATGTGAGCATCCTGAATATCTTTTGAGTTTTGTACTGTTGGTTGACCAAAACAATCAGATATTTCAGGCGTGAGTAGCTTTTTGCGGACCATTTAGGTCGTTCAGAAATGCCACACAGTGATGGAAGAAAAAGCCACATTGAGACAGGAAGCTACAGGGTTTATGATGGGATGTGTGAAGTGGTAAATAAAGTGGTGTGCTGAATCTCAGAGCAGGAAGCTGGTGGTTGAACCGACTTACTAACTCACATGATCTACAAGAAGATGTTCTTGCAAAGAATAGTGCAATAGTGCACATAAAAATAGTGCAGTTGTTGAGGTTCTGACATGCGTTTGTGGTTCAGACAGATTTAACTCTGGCCTATACTGTGATACATAATACTGTGTGCATACATACAACCCACATGTAACCTTAGAAGCATTCGACACTTGCGTCTTTTACTTGGCGTTAGTCATTATGGCTGTAGGGTTGTGGCCTTGCAAAAAAAAAACTCTTTCATTTTAAGGCTGATTGTCTTACTTTTTAGTGTTGTATGAAAATGTTAAGGGATATCTTGCAGACTGTGCAATAATCCATGCACGCACATCCCACAAACCACCTTCAGGCTTCTGCTTGTTCGCTAACAAACAGTGCTGAAGGTGAAACTGAGGATTCAAACATTGACTCGGGAGTTGAGAGAATGGTTAACGTGTTCCTGACTCGGCCTGTTTTGGGTTTTGTGTGTCACACATGGATGATTGTTTGGGGCGTGTCGCTGATTGACACCAACAGGAAGAACAGGTTTGCTGTCAGTGTGATAATGTAAGACTCACAAAGCCAACTTGCAAGGAGACTAATAACACAGAATCCATTACGTATTGCTCTTTGTTACTCCTCGTTATCAAGAGGATTAGAATGTGAGTAAAAGACAGACAAGAGCCTTTGAATGAAACCGCCTCAGTTTTGTCTTGAGCAGAACGTTTTAAATCCTTGACGCAGAAGAATTCAGAGTACCTGCTGTGTTTGCTTCCGGCTGCGATTGTTGTGTCATAAAGGAGAGGCATAGTTCAAGTAGGAAGTCTTGAGAGTAAACACGACGGTACAATAGACCTTTAAAACTTAATCTCCATTATTTTCCTGATCTGCTACTGTTCACAACAGTTTCCTTTTAAATTAAACAAGTCTGCACAAGCAAAGACCCCCTTGATATGATCGAGCTGTGCACTTGAGATTGGGAGAACCAAACTGCACCTACAATGTGTTTTTGTAAGCAAGTGAAAGTGAATGTGGTTAAGCTGTAACAGCTCAGGCAAACAGTCATAACCTGTAAGAGTGTGGGTTTGTTGACGATGAATTAGAGACTGAACTGTCTTAAGACCTTGGAAGGACGTGCATTTTGTAATAGGGTGGAGTTTGACTTTTGGACTCTTGGGCCTTATTTATCGTGCACACGTTATTAAAATGTGATGTAGATATGGCCTACGGATAATGACACATTTTACAGATTGCATTTACACCTAACTGACATGATCAGATGTGCTGGGGATTTATAACTTTTTATACTTCTGTTTTTCCTTCCGTACCCGCATTAAACATCCAGAAACAGAACACTGGGTTCTGTAGTTTGCGGTAGAGCTAAATATTATCGGGAGTCATTAAGAATGAATCAGAAGTAGGAGGGTAGAAAAAGTGAGGCTAATGTTACAATAATGAGCTGCATGGGTTGTGTGTGGGTTGTGTGTGCGCCATACTGATGTAATGAACCTTTTCTGTTTAACCGCTTCAATAAAGTAACATTTTTAATTCATTATAGCTTGTTGAGATCCAGCAACCTCCCGACAAACCATGTTCCATGTACCTGAGCATTCAACAACCCAGGACAGTTGGCTAAAACAAAGGGGAAACAAAGAAGAACACTGGTCTAGTTCCCTTTAAAATAAAACAAATAAAGACAGCCTAAAAAAGTGTTCCCCTACCAGCCCTTTGAATGACATACTCGACCTAAAACATTTTGAGTGGTAAACAGGTGGTTGTAAAAAGCTGTTGCAGTTTTAATTCATGTCAATGGATTCCAATAGTGACACATTTGTACGACATAAAAGAGTTCTTCAAACTTATGGAAAAGTAGAAACCTGCAACACAATCCACTTGCCTGCTTGGAAAACGCAGCCATTGTGTTGCACTGCTGCAGTCCTTGTGCAACAAGTGCAACAGGCTTGTGCATAACAGTAGAGCGAGAACAAAGTTGTTTATTTAGCCACATTTAGACCAATATATGCGTTTGCGACATACTTCAGCAACTTAAGTGAGTGTTTAGTTTTGAATGAGAAATATATGTATTTAGAGACTGCATTCAAGAATGAGCCCTCACGGCCAGCTGCCTTGTAGCGAGCAACAGAAGGAAAAATACAAAGGCCAGAGGGGAAATTCACGAGTCTGCTTTTTCTGTTCATGCCAAAACATTCAGGGAACCTGAAGCTATATTGTTGGCTACCTGCTTTACCCCCACACAGGAACAGCTCTGCCTGCTCTTGTTCTGCACATCAAGTTGATGCTTGTAGTAATTGCTTCTGCCTTTTTCAAACAAGTGTAGCAGCTGGGTCTTTATTTATTTATTTTTTCATATACAAGTTGACAACAAAGATGGATCTCTCTACTTCTAAATGGCAACCTGTGACCATGACCTCTCAAACTATTTTAAGAGGTGTATCCGACTATCTGAGGCCCTAAATTCAGTTTGATAGTGTCAGAAAAGCACAGTAGAGAGCAGAGGGGTCTGTAGGAGACAAAGACTTATAACTGGGAGACAGAATGTAAAAACCTGTTATCAGATATCCATGGTACCTCACAGTGAGGACACTTGTCCTGTTGATTGTTATTCTCCTCACTTTTAACTCCGTATCCAGCCCAGGTTGCACCAGTGTCGTCAAAGTGCATTGCTAAAATGTGACGCCATTTAAAGCTTTTTGCTGAATACGCATTTCTTTTCTTACCTTTCAGCCATTTTTCCAGCTGCTGAAACTAAGAAAACTTGGCCTGAGTGACAACGAGATCCAGAGACTTCCACCAGAAATAGCCAACTTTATGCAGCTGGTAGAACTGGATGTCTCTCGAAATGGTAAGAAGGGAAAGCACTGATATACCAACGCAGCACAAAAGTAAAGTAGAATATTGTAGCACTTACCCATTTTTTACATATTACATTTCATAACTGTGTTTCTGTGTATTTTCTTCACATCTGTGAGAATACATGTTTACAATTGAGCAAGACGGCAATAAGTTCAGCGCTGAATCACACTGACAGATTTACTTCTTGTCGGTGAAGCTGATGCAACAAACCCATAAAAATAAAGCATGGTTTGCATTAAGCCTGAATCTCCCCAGTCGTTTGGATAGACCGGCACGTACAGTATTCCTTTAGATACACTGGTGGGGTTTCTCTTGCAACAGAGCAGGCTGTTCACAGTTGTGGCTTTAGAGCAAAACCAAATTCAGAAGCTAAAGGAAAGTAAAAACAGACGATTTAACATGCAGCGCTGTTTGTGTTGAGTCCAAATTAAGTGGAAGTGGTACAATGCTACATGGTACTTTCTTTGTCTTGTATTTATGAGTCAGACCTGGGTAACATACTGTAACTATTGAATGTTAAATAGGTTTATTATACACTAGATGCATTAATATCTACACTATTATTGTTTTTTATCACTTGCTCTTAAAGCCACTGTTTTTAATATATTATCATCAACTGTATTATTTAACTACTGCTGATTTGTATTGTGTATTTATAGTAATTTGGAGGTGTTTTGTCTTTTCTCTTTTTCAGATATTATGGAAATTCCAGAGAGCATTTCATACTGCAAAGCCCTCCAAGTGGCAGATTTCAGTGGAAATCCATTAACACGGTAGTCCTCCAGATTATGTTGGTTTTGCTTTTCAGGGAAAACAAGTGACCCATCAGTCATATTTAATTTAATAGCTTAAATATTAGTCTGTTCTAAAATATTCAGCTGTAACATTTCTAAATACTTCATACTCATTGATCTTCCACTAAATAAACTCATTTATCGAGATTTCAAAAAACAACAAAAGCAGGGAGTACATCCTTTTTTAAAATGTATAAAAAGATATAATTTTCTTGTAGAGAAGAATTCCTGTTTCCATTGTCTGCATTGTGTTTTTTAAACATTTTTTAAAGATCCCCTGCTGTGATGAACATTCACACCCTCTCCTTGACAGATTGCAGATTGTGCATAATATGCATTTATTGTGCGGGTGAGACTAAATGTAATTTGCACCCCAGCGGGGGCAAAACCACACTGCTCTGCAGTAAATAGTTTAGGAGGCAACAATGAATAGCATTACAAAGGCATTGGTGTTCAATACTTTTAAAGTGCACACACTAACACACACACACGCCACTCTTTTTCCACTGTAGTAGCCTCATTTTCCACTCTTTCATCGGTCCTGTTTTAAAAGTTTGATAGCAAAGGTCGGGTTCTGACTATATGGGTTAGCATGGATGTTTCAATCATCATTTGAAGGGAATATTAAAGGCCCAATCGTATTTTTCAACTATATAAATTACGAGTATATTCACATATGACATTTAAATAAAAAATAAGCATTTTGTGTGTTTCTCAACTAATCATAGTTGAAAATATAGAAACGATTTTGTATTGACTGCACCAGAAACTATGAATAGCTATGATTTAGTTGTCTGTATTAGCTCTGTTTTTAAAGGACCTGCCATTTGGGATTGTTTGCCGGTTCCAGTTTTGAATTTCAGTTGTGCAGAAGTTCTTGATGGCTTGCTTAAGAAATGAAAAATACCTGTCTGATCTCAAGGCTTTGTTAACTAGTGTAATTCAATAGGATATTACTTTCATTCCGAATAATGTTTTTGTAGTGAAATATTAGAGCTTTTTATCCCACCAGCCCACATTTATGTAGGATGCTCAAGGACAATTATTAAAGATGCACTTCCGGTGGAGAAGCATTATTTTGTTGTGGTGCTGCTGCTATTGATCAAAGTGTGACCACATTTAGTATCTAAGTAGTCCCTTCTGACCAGCCTGCAATATTAAAGAGGATAATGGTTTTTAAAGTAAAAAACTTCACAAAAGAAAGTATGCAAGTTGTCTGTCTGTCTCATACAAGCAGACAATGAGTCCATTTAGAACATGCAAATCCGGGCACTTAGTATCCTGCTTTCAAGAGACTTGAGCCCGCCGACTTTTATTTTCTTGTACCACATAATATCATGGACTGTTTGTGTGCATTTGATGTAACTAAATTGATGTACTGCATAATCACAGCCTAACATCCTGGAGTTGAACAGGAATATGTTGACCCCCTTTGATCCTTTCTGATGTTCATACACAACTTAAATCATTTGATTTTATGTGGGACAAGAAAGAAAAGGGCAGGTAGAGGGTAAAGATGAATATCAACAAGCACAGATAAACTATATCAACTTATGAAAGAGTTTATGGCGAAGTCTTTCTCAGTATTACTTACAGCACAGTCTCCGTAGAAACAGAGCAACATGGGCATCCGATTAGAATCCTCCCCTGCTGCTAGCTGTAAACACGGTGGTCAAATGTTCATCCACAAGTTAATGTCAAAAGTATTTGTCGAAGTATTTTAGGAATTTTAATTAAATAATTATCTGTGCATCTCTTTTTATTTTTGCAGGTTACCTGAAAGCTTTCCAGAGCTGCGGAATCTAACATGCCTTTCCATCAACGATATTTCATTGCAAGTTCTTCCAGATAACGTTGGGAAGTGAGTAAATGCACCGTGTCCTCATACTTCCTTTTGACATATTGAGTGTATCTGGCCTTTGCTGGTAAAACATTTCCACACAGTTTCAAAGAAGCCTGAGGTGAATATACGCAATGTTATGATGACATCAAGGACGTTGGCTGCGTTCAAACTGTAGGCCTTAGCGCTCAATTAAGATTTATTCTCCAGATCCAAATTTTTTGTTTGACGACCATCCGATTCCAGCGTGAACTGGTCACGGTCCTAAACTGACACGCATGTGAAAAAGAACAATAACAGAGACGTCACGCGCAGCACCTGCTGTCGTATGGACGTAAACATGGAGGCCGCTGAAGGCAGCGTTTACGGTTTTGTTTAGAAATTGATGTCCAGTGGAAGCCAGCAAATTTGTGAGCTGATAAGGAGGAAGAGAGCCAAAAAAATGAATTATGATTTGGCGCAATGGGGAGGTGTGTGAGGGCGAGGAGTCGAAAACAGGAGTGGTGGGATCGTGACGGGAACGGCTCCACTGAAACTTTAGGATGTCGAGGGCTACTTTTAACTACATCTGTCCGCCGCTACACAAGACTCAACCGCACAGAATTGTGACGTAAAAGTCTCATATGACTGTTCAGACTAAGGTGGCATTGCAAAACCCACACGTATGAAAGTGGCCCAAATTAGAATGAAAAAAGATCAGATTCATGTGATTTGTGCTGTCCACACTGAAAATGCACTCTGCACTTTGCATGCAGTCTGAACTGTAGCCTTTTTGTCACATCCCACCGGTCTCTCTGCATTTCCTCGTCATAAATACTATAAGGATACGGAACCAAACCACCTTTTCAAAGTGCTTGCATTTCTATTGTCTCATTTTCCCCTGATAATAATGAACATTTCTTCTAAACCCTCCCTGCCTTGGGGAAAACATACCAACAACATTACTCTTCACAGACCCATCAGTCAGTGTCCTCTCCCTAGCCGCATTGTCTTTGTTCATAAAAGGCTTTTCTGTGAGATGACATATAATCTGCTGCAGTTAAAAGGCATGTCTGGCAACATTCTTATTCCTATGAGGTCTCTATTCTTATAATTGGATTTAATAACCGAACTATGTGCTTTTAGGTCGAATTGCCACAAGGGATGTTTTTAGTAGAAGTTAGGAGTTTAGGGAAAACTTAAAATGAAACCCTTACAGAGGTGGATTTATAGGGATCTAATTACTAGACATGCACATTTGGTTAGAAATGTTGGTAATATCCTGACATTTGACTGATTTTAATAGGTACTAGGATTTAACTGCTGAGAAAGTCAGACATTTCCTTTTTTTAAAAAATTATTTTTTTACTCATAACACCATGTTAACTGAATGTATTTTAAGACTTAATTAAGACAGAATTACAAAAATAGATGTCAATAAAGACATGTTCTTTAAAGGCACTGTATCTCACGTTGATCACTACGGTGTAACTTGTGCTGATGTTGTCCAGTAGTATTTTTATTTAGTTTTTAAAATATTTACTGGCAGGGCTCTGGATGGCATATTTTAACCATTAGATAACTGCTGAACGAGTCGGAGCTAAACTAAACAGAGATTTGTCTTGGCTTGCCATGGTGCCATAAATGAAGGATTACTGCTTAACCTCTGAGCGACGATGCATGGCCGGCGGATAAGAGCCTGACTGTGATTTAAGAAAGGATTTTTTTGCTCTTTTTTTTTTTTTTAGTGATCTTAAATCAGGACTGTTGACTTTGAAATAATACTTTGTTACTTTATAGATGAGATTTTTAGGCTTAATGTTAAATTAATGTTCGACACATACAGTATTTAGCATGATGACAGAGCTATGTTTGATTTCATGCAAGACACAAGACACCAGATGGATTTTCTGATGAAGATCCATACTGTAATGGATTATAGATGCATGGGCTTACACAAGGCTGAATCTGCAGATTAGTTTCTAGATTAATAGTTTGGTTTATAAAATGGCATAAAACTGTGAAAAACGTCCATCCCAGTTTCTCAAAGTCCAATGTCTTTTTTTAAATGTCGTGTTTTGTCAGTCCAAAGCCCAAGATATTCAGTTTAATGTGATATAAAACAGAGAAAATTCAGGAAATCTACATTTGAGAGGCTGAAAATAGCATTTTCTGCCATTTTTGAATGAAAAATATATTTCACGATTAATTGATTTATCAAAAGAGTCTGTGTTCTAAATATTTCTGTACTTTTACTACAATCTTTTTAGGTTTGGTTTTAACATTTAGCAAAATCAATTAAGATTCAAATGTGTGCTTGTTTTGAACTGAACGTTGCATTTTAAACGTCTTAAATAAACTTCAGATTTGTGGTCTACCCTCTTACAAGCCATGTGCTACCTAGCAACACTGTGTTTTTCCTGGACAGAATGCATTTCAATGCCCTTGACTCCCAAAAAGATTTATCTGAAAGAAAACGTTTTGCTTCCTTTCAGAAGTCTACATTTTTCTACACCTAGTTGGCAATAACAGCTATTTCTGTTCATGATATTTTTTTTACCATGGGAATGGCTGCAAACTGAGCACAGACAAGGGCAGCTGTGATATGAATCTGTGTATATGAGATTTACCATTTTCCTCCCAACAAAGTCAGTTTGAGTTAAAGAGATCTCCTGACACCCTTTTCCTCATGGGACGGCACGTGCCCCGCATATGTCCCATATCTATCTTGCATAACGCGGTGACTTGAGGCCTGCTCTCTGTCAAGGGAAGAAGGTAATGGAAAACATGGTGTGGGTTTTTAGACGTGGATAAGATTAACGTTCAAAAGGTTAAATGACATTAGTGGTTTATATCCGGAGATGGGAATGTTTTCTGACCAAAAAAAAAAAGAAAAAAAAAAGGCTTTCACAGAAACCTGAGACACTTGATGCAGTTAGTTGCGGCTGTTTTCAGTATTTCTTCAGTCTGTCTTTTAATCTCTGGCGGTCTGCTGCGGTGAAAGGAAAAACACAAGATTAAGGGAAAGTAGCCGTTGTATTTCATTTCATACCTCCTAGATTAGGTTAATCCCTTTTTAGGCCCAAGTCAAACATGTATTTGCTCACTTTATAAATGGAAAGGCTTTGCGTTGACTCTTCGGTCCATCTCTAATCCCTCTCCTGGCTCAATTAGTTAGTCTGCGTTCTGATCAACAAGATAGACTTCGTACTGTTCTAGTTGTCATAAAATCCTCCAATAATTGGGCACATGTACAGCGCGTAGACGTACATTAGCAGCACCGCAAGAAGATAACCCTGTACTTTGCTCTATGATAACCATTTAGATATTTTGTTCTTCATTTAAAGCACGCAGCGGTTGTTTATGCTGCCGCGATTTTACGGCCCTGATAAGAATGACACGCCTCCAAAATACTTCCTGTTCTCAGATATCTGATTGCAAGGACACATTTCACAACCATTTTTAGCTTCCAAATGTTTTACTGAGAAACACAAGAGCACCATGTACAAGATATCTGTGTTAGAGCAGCAAAGATTAATTGATTAGTTGTAAACTGTTAAATTGTTTTGATGATCAATTAATCGTTTTTTTAGTAATGCTTTAAGAAAGAAAAAAAAGTCTAAATTCTCCTATTTCAGGTTCTTAAATGTGATAATTTTCCAGTTTCTTTACTCTTCTACGACAGTAACTGAATATCTTTTGAGTTGTGGACAAAACAAGTCATTTGAGGACATTGTCTCGGGCTTTGGGAAAAAACTACTCGACATTTTAAAACATTTTCTGACATTTTATAGACCAAACGAAGTTGTAATAAAGAAAAAAAACAAAACATGGATAAATCGACAATGAAAAAGATCGCTAGTTGCTGCCCTGATCTGCGTTGTGGAGATATGAGTATTAGTTGTATAGAAACTACACTTCATGGCATTTTCAGAAACGCATAATCATCTCTCTTGTCATTGCAGTCTTTCCAATTTGGTATCACTAGAGCTCAGAGAAAATCTGCTGACATTCCTACCAGAGTAAGTATTCCACCCACTGCACTGTCTATGTGGATGTATATTTATATTGTTGTAAAAGAGGAAGCACATTTTCTTAAGGAGCAACATTACCTTGTTAATAAGCTATAGAACATGCAGCGGATTTATTGAAAATCTAAAAAGGATATAAATCCTCCGCACCAGACACTCAAACTACAACAAACAAAATAATGCCACAATATACTTGTTTTAAACAACAATAATCTTCACAAATAATCACAGGTTCAGCTTTATAATTATACAAAATATACTTTGTAGACCAGAATTTCTCCAATCTATCTTTTAAAAGAGTTAACTGCACATTCTCAGGAAGCTTGTTCCCTGTTTTTACACCACGAAATGTGAAAAAGTATTTTTCTTATTTCAGAGAAACAGTATTTCCTCTATTTTCAAAGAGGCCTCTGCATTTTCATTTGAACTTCCCGTGCATGTGTCGTCCACAGGTCACTATCTATGCTTCATAGACTTGAAGAGCTCGACCTAGGAAATAATGAACTATACAGTTTGGTAAGTTTAGTTTAGTTTTTTCTGCATGCTGGGGACATGCCTCACGAAATGAGCAGAAAGAAACTTTCCCCATTTCCTTCTTCTTGTCACGTCCAAGTAGATTAGCATCCCTCGAGAACAGCTTTCACCCCGTATCACCGAGATGGGAGGGCGGCCATCTGCTTTGAGCTTTGGTTTTAAATTGTAATCTTATGCGAGCGGCCGGACTCTCGTGAATTATTAACGGACAGATGAAGCAAAGTCAGGCTGTCAAGAAATTACTCTTTATGTTTTATTGTATTTGTAATTTATCATGTGTACATTGAACTCAATTATTTACGTTGTTGGATGTTTGGACTGTTGACACCTTTTAATGAATGTATTAGAGAAATGTAGAATATATGCAAGTGCACAATAAATTATGCATTTCAAATACAGAACTAAATGTCAATTGTTATCTTTGAATTGGCTTTGACAAGTTAAAAGTATCCATTCTATAATATCCTCTCAGAGGAAAAGAAGTAGATAGAAGTGTCTGGAGAGCTGTTGAACCTTATTTTCATTCATCTCATTTTTTTAGTGCCTGTGCTTCCAGTGGTCGGCACTTTGCTTTCTATGTTTGTAATCCGAATTAAAGGAAAAGAAGTACATTATCACAGCCAGGTCACTCGAGTTGTATTTTTCTGCTTTGTTGTCTCTTTCTCTTCTGTTCTGCTGGCTCTCACTCTCTCAACCCCTTCGTTTCTTCCTCCCACACAGCCAGAGTCAATAGGCAGTCTTGTCAGCTTAAAGGACCTGTGGCTGGATGGAAACCAGTTGGCTGAAATCCCCTCAGTAAGATAATCAATTTGTTTCTTGTATTTAAGATTCTGTCATTGTCTCTGTATTAATTAGAGGACCACCATTTCATATAGTTATTTGTATTGATGGGATTGATGTGAAATAGTAAATATAGGACCATACGATACAACTTCCACCCTAAAATAAGACAAATCTTGTCTTGGTGTTTCATTTGAATTTTACTGTATTTATTACAACTTGTTCTTGAAACTTTGATGAATTATGCAATCTTAGGTTATCTTGTTATCCTTTTTTTCTTGAAGTATTGATATCTGGTATATAATATCATAAGCCATTTCTGGCTTCTAACCTCTCCTGCGCCATGTTCAAACTTTTTCTAAAATTCTTGATGTGTTTTTTATATATGGTTTATATGTTCAAAGGAATAAATCAAAATGACAATAATAATAATAACATCAAAGACATGTTAACATTTTCCGTGTGGTCACATATACCCTCAGATTAAATATTGCAAGTGCACAGACGACATTGATTCTACTCTGCTTTCAGATTGTGTTTGCTGCCATGTTATTGTAACGTTTGCTCCGATCTTTAGGAGATGGGCACTATGAAAAGCCTGCTGTGTCTGGATGTATCGGAAAACAAAATGGAGCGACTTCCGGAGGAGTTGGGTGGCCTGGTGTCGCTCACTGACCTGCTGGTGTCTCAGAACCTCATCGACGCTCTACCAGAAAGCATCGGTAAGCATGAGAATCCTTCCAGCTCTTATTAGCCTGATTATGGTCTCTTGAGAGCTGGTCTTATATGGTTTGACTGTCTTATCTAATAGGTATTTCTCCTTTTTTATTGAGTAATTCTCACCTATGGGAAAATAAAGCTATTTCCTAAAGTTTCATTCCAAATGGCTCGTTGGTATGTTCATATATGAAACCCATGGAACACAGGATGCTGTATGTGGCCAACCAATATGCTTTGCTGTGAAAACAACCCACTAAAAATAAACGTGCAAGTGTACATTTTCATCAATATCACAGTAACTGCTTCATTAGTCTCTTTCTGAGCAAGGTTTATTTTTGATTAATGTATTTTTTTTTTTTTTCTTTCTCTGCAGGAAAACTACGGAAACTTTCTATATTGAAAGCTGATCAGAATCGGCTAACGTATCTTCCAGAGAGCATCGGGAATTGTGAAAGCCTTACTGAACTTGTGCTCACAGAGAACCAGCTGCAGGTGTGTTTGCAGAAAACCTTCACACTTATTTTACAGAGTTTGGTTCATGATAACCAACATGAAAGTAGATGTAGGCAAGGCTAATTAAAACAAACATAAAATACATTCTAACACATCTTTTATAGCTCTTTTCCTTTAGCTATTATTATGCATCAGTCGATATGAAAGCAGCGGCACATCACATAAAGGCTTTAGTATAATGGAAGGATAAAGATTTTTATCCTCATTACAAATGACATCAAATTGTTATAGATTTGCTTGTTTGTGCCATTTTAACAAGCTGCATCAACACCACACCTGTGTGGGGAAAAAATGCACAACTGAGAATCATCCAATAGCCCAAAAAGCATACACTAACCGGTCAGGACACATTAGCACAGCATCGTAATCAAACAATGCAAAACATCAACACATGGAGTTGTTCTCACGGAGATGACAGTCCGTTTTTCTGTTTTGTGCGTTAGTAAATGTAGCGACTGTGTGAGCAACACGTCTCCTTTTGTCCGTGCATGAGAGCACTGCACTGTACTGGTGACACGTGGAGGATTTGTTTGTCTGTGCTGTCCTTTGGATACATTGACAAATGGGACAAACGGTTTAATGAATAAGTGTTTCTAAAGATAATGTAAAGAGCAAATTAGAAAAGGAAATACTCTTATTGTGTCTTTTTTATGGTTATTACGCTTCCAGTGTATTTAAAAACTGATTATGTTCTTAATAATTGTTTTTAATTCATTTATTTCAGAGTTTGCCTAGGAGTGTTGGGAAATTAAAGCGAATTTCCAACTTCAACTGTGACAGAAACCAGCTAACGTCATTACCTAAGGAGGTAAGCTTTTTATATATTAACTCACATCATTTATTTCAACTGTCGACCTAAAACTCAAAATGAAAAGCTGTAAGTACCATAACTGTGTGGGGTTTGTTTCCTCAAATACATACACATGTAGGATTGATAGCTAGCTAAAATAAAAATAATGACTTAAAAAAATCATTAATAAAAACCGAAAAGAAATTCAACTTTGAAACCCAGGTTTAAAATATAAAGTGTAAAACCTAAAAATGACATATGAACCAAAAACAGAATCAACTAGAAGACCTCTGCCAAGGCTGTTTCCGTAAGTAAAAGATGATGCGTGTATCCGCCCAGTGCTGCGGATCCACTCCTATTTTAATGAGTTCTTCTACACCCTTCGGCCAAGTTTCATGAAAATCAGACCAGAACTCTTCATTTACCTAATCCTAATGAACTAATTATAAAAAACAAACCGAACTGAAACAACCTCCTTGGCGCAGATAATTAAATGAAAAGCTGTAACCTGCAAGTGTCAGTGTAAGTGTCAAAATTGCAGAAGCTGTTTGTCTGTAGACGGCACACATGGGCATGTCCTACATCTTCAGGTCTTAACAGCCGCTGCTGTTACTTTCAGGTCGATAGGTTTGGATCGGAACTGCACGTCTGACAAATTCAAATTGTTACAAGCCTGCGATTTTCTAATTCAATCAAATGGAATCGGTGTGGAGTACACTGATCCAATGCTGTTCGGTCAGTCTGCATTTGTTGTTATGCAATTCCTTAATGCGGCTGTTGAGACTTCCATTGGCTCAAACTGTCTAAAGTTCATTCACGTTTGCATCAACAATGCTCTTACTTGTCGAGCTTACTGCTCAGTCCTCCGCTTGGTCCGGCCCTGTCTGAGTGTCTCCATTGTGTCTGTTTGTGACATTCTTGTCTGTTTTTAAGTTTAAAGCTTCATCTGAAAGGCTTCTTCAGACGTCGTACAATGCCCCTGTGTCATAATGATGCAAAGACTACAGTGTTAGGAGAAAAATAACAGTTGGCCTAGATAATGAATCGATGGCATCACCGTTTTCTCAAACCAGCATTGCATGACATGCCTAACGATCGCAGTGTAACCACGGCCCACGCACTGATTTGTGCTTTTCTGAGCTACTTGACCATTGGCCCAGTTTTATGGATTCTATTGATTGTTGATTAGTTGCTCTTAACACTTTTTTTTGTTCTGTCTGAATTGTGTCCGTGCTTACATGGAAACGGAGTTAATAATGTGTGATTAGGTTACTGATGACTTGATAAGTCATGTTCTGAGTTTGTATCCTCATGGTTTGTTTGCACTTATTGTAAGTCGCTTTGGACAAAAGCGGCAGCTAAATGTAATGTAATAAGCATTAAGCAGCTATCATATTAACCTGTGTAGATGATGAGCTTAACCTGCTCATTTTAATGTGTTGAACCTCACAATACTTGTATCCTGCTCAGGTCAGTGTCTGAGCAGATTAATGGATTACAACGGCAGTGTAGCTGGCCAATCAGGAATCTGCTTTGTCCGGCTACTAGCCTAATTGTTCCTAATTTTAGGTCCCCTCTGCCACATCCCATTGACATTTAACTGCCATTGAGATCACAACTTCTGGGACAAAGTGCACAAATGCTGACAGCAGATTTACTCTGGTTTCTTTTGCCCTGGCTTTGTTAAAAAGACAGATTTCTACACAATGTATAATATTTACAATTGTTACCTATATGTGTGTCTGCCTCCAATATGTTCTATAATATGACTGAATCATGTCGTCTCTTCTGTTGCTCAGATCGGGGGCTGCAGCGGTCTGAATGTCTTCTGTGTACGTGAGAACAAACTGACGAGGATACCGTCAGAGCTGTCGCAAGCCACAGAACTGCACGTGCTAGACGTCTCTGGAAATAGGTGCGTCCAACAGCACGTCTGTATCGTCTTTTTTCAAGTGGTTTAAAGACTTTGATTAAATGGTAATGATGGAAAAAACTAAATGTAAACCAAACACTTTCTTACTTGTTAAATACTTGGTGAAATCCAAGTTTTTCTTTTTACCTCTTCTGATGCCTGAAGATTATCTTGATGTTTTGACCGTATTACTCACCGTCAGTCAGAGGTTGTTTTGGCTTCGTTTCTCTGCCGCTACCTGTTTTGGTCCAAGCTTTGTCTTCAGAGAAAGCTGCAGTGATGTCTGCTGCTTTAGTCACACGCAAACATGTTCACCTCTCTGTGTCTGGAGAGCGTATCCCCTCCGCCACACTGTCAAAACAACTGCGAGCCTGCAGGTATCTTGTGCTTTCGTTATATCCTACCAAGAAAGTGGTCATCACTCCAGTTCTGAGGTCTTTACACTGGCTTCTTGTCCGTCAAATAATTGATTTCAAAATGCTGCTGGTTTATAAAGCATGATTTAGGTCCAAAATGCATTTCTGAACTTCCGCTACATTATGAACGGGTCTGCTTTCTGTCCCTAGTGTTTAAACTAAACATGGAACATGGAGTTTTTATGCTCCAAATATTATTAATGATCATATACTGCCCTATAACTTTTATTCTTGTATGTTATATATGTCTTATTCTCTTTGAGCTTGTAATTTTCACAATCTTTTAATTGTATTTGATTGTGTTTTTGTGTTGTGTCTCTTATGCACTGTGTGCTTTTGATGTTTTATATAAAGCATTTTGAATTGCCTTGTTGCTGAAATGTGCTTTATAATTAAACTTGCCTTGCCTACGTGATGTGAACCACTCAGTGACTTACATTATTTGTTTTTAGGCTCGTCCACTTACCGATGTCACTGACTACGCTACGACTGAAAGCCTTATGGTTGTCAGAGAACCAGTCGCAGCCTCTCCTCACCTTTCAGACCGACCAGGATCCCGACTCGGGCGAGAAGGTGCTCACCTGCGTGCTGCTGCCTCAGCAGCCGTGCGAACCAGACAATAAAGGTAACGTTTTTCATTGAGCGCAAGCCTAAAAATAATCCTCAGGTTTTGAATAACCTCCTTGAATCATCAGAAGCAGTGACCGCATCGAGACATTTTTCTGATAGCGGACTGACTGACGTGAGTCCATGTGCTCGTCAACAGTGTTTCTCTGCGTGTGTACGGTTTGTTTGTAGATCGGTGTCTCCGCGCTCCGTAAGTGTCGGGCTTCTTCTCGAGTGAAATGTCTTGGTGCCATCGCCGTGACATTTGAGTAATATTCCTCCTCAGTTCTCGCATCGTCTCAGAGTGTTTAGTGCCCCGCGGTTTTGATGACATTATCACATGATCTGCTCGAGGAAGCGCAGCGAGTTCTGCGCCCTCTGATCCTTCCCTGCAGTATCTGTCGATTTTTATGAGGTCCTGTTAGGGATCACAGCCTATAACAGATCAAGGCCTCTCACGTCCCTTGAGGCCCTCCTTGGTTATGTTTTTCGGAAATGCAGTGGATTGAACAGCTAAAGAGGCTTAGCAGCGACTGGCCTGTTGCCATTAAAAGCTCGCCCACTATAGGGTATAGCTGAGGGCCGGCTCTATCTCTGCCTGATGCAACATTTTATTGTAATTTCTTTTCTTTGCTGTCATCCACAGCCTTGCATGCAAATCCACCAGGATTCACTGCAAAGTGTTTGTTCCTCCTTGTCGCGGTATTTTGCATTCAAAAAAGATGTTTGTTTCTCCCTCAAAAAGAAATGTATTCATTCATTTTTGTGACGTGCCATCTCTTTCTCGTGGGAGAGATGCAGATCTGAGACTGGCGGAGGTCAGGCGAGTGAGGCTGAAGCTGAGGGTTGGGGGCAGGGAAGATTGTGTTGCTGTAAGCCTGTGACTAAGCCGGGATTTGAAACTGTGATCTGGCAGTTTCAGACTCTCTCTTATGAGCGCTGGGTTATGTGACAGCTTTCATTTCTTGAGTTGGCAGATTGTGGTGAAGCAATCACAACAACCATATTGATTTGAATCTGCTGAAGGATTCGCATCAGGTCGCACTCTGTAATTCTATCTGAGCATTTTAATGAGTGCATTTATTCCAGTAAAACTAATTGTGTTGTCTCTTTTTTTTTTTTTTTAAAAACAACCTCAGGCTCTGATAATCTTGCCCGCTGTGGAGCCCTGGAGAGCCTGGTGAATGACATGGCAGATGACACATGGGACAACAAAGCCACGAACAGGATCAGTGCCATTCACTTTCTGGATGATGATGAGGAGGAGGAGGATGACGACAAGGTGACACCTTTAAGCTCGAGGGCAAATTTCGCATTGTCTTAAGGGGGTTGGAGCATTTATTCACCGACAAATAACCTAAACTGTACACGCACTGCACTGCTACGTCCACAGCTATAACTCTACTGCTGCTAACTTCATGCTCACAGTCACACATGCTCAATCGACCGCTCACTCCCTAACGATATTTTGCTGCATGTCCTTCCCCCTCTCTCCCCCCCCCCCCTCCCTTTCTCTCCCCCTTTCCTGTCTATCTTTGGCTGTACTATCCAAAAAAGAAAAATCATCTTTAAAAAGTCCCCGATGTTTAGGCCCGGTTGGCTGCCAGACTTACACACTGGTGTAAACCCTGACTCTGCATCTCTGTATCAGTTTAATGGAAAGATGAGCGTCTGTATTTTTGACTGTATTGAAAGTCAAACCTTCAGAATTTGGCACTAGCATGGCTTGAAACTGTATATTCTTTTGTTTTCCTCCACAATTTAACTGTAATTAGATCAACAGCAAAACTGTGTCAACTTGTTGCAAAGAAGCGTCTTTGATTTGACTCGCAAGGAAAATACTTTGCAACAATACGTTTGCGTTCAGTCATTTTGTAATGTTAAGTAGATGTAGACAATTGCTCTTTTTGCTGCAGACATAACAAATGCACCACTAATTTGAATTTCTTTCCTTCACAGGGAACACTACTCCGACGGGCCACGCCTCACCCCGGCGAGCTGAAGACGATGAAGAAAGCAGCCGAGAACCTCCGCAACGACCTGAACGCTGCCAAAGGCCTGGACTCCAACAAAAACGAGGTCAATAACGCTGCAGACAGAGTGACCACATCTGTGTGACCTTTACCTCAGAAATGTTTTTTACCTCCCGTGTCTCGCCGTGTCGTCCCGCACAACCCGCAGACCCCCTTTTTTATCTTTTACTTTTTACCTATGAACCCCAGTGTGGCCTACCCCTCCTCTGATTAAACCCTGGGACGCCTGTAACTGTACTGCCTGTACTCCATCTCCAGTCCTGTGTAAAACGTGTTTGACTCAGACTACCAGGGCCGCCGTGCCTTCCTCTTCTTAATTAATGTCCACAGCAATAATCTGCACAGAGATGCTCCTTTTTAAAAAGATATTTTAAAGATGTATTACTTTTTAAAATTCCTCTTTTTAAAAACATACATTAGGTAGTTGCACTATTATAAGTCTTTATAATATGGTCAAGCCTTCATAAATGTATTATATATTTGTTCTATATCTATTTTTAAAACACTGGGTGAATACTTTTGACATTTTGGGCAAACATAAAAGCAGGAGTTCTTGGACCTACTGATTTTAAGGATTATTGTATAATCTCTTGTGAATATTGATACTTTTATACTTTTTGGCAGCTCAGATGTAAATAAAAATGTATAGCAAATTTCTTAATCAGTTGCAGATTTTTAAAAGTTTTTCTTTTCTTCTTTTGAAGTTGGTACTTTTTTCCTTTTTTAAAAATATTTTTTTTTTAATCAAAGAAGTGAACAAAACGCAGTCACCGATGTCTTATTCAATACGTATAATTGTCATTGGGTGAGTGGATGGCCTTGAATCCTCTTTTTGTTCTTCTGTAAAACATCTAGACTTATTTTTGGATAATAAATAATATTGATTAATTAATTAAATTTGGATTTAAGTACTGCACATCAACCTTTATTACTCATCTGCAACTTAATTATGCAGAAGTAACTATGCTGTCTTATTTATATGTGCTCTGCTTCACTGCTTTGCAATGTTTTTCAAATAGATGCCAAAAACAGTTGTATATTATTTTTTAAGTTTTCTTTCCCTTTAACAAAGAGTACTGTATATAATAATCATCGGAGGTTTGGTGAGAATGAGGTTCGTACCACAAGGATGGCATCCTTTTAAAAATGCGGTTGTTAGAAGTTCAACTTTAATGCACTTCTCAGCATTTCTCAAATTCTTTTACATGGTACATGATAATTTGTATTTTGTTTTTAAACTGATTGCAAAAAAGTGGACCAGAGAAATTGGTTCAAGTGTTGGTTTTTATGTTTTTAATTATTTTCTGATCAAACTGCACAAAACGGATCTCAAATGGACGCTGTGCCTGGAGATTTGGAGGACTTTTTAACCACTGATCAATAAAATGAGTGCAACACTAAACAGCATGTTTCTTATTCATTTTAATTTTATTGAGTTTAGAGAGATTATCAAAGTACTGAACTTTAAAATGTCCAATTTTAAAAACAAGATACATTTGGTGTGGTCTTTCTTATCCAAAAATAATATATTGACAAAGTAAACACCAATTTAAACTGGCTTGCCTTGAAATTACAAACCAGATATTCATTTCCTGACCCCTCCATTGCTTTTGTCTGTCCAGCAGTGCCTGATGTTTGTGCAATGCTCTACCAGCATGTGCCATATTTGACTTGTCCACCCTGCACGTGCTGCATGTTTTACTGACGCTGCTGTGCATGTGCGTGTGTGTGTTTTTATTTATTTATTTTTTTTAAATGTTCATGGAATATACATTTTTGATTAACCGTTTGAAGATGAGCAATGTTTCCGTGGTGTTGAAATAAAACTATTACAAATACTTTCCTGTGAATTATCGATTAGGTTAACAAAAAAAAACAACTGATAATTCACTGGAAAGTATCAGTTATTAGGTGTTTTTAGTTTCAGGTGCTGAACTGATTGTACAAAAAAATAATAATATGTAGCGGTGCTTTAGAAGGCCTCCTTTTTCAGTGAGACTACAATGCATTTCAAGCATGGCGTCATCCTTCACTCTCTTTATTTGCCTGCTTCTCAAGATGCATCAGAAGACACATTTTGGCAAAAAAAAAAAAAAAAAAAAAAAAGGAGCTTCTTTATTGGCTGCTCTTTAGCTCTTAAAGGCTTGTACCAGTGAGAGTAATCACAGACTGCAGTAAAGACTGTTTCTGCACCCCCTAGTGCACGACATACACATTCATTGTGAACAGTCATTAGCACCTTAGCCTTAAATACATTGTTTATGCTGCTCTACTTCCTCCAAAGATGGTCCCTGGAGAAGTTGTGTTGCTCTCACTTTATGTCCTGCCCTGAAACGTGACCAGTTTACACTTCAGGATGAGTGATGTGGTTTCATCACACGTATTCATCCACCACTGTCACTACTTATTTCCTTCAATATTACATTGAAATTACATTTTCAGCAGCGGCTGGTGTCTTCTGACTATCTCCAGGAGTATAGAAAGCCTCATACTAACCCGTCCCCCAGGACCGGTAGGCAATACTGGGCCATGATCCCAGGCTTGAGCTGGGAGGCAAACAAAGAGCGTCAGCAGGCAAGACCTCAACTGTTCCCGGCCAGCGACAGAGTGTGTGGTCGCTCCTCCAGCGCAGAGAAGGACGCAGAGGAAATTGAGCAGCCAGAGGAGGTCTGTTTTCCAGTTTAGGTATCTCAGACAGTTCATGTTGTTTGTTTTGATTTCTCTTATTCTAGGGATACACTGCAAATGTTCATCACTATAGTTCTGCTGCAGGTTTCTACTTAGTTTAGATTTGTCATTATATGTCAAGAAACACTTTCTGAGAAGATGCTTGTTTTTTCTTAAATTCCCTTTACTCCTTTTTATCAAGTGCATTCATACAATAGTCATCTTTGTCATAGGGGGCAACAACACAGGCATCAATGTCATAGGGGGCAGTCCATGGATTTCGGCATCTTCTCAATTTCCATATTTAATTCCCATTTTCAAAAAAACCAACATAAAAAAAAAAAAAAAAACTTGTAGAAATAAATGAATGAACTTAAATAAATACGAGGAGTCAGCAGGAATTGTTTCACTATCTCAGTTGAGTAAGTATGAAATAATCAGGGACCATTTAGTCAGGTATACATGTGTTTTTAATTGTAAGCTTGTGGTTATGTTTTTCATGTAGTAAACGAGAAGATGCTTGTTTAACTAACTGCCTCATTCTTTTACAATCTCTCATTTTGCTAATGTTTTGTGAGTGAATTCAAACGGAATATCAGGCTTCGCGGATGCATCTCGCAGACAGACGGTATAAAAGCATTGGATTATTTCTTCTCAGCAGGACGGTGCGGGCCAGCTGCCAGCAGAGAGCGATGACTTACCTCGACGGTTTCGCCATCAGAGAGGTGAAACCCGAGAGGGGAGGAAGTGTCAGCATCACAGAGCTCTTAATGCGGGGTCTGGTCTCTTTGGAGACCCCGTCTCCAACATGAAGATCTCCTCCATCACAGGGAAGTCTCCTCCAGTGACAGAGAAGACCCTTCCTCAGGAATCATTCGCCTCTCAAGTGCCATTAAGAGTAACTGCACATTGCATCTTCCTTAAATGTCTGCTGGAAACTGTTGAGTGTGGAAAATTCTTGCTAATCAAATTTCTGTTTATGTTTCTCCACTCTGGCCTAACTTGTATATACGTTGTGTCTTTTTATTTCCAATTTCCCCTTAGTTACAGATCAAAGTGTCTGGCCAGAGTGGTAGTTTGGGGATCAGCATTGCTGGTGGGAAGGGCTCCATGCCTTACAGAGACCACGATGAGGTAAGCGCTGGTGCAGAAGAGCCAGCAGTGCTTGATCTCTTGCAACATAGATGCTCATCTGGATGAAGATGATGAGAAGCAGAGGCTTGAGCGGCTGAACCATACATTATTTAAGATTGACAGCTGTCAAATCGCTGTGAACCATCTGCTCCCCTGTTCAAGAAATTTATTCTATAAAAATACAGTTTATCCAATGCATTTCACAACTTGAACCAGACACACAAAGGATATTCATCCTCCTTATTTTCACACAACTCTTGTACTATATTCTATAAAAGACAGAGCACCTTTATCTTTCACAAAATCTGTCCATAACTGTTAGTGATTAAGTTTAATATGACACAAAACTGTGCCATACACAATGTGCTCAGTAAGTGTTTTTTTTTTTTTTTACATCGGTCGATTTATGTTTATTTGTTTGTTTTATTTATTTATTTATTATTATTATTATAATAACCTGTTTTTTATTTGTATTTTCTTTTTTCATTATGTTATGTAATAAAATATCCATAGTATTATAATGAATTGTAAACCCTGGAGAGGAGGTTTTACTATAAGCCCTTTGGGGTTTCTTCCCTCTCCTGCACAATCTATTTTATCACTTCCTTTGTGCCGATATACTCAACAAAACTAATCTAAACTCCTACACGTGCATATTCAGCAACAGAAAAAGCTTTGAGAAAATTTGTTATTACAACACTTTCATTCCGGCTGACGTGTCTATTTCATTTCAGGGCATTTTTATTTCCAGAGTAAATAAAGGGGGGGCATCAGAAAAGGCAGGGGTCCATGTTGGAGACAGATTGCTGGAGGTAGGTTGGGAATCATTTGTTTCACCTTTGTAATCTCTGTTCATAACTTCCTATTCACTGACTGTTAAGTAAACCAGCCTATGAAATACTTCCTTGCTCTTTAGATTGGCTGCAGTAAATCATTATGAAACCTGCTTCTCACTGGTGTTCCTCTTGTGACCAATGGAGGGCATCATAAGACCAGCTGTGGACACTCAGCTGGGGCTTCCCTTAGTGATCAAGCCAATATGAGGCTGACAAATAGAAAACAAACTAATAAAAATGCTAAATCAATTTTTAGACTCAGACTTTGGTGGGCCAACGCTGGTTGGAAAGGCTTATCAGTGTCAGCCCCCTGAGGCAAATTTGTGATTTGTGATATTGGGCTTTATAAATACAATTGATTTGACTTGGATAGACATGCTATTTTCAGATAACCTATGCTGTGTGGGAGTGTGTGATTTAACACCTCACCTCTGACTCTTGCTCCTACTTTTACTGACCTCTGAAGGTTTAATGTGACCACTGCCTTCCAGGTCAATGGCCTCAATATGCAGTTGGTGACCCACCATGGGGCAGTCAGTGCACTCAGGAATGCTGGGAGCTGCATCAAGATGAAAGTACTCAGAGAGAGGCTGATACCTCGAGAGGCATGTGACCCGGGTGAGCCTCAGCATCATTGGGACGTGACAGGACGACAGCCATGCAGCCAAGACGGCGGAGGCCAGAGAGGCAAACAGCCAAAGATGGAGAGCGCGGAAGACTGTTTGTCCAAGAAGATTGAGATGGTTGTCTGCAACGGCAACAGCGTGGTAGGTGGTTTTCTCAAAGCACAGCACAAACAGAATAGACCTTATAAAAGTCAACATTGTTTTACAATGTGCCTCAAGCCAGAGGTGTACTCGAGTCAGACTCGGGTGACACATTTGATGACTTTAGACTCAATTTAACAACTGACATCAAAAAAGACTCGCAACTAGAAAGACGTTTTGTTTGTGTACAAAAACGATGGTAAACAAAACATAAATGACACTATGCAAAACCTGCGGGTCAAAATTGATTAAGAGCGTATTAGGACTTGTTTAGGGCTCAAAACTCAAAGTTCAGGAATTGGGGCTTGATTTAGGACTTGACTTGGGACTTGATCTGGCACTTGCAAAACTACGACTTGGGCCCACATCTGCCTTAATTCATGAGTGAATTACGCCTTCAAAAGAAGTCCTTCTTACACGCCTCTCTGTCTTTTTGTGCTTCAGTCTGATTTGGATAGCCAGCTGAACAGGACCTTTTCTGAACCGGAGGCGCAGGCCAAAAACTATTCGCTTCAATGGGGGAAACACACAATGACAGTAAGCAGATTCCTCAGAAAGATATACCACTTCATAAATCATCTTGCACTGATATCACCTCATTTTACCCTCTCCCCGAGTTTAAAAAAAAATCCTGCAAATTCTTTTTTTGATAGTTACATTAAAAGATTTTTCTGACATTTCAGCACTGTATCACATGACAACTTGCTCATTTTGCTTCCCAATCCTGTTTCCTTCTCTGGCAATCGTCTGACAGATCCCGCGGATTATCCTCACTCATCCCTCTACCTCAGATGAAGATGTGGAGCTCTTGACACAGATCCCCAGCAGAGAGGCGTTACATGACTCTGACATCCATGACAGACGTGTACACTGTTTTGACAGCGCTTTCTACCCTCCTTGACCACCGTGTAGGGGAACATAAATGAAGGACACCGATTGTTATTACCCACCTCTTTGTTTTTTCTCATGTTACTGTGGTGGCTTAGTGTAAAACAAACTGCTGGTATGTGTTTTTTAAGCTTTTCGTCTGTCAGATTCAATTGCTGCTAATAGTATTTGGTGATATTACAAGAATGAACTTTAAAACTTTATTTTTATTACTTAAACCTCAGTTTTGCCTGTGCAATTAAATAGAACAGAGACTGTAAAGCATGAAAAGACTGCTCTCTAATGTCCTAATTAAATACATGTCATAATATTAAATACAGTCAATTAAACGTTGAATGCTGCTGGCTACCTCTACTTCACACCGCTGTGCTGTCAACTACGGATGTGCTGGTCTCCGCCCATGACAATGTGAAGCGCTCAAACTTTTTATAGTCTTTACCGAGATAAAATGCCACACAGCTGAGAAGTGCAAAGCAAGGAGTCCGCTTCCTGCAGAGTCCTGATGAATTGTCCTGAATTTATTAATTCCCTCACATAAAGTTCAGTATCATGAGATTACGCACTGTGATTTCTGAAAAGATAAAGAGAACATGCATATTGCACGTCATGACCTGCCTTGTGTTATTTTACAGTAACAACGGCTCATTGTTCAGTGTTCACTAATCTCAATAAAGCACAAATGTATTGTTCCAGGACACCTTTCTTTTCTTTGAGCTGTATAACAATCAAATCCAGGCTGTTGTGTAGTGCAACCTGTGCAGTACTGCAACTCAGTAAAAGGGCTCACTTTGATCAATTTGTGTTGACTGTGTGTCAGAAAGGTGTTGGTTTGAAAGGTTTTTTGAGGTTGGAATTTACGATGGCGGTGTGCAGGATTGCACTATATTGCACTATATTGCACAAGTGTTCCTGTTATTGTGTCTTCCCCCTGTACGCTTTGATCTTGGCCACATACACAAACACTGACATGACTACTTGTTTTATCAATGATGCTCTGCAGTGAGGACTTTTTTGCTGGGTGATAATAATCTGGGGACTCAACTTGTTGGAAATCACATATAGTGTGCGAGAATTGTTTCAGAGTCAGTAACTGGTTGGGCCGGCTCATATTGAGAGACGTGATTCTTCATCTGTCTCATGAGGCGTTCAGGTAAAGTCAGTGGGAGGAACTGAGGAAGATGAAAGAGGATTTTGATGACTGTAATAAAACTCTAAGACTCTGGGAACATTGGTTTGTGCAGTCTGTTTCGTGCCATAGTACATGTTCATTTTATAGTCTGTTTATCTGCAGTTACACTCTGAAACTATTTGTCTAAAGTTACGTTTTGCAAACTTGTATTTAATTAATTTGATTTCTCTGTGGGGGGATTTCTTTTATTATTTGACCAATAGCTCATTACATAATGATAAATACTGCACATTTGAGGCTAATCTCTGCTGATGTTCACTTACGGATAAATTAAGTGTTCCAGTATCAGAGAATTTCCTTGAGGCTAAAAGCTAATACTACATGTTATATGCCAGAAATCAAAGCAAATAGATGTGACTTTCTGCCTTTTCCACTGGATCTTAATCAGGGGAAACAAGATTATATGAAAATCATGTATAGTTTGAGGCTATAATTTAAGATTTGCTGCTATCAAAATGCTTAAAATGTGATGCTCACAAGCATTTATATACTGTATTTACATTACAGGCACATGTCAGAGCCTTTTTATCCCGAGGAACAGGTGTCGGGGTCGGTGTATGCTTTGTCTTATTATGATTTTCCCTGTGCCACAGTGAGACAGGGGGGCGACACACAGCCGAGTGGAAATAGACAAGAACAGCTGTGACAGGAATGAAGAATGTAGTGTACTTAAAGGATTAGCATCCACTCCAGAGGTCTGCTTTCACTCACTGATAAGGGAACAGGGTCGATGCGGCTTCAAACAAGCAAGTAAATTAATTTGTTTCAAGCCCCCCAGTAAGTCATTATTGGAAACATGCTGAGATATGTTTGTCACGTCAGCCTGCTGGCTGGCAGAGGTTTATATTATCTGCAGACTAACTGGAAATCTTGTTCATATCAATTCAAAAGTAGTTATCTCTATTAAAAAACACATTATCTGTCAGACATACAGGTTCATACAGAGATAATTTAGTTTTCTATTCATTGTCATTACAACAGCTTCACCACACAATGCATTTTTCATTGTCCAATCGATACCGTCATCTCCACCTGTCTTATTTATGATCTGAGCTCAGTCAGCCAAGATATTGTTCTTTACAGCATGATGTCAGTCATATTGTGGCAGCATATAATACATGAAAGACCCATGCTGGGGAGGAATACACAACTTAGGAGGCAAAATAAACTTATTCCAGAAAAAGAAAATCAAAGAATAAAGCTGTCCAGGTACACAGCGTTGTGTTAGCTGTAGCTCTAAGGGTGAACATTGTTACTGGTGCCCAGCAGGCTGCTGTCTGCAATCTATTTGTAGCTATTATGTGTCTATAAAAGGAAATCTGCAGGCTGATACACTCACCAACTGTAACACACTTTGAACTTCGCCAGACCGGCTGAAAAGTGTGCAGCTTGCTCTACCCGTATGTGCTTCGATCATAATTTTGGGAGAAGTTCTTGTGAAAGCTGGACACACGCCACACCTCTGGATGTAGAGGTATTTGAAGCAGAAATGGAGAGTTTGAAGAAGAGTCCGGGGAAGGTAAGAGGGTTCAGAAATAAATGTTTTTTTTTCTTTTGAAAATGTGCACCATGATGAAAAACCTCTTCTTGGGGATTTTGCTGTAAAACTGAAGTAATATCACTGACCTGCTTTAACTTTCCTGACCTTTGTAGTTACAATGCTTCGAGATGAAGATTTTTAGCTCAAAGCTAAATCATGCTGAAAAGTGAAACCATAAATAAATGTGCTTTCAATCCATCAGCACTATTACCTCTCCCATTGAGCCCTCTAACACCCGCTGCAACCTCCCGGGCTTTCACACGTAAACACATAGACACACTATATACTCAGCCGGCTGCTACTTGATACTTATCCTGTTATTTCCTCTTACCTTTCGGGTGAATTTAAAGGCCCAGAATAAACGAAGAGTGACAAGAATGAATGTAAACGCAAGTTAATGAGTTGTAGTTAAGTATATGCTTCACTTTTATGACATTGTTCTAACTTAATATCCCTGCACTGCGAGGTCATATAGATACCTTTAGGACGCATACAGTTATTTATCATAGATACTTTCACCTTTAAAGTATGTAAGTAATTCAATCACACTGGCATTTTCTCCCACAATATTCTGCTCTTGAAAATGACATGCATTGATTGAAATATTTGCATTTTCTTTGTTGTTTTGTCCTTGTGTGTGAGACTTGTAATAATGTTTGTTTATATTCTAAGAGAAATAGCCCAATGTGCACAGTACCAGCTGGCTCTGGGCTATGTGCTGCCCATATCTCCTCTGCAGGGAGGGGTAGTGTGTTTGTCTGTAATTAAACTCTTTACTAAGTGACACGCCCAACTGTTTATGTGTTTACTGTGGCACAATGTCACCAACTCAGATATGCATTTGGACATTTGTGGAGCACAGATGCTTCAGATTTACAACAGCAATTGTGCTTTCAGTCTAAAAAAAACCCAAAATGTTTAATGTGGCACAGAACTGAGCATCATCGAGCTCAAACACTAATGACTGCGATTAATAATGCAAACCTTATGGAAAGTATGGAGCGCTGCATAAAGTTGAACTTAGGCTTTGTATTGTACAACAGCTTCTACAGGAGAAGCTTCGTCGAGGAATAACGTCCCTCGCATTCACTCAGTAGTATGTTTCCTTTAAGTATATTTGGCACTTCCTGTTTACGAGCGTCTCTTTTAAAAGTCTCCACATAGGGTGGTCGGCTTCAGAAAATGATTTAGTGCTGCTTGCATTCGGTCTCAGGTCCGACAAGCCACAAGAAATAACTGAGTGAGAGCACGCTCGCAGTGAGGCAACATGTAGCACAGGGAGCCAGTGGCGGCTGGAAATGTGATCTACGAGGACGGCATGACCTCGGCAACACTCCACGCAATTAAACATTCAAGAGGGCTCCGATGGGCAAGTAGGAAATGCTCGCTTTGACCTTTCATAGTATAAACTTACTCTGCTTTGACTACAGAATACATGCAAACAAGGAGGTTGCATAAGAGCATGAATACATAAACAAGTTTATAAGATGGCACATGATTATTCTAGCCGAGGTATTTGTTCTGTTTCTTTATTTATAGCTGATTATAGATACGCTGGTATGTATGGTATGCTGTATGTATAGGTGAATACCTAAGTCCTATGTTAAACATAAATTCACCTTACACAACTCGATCAAATCAATCAAATCAAACAAAAATGAAGAAGTTCCCAGATCCTTGACATAAGTGACACGGCAATGTAAAAAGCATTATCAGCAAAACTATTAATTATTATTATTAATATTATTTAATACTTGTAGGAATTAAATGTTCAAATTCTAAATATTTTACATACTGTTGAGTGTTTGAATCAGTATCTATCATATTTTATAAACATATCATATCAATCTGTAAAGTAACCATAAAGTAAGTATAATATTTAGGTATAGATTTGTATAAAAATGTTAATACTAAATGCACTTACATCCCCACCAGTGTTTAAGCGACTACATCTGGCTGCATGAATTTATATTTAACCAGGAAGGCCATAAAAATAATCTGAACACCTTGAGTAGTATAGAGTGTATTGGACTTAACATATTTGGTTTGAATAAATGTGATATTTTTGTCATAACAGACATTAGACCATAAGACCAGTACTTTATTTTACAGTCAATGCAAATGAAACTGCACCTTCTCCCTATTGCTCCATATTTTTCTTCTATGTGTTTGGTATTTTGTGTTTGTATTTGCCAGTTATTTTACATGCGGACATGTTGATTTTGAAGGCCACTCTTTGCTATGAATGACCTCCCTGGACCCTATGTTTATGTTGATTACTTCTGAATTGATTACAAACACTTCTCTTGTACACAATTGTATGTACCTTAGTCAGATTTTCCCTGGCTTTTATCCTGCAAGGGCATGAGGTGCTGGAACCTTGATGTATGTAATTTAAAATAGAAGTTTTCTCTCTCTGTGATGTCGACCTGCAAACCAGCACCTGAGTAGATTTGATGTTTTTTCTTCAGTTAACCAGCATATAACACCTCAACGTCACCTTATCATTGAAAGTTCTGTACCTGCGTCATTCACTATATCTGAACATATTAAATATGTCAAACACACACTAAATACCACCAAATATGCCTCCCTGTATGTGCGAGGTTATTATTTCCTGTCAAGGGAATATAAGTAAACATGTGCAGCAGCAGCGTTGAATCCAGCTGTTGAATAGCCGTGCTTTTAAGGTAATGTAGTGCTCAAGGATGGCCTTCTCTTATAATGTATAAATGATGTATTGACCATTTAAAGAAAGAGAACAAATTACATGCAATTAGACTCAAAAGCTCTTAGTAAAAATGAATTATCTGGTGTCTGGCTTATTCTTGAGAATTTTTTTTAACTACATCCAACCAGGAGGCTGCACAGATCAATATATAGAAAATAGTGCAACATATATATATATGTATATATATATATATATATATATATATATGTATATATATATATATATATTTTTTTTTTTCCTCTGATGAACTACTGTATTTGGAGATACCAGTATTTGGAATATTTTGTTATCTTTGAGTGAAGTAATTCTTGAGAGCCAGCATGTGATATGTAATTATATGTGTATCTGGCCTGAGGCACAAAGTAAGAAATGACAAACAACTTCTCTGAAAAAGCAACTGCAATATTCCCAGCAGGAGTCACAGCATGTCATTCAAATACTAGTTACATATCATTTTCTGTTCCGTTGAAGTTCTGAGAAACCGTACTTTGTAAACATCTCGGTAATCATCTTGTTTTGATCTTGTTTTTTTTAATCTTCCTGACATATTTAACCTGCTACATATTATCATATCAGAGCCGGGCTGGCTGGTTGAAGTGCAGTGAAACTGTGAGATGAAAGGTAAAAAAGACACTAATATGCAGATTCTTTGACCGTGTGATCTATTCTTAATAGTCTCAAGTCTGCACTACAATAACCTCTGCTGATTGGTGAACGGCATGTCAGTGCCCTCACCGTTTGTATTTTACAGATAACCTGTCACTGAGGAAAGAAGAAGCATGATTAGTAAGCAGCAGAAGTTCTTTAGTGAGTGTGTGCCTCGAATACTGCAGGGAGAGTTTTAGGAAATGTTTTCACACATCCAGACGATCAAATACCATTGAACCCAAACAGCAATGGAAACCACGTAGCCACTTTAACGAATTGAAAAATTTCAATTACCCAACACTTTTCCCCACAGTATGTTGAGATGCAAACATACTTAATGTGAGCTCAGTAATTGGAAACATATTGATGCTTCCCTTAAATTAAAATATTTGACAGCTCTAATTCCGTCAAGATTACAAGCACAGAGGTATGTTGCTTGTCTTTCATATACGGGCCGTTGCTTTTACACCACCACAACTCGCAGCTCCCCCTCTTCATACATTTTAGCAAGGGTGGCCCCTGACACATTATCGCTGATAGTGTGAATGCCACTGTTTGCTGGCTCAGGCAAAGAGCTGTGTGTAATATGTCACCTCTGCAGACAGTACGGAGGTTTCACAGTAAGGACCCGTTGCTTGTCCCAGGAGTTGTTTTATAGTGTCCACACCAAAGTGGTTTTACGTAAGCCCATTTTCAGTTTTACAGAGGACACCACGTACCTGTTTGGCAATGATAGGTCACATGATAGGTCACATGGCAGCAGAGCTTTTACTGTAAAGTATTGGGATCACTCAACCATGGAGCAAAATGCCCCACTGTGAAGTTGTGATTCTATATTCATTGCTGTAGCCAGACGCAAACAGTTTTCGGATTGTCCTTCGAATTTATTCAAATTTGGCACTGACGTCCTCTTGGATGAACTGATTAGGGTTAGAATTTGGAGGTCAAAGTTCAGAGATCAAGGTCACTGTGACCTCTCAATAATGTTCTGGCTATAACTCGAGAATTCATACGCTAATTATGACAATTTCACACAGATCTCTCGTGCTTTATGATGTGATGGACCAATCACGATCACCAGCGCTGAGTGTTCCTGGAACTTTTAATATCACCTCCCAAGCAATGCTGCAAATTAGCTCCATGAACTCGCTCCAAAATTCTGCAAATTCAAGTGACCAGCGCAATAGTTTAACACAAAGAAGCCTATTTGGCTCATTTTTATAGACAGTTGGGTGAAACATTTAGCATGTGTGTTGCCTTGTGCCGACGAGAACACGAGCTGGTTTAATTGCAACTCATTACTCCTCATTGAGTCGGGGTGTATCGAGGCTTTGAGCTGCAGGGTGCTAAATTGCCTGATCTGTGTGTGATGAGGGCTCATTAGTGGTGGGGTGCAGTTACACAACCCAGAGAGGCAGAAAGAAATAAGATATTCTAAATCTGAAACTGTGAGAAGAAGACATTGTGAGTGGCTGAAACATGGATTGTATGGAGATCCCTTACACTTTTTTAGTGAAGAAGTTCCATTATGCTTGACTCATCGTTTACTGTCGTTTGCTTCACTGGGAACTTATCAAGAGCTTGTGTCATGTGGACAATCTGTTCCTCTCCTCTCTGTTTCTACAGGTTTCAATAGGAGTGCCTTCCATTTTCACGTTTGTTCCAGTGGTGCAGACGTTGCCAATTGAAAGCATTGTTACAGAGGAGGAGAGATCAGGAGCGCTGACAGAGAAACAAAATAAGGTACAGCAGCCGCTCAACCGCCCAGAAAATGAAATAGTGATATTTTCCCCAACTGGTTTTCATTATCTGTTACCCCTTAACTGCTTTGATGACAATGCTTTCATCAGAATGTACATGTTGACTTTAACCATGGTGTAAAATAAGACTTTTATTTGTATTTATGTGTTTATTGATGCTTGTAGTATTATTTACATCACCCTCTGTTTGCGCCGGGTAGACAAACTTACTCAGGTTTTATATTTTGGGGAAATCACTAATCTTTGTCCAGTTTATCCCAAAAACTGGATGTTATCTACTGTAGTTTTTGACTGTCCCTGTTTAAGAACGATGGCAGCATATGAATGGGACCACTTTCTTCTTATATTTGATCCTATGTCTTTCTGTTCCACACTTTCCTTTTATTCTCAAAATGACATTTGTAATTTTAATCAAACTTATGAGCCTTGAGTATCTTTTACCGAAAAGTACTCTCACTTTCAATCGTATTCAATCGAACACTTTCAGCAGTACGGACAAAATTACTTACAAAATCTGCATGTGAGTGTGCAGAAAACTCTTTTGTTCCTGCTTTCTTTTGTAATATTATTTTTGGGCTGTTATTGCCTTTATTAGTAAAGAGAGAGGGAATGACACGCAGTAAAGAGCCGCATTCATTCTGACATGTAATGTAATTATTTTCGATTGACCTTAGTTTGCGGTGATCAATCATGTCAGTGGGTTAAGGATTCAAGGACACCTGCAGCATTTTATCGATTACCTCCACAACGTCCTTCTTAGGCGGAACAGCTGCCAGTGTGTGCGAGTCAAGGATCTTGAATCTTCAAGGACAAAAGAGGAAAATAGAATCACAAACTGTAATCATTTCTTAATTTTAGAATGTATACCTGCAAATATTACAATTAAAGTTATCAATGTGAATTAAGAAATTTCTTGTTTTGTATTTTTTTCTTGTAGGTTTTAACACTAGTGGGAATAAACAGTGATTTATGTGATTTGAAATGCCTGACTCAAACAGCATACATCAATACATCATACTTCAGGATGTGTAAATCAATATCAAGCATATTCCTGAACAACCTCAGGGAACGTATCAGATAGTCCAGATTCACTTCTTTGGCAAGTTATTTGTTTTCAGTCAATGATGCCAGAAGCAATTGTGGTGTCAATCAGCTTTCTCAGTTCATATACATTACCAACACTACAGCACAGTATACAATTATTGATTAAAAGCCAAATACTAACTATATATATTTTTCTTTTGAAAGATGAATTTTCATTTTTCCTTTTTCTCATCATGGACTCAATTTATTGTACTTGTAAACTACAACTGTCCAACAGAAAGAGAATGAAATCAACAACTGTGCTCGAGGCTCATATGGACCCCCAGTATCGTGTCAATTGCTGAAGGGGTTAATGTGCTTTTAGATGTTTATCCAGCACAACAGCTCTGGGTGCCGACTGCTTCTGCTGCCTGGAGTCAGACTTCAAAAGATCTTCTCACTTGGGGGGGCGGCACCATTACTTTCTCAACTTCCCCCACTGCTGGCAGCCCCTTCATGTTAGGAGCTGATAACATGTGAATGCTCAAAAAAGGCTGAATGACCGCGGGTTTTTAGTAAACACAGGAAGTATTTCCTTTTCATACATGAAACATGTATGAAAAGGAAATGTTACTATGCATGGCTGCTCATTTCTGTCTGCCATGTCTTCATTTAAACTCTATTTCCACTTTATTTTTTGGCTGTCCTTATAACTCTATTTCCACCTTTCTCTCGTGATAAGCTTCTGGGAGGTTTTTGTTTTTACCACAGAGCAGAGCCAGATATTTCCAAAGCCAAATTTTGGTTTTGGTGACACACTTTGCTGCTTTATAAGCTGCTGAGCATTTAGATCCTTTACTTGTGCAAATGTAGCAAAAGCCCAATTTAACTATAATAAATGTCTTTCAATCAGAGTGTTACTTGAATATTGGCAGCAAAATAAACGTAAACATTACGTTAAAAGTAGCCATTAAGCAGAATGGGCCCTTTCACAGGTTTGTATTAGTGTATTATAATGTTGTATTATTATTGCACAACATGTTTGAGATTGACCTAATATACGTAGCTATTGGCCTTTTTTTTAATTTCTAACCACATGTCATAAATTATAATGATGATATTATATGAGAAATTGTCATCTGTAAAGTAGGTAACTATAGGCTCGCTGTTGCAGCAGAGTAAAAAGTGATTTATATTCCTCAAAATGTCTCCACTGCTAAGTATAAAGTTGCCCGGATCATGATGATCTTCCACATCTTTGGGCCCATGGAACAAGCGCACTAGCGCTTTTCTTTTTAACCCCACCTACCAGCTGCGATCACGGGCTCATTCACATGAGAGGGAGAAAGAGAAAATACCTCTCGACTCGGCTATTAGTGGATATCACATTTCATTTTAGGAGCTAATGATATAATTGCTATTTAAGTGATTGCAATGGGAAGTTAATTTACCTTTTAAAAAAAAAAAGAAAAAAAAAAGGAGCATGTAGCCACTACAAAAAAAGGGCTTCAAAGTCGCCCGCTCTTCCTGGTGACTTGTACCGCAGACGTGAAAGTGAATCATTCTTCTCTTCTAACTCTCAGGGAGAAAGCAAAACAAGTGTTTTCCCATAAATGTTAAATGACCCTTTAACACACTATTTCTCTTTAAATCTTTAAAGTCGTTTGCCTTAGGTCGATATGACAATGTATTCACTGTAATCAGATGTGAGAACTTTCTGTTACTTTGTGCTGGTTTGAATGCTGATGACATTTTTTTGATAAAGTCTCTTCAAGATCACAATAACGACGCATTTTGTAGTGGTGCACGTGATTGTACACACAGTACTTATATGTAATATGCCAGGGTTGCTATGGGTTCAGTTTGTTCTCCTGGTGTTACTCAGGTGAGAATTGCTTTAGTCTATTTTTGAGCATCACAAACACTCCCAGCATGGCACAGGTTCTCTGTCTGCGAGCCTTATCTCCGTCGTTGCAGTCGGACTGCACAGTAACTGTTTCTCCTCTGATGCACTTATGTGGAGCCAAGTTGTGACACAAGATCAGCTTTTTGCTTTGTCACACCTTCTTTTTGTACTGCTGCATTACATTCACTTTAACGCATGACAGATTATTGACGCTCCCTGCTGAGAGACAGCTTCCATATTTAGATGCCAGAGGGCAGAATGTAAAGCAGTACCTTTTAGACACTCGTCATCTTATTAATCCACCACTGTGAGTCACAGCTTCTCATTATGTCCTGTTCAAAAGAAAGTTATGACATATGTGCCCCATTGCAGTATTTTAAATGAGTAAATGCAAGTTCAGTCTTTATCGATTTACATTTTGAGTGGCCACCATTGATTTGAAATATGAGCTACGACACAATACTTTCCGCTTCCCTGCCTAATTGCCTTCTTGCTTCACATGAGAGGGTTTCTTTGCTGTTCCTACTTAGTTGAAGTGTAAGTGCAAGTATTTTCTTTCTGAAATACCTGGTACACCTATTCTGAGACATTTTGTTCAGTTTCGTGCCAGAAGAAGAAACACTTCAGTTCGGGCTAAAAAGAAGCAGCCACAATAAATTGAGCAAATCCTTATTTTAAGAAATTTGCCTTAAGCCAAAACCACACCAAATGTGATTAAATATTGAAATAACACTTTATGCTGTTAATACTGTGCATCTGAAATACTTTAATAGCAAGGTTTTTTATTATGGAAACAGATTTAAATTGTATTGTGCTTTGGAAAGCTTTAATTCCAGACAGTCGCCCCAAGTTATTACGGTATCATCATATGTGCAGCACTAGGAAATGTCAATGGGTTACACATGAAAACCATCCAGTGACTCACTGTGGCAGCTCAATCACATGAGCTGCCCTTTATGTTAATAAAGTCCTAGGAATAAGTGTCATTTCATTTGTCTGATTACGCCTTATCTACAATAAGGTAACAGATGAGCACTGAGAACGTTATTGAATTCATTTCTAGCGATGTTGAAGGTATTTTGAAGGGATGTCAGTATCATGTGGTGTCGTATATATATTTTTAGGATCATAATTACCATACATGTGGGAGTCCATGTCTGTAATGACACCCTTTTTGTAGATCCACTTAAATGTTCTCACATATCATCCTACATTATTCCTTTCATTCGAGTCCATGCACGTACAATTAACAACAACCATTTGAATCATATCCTCTAGCATGTAATGGCCTGAATTCTTGGTCAAATTTTATGAAATTGTAATGACACTTGATTAGATCTGGCAGGCATTGCCAATTAATTATTTTCTCACCAGAGAAATTGTACACAAAGTGGAGCTAATCGGAGTAAATTGTGTTAATCTTGCAAAATCCAGTTAATCCCATGATACTCTTTTATGTAATGTAATTCACACGACTAGCTAGAGGTAGTATTATGTTAGTTTAGCATAAAGACAGGAAACAGAAAAGGCCTGGCTTTAAGTTTCAGTATGGATTTAACAAATGAGATATAACGGTATATATAAAGGTGCTGGTAGGTGGATTTACCTTTACCTTTTATCTTTCCTTAACACTGAGCTAGGACAGCTCTTTCCTCCTTTCCAGTCTTTATGCTAAGCTAAGCTAACTGCTGCTGGCTGTAGCTCCATATTTATTTGAGTGGTATCAATATTCTCATGTAACTCGTTGCAAAAATAAAAGTATTTCCCAAAACTCTCTCTTTAGATTTCACATTTAGAAAGTGTAACATGTTTTTGGTAACAAAATATTAGAGAACACAAGAGAAGATATAGTAAATTTAAAGACTTATTTTCCCCGCTTTTTATTTTGCTGTTTACACAACACCAATTCAAGCACCTCTTATCAGCCAAAAAGTCATGCTGTTCAGCTTCAACCCTTTAGTTTTATTGGTTTGGGATTTTGAATTTCATTGAATTTGAATTAAAATTTTTGGGACCCGGAAGAGCTAGTGTTAAATTATTGTCTGGTTTCTCCTCAGTTGCTCTGTTCTGCACGAGGCTTGTACTACAGCGACGTCAGCGGGGGATCTGCGTGTACATGTGAACTATATGTGTGGGGCATGTGGTGAAACCAAGCACACCCCCTGAGCTCAGAGAGGCTCGCTGAAGTTCACCTCGGGTTCTCTCGGGTTTCACTCGCTCAGTTCCTGCTAAACTCTTGCCTCATTTTCTCCTGTCAGAACTTAACTGAGTCCCATGAGAAGACAGCCGGGGAGACCATGTCAGAGAAGAAGATTTTCAAAGCAGAGATAGTCTTTATCAAAGACTCTGCGGAGGGAGGAGCAGGAAACACAATTCAAGTAAGTACAACACAAACACTCTCAATGTCATGTGGAAACTATGACAGAAAGCTCTGTTATTGACCAATCAAAAATGCCGATATGTACATGTGTGTGTCATAATGTCAATGTAAATCTGTGTATCCATGAATAAATATAGAAAGTTATCAAATTGGCACACACAAGGCATTTTAAGGAGATCAAATAAATGGATGGATGATTGACTTTCAAATCTGACCGTTTAATGAGAATGTATTAATAAGTTAAAATGCAAAAAAAAAAAAAAGTTATATAATGGGTTTAGTGCGTCAGATAGCGACTTCATTAAAAGTACTTTCTTATTCTCTGCACAGATTCTGGTCACGCTGGCTTTTAAATGTATTCATACATTTTGCGCCGAAATAGAAACAACAACATTTTAGTTTGCATTTATTAAAAACCTTTTTGTTTTTTTCAGCCCTCACTGGGTCACGTGAGCCCCTCTCAAACCAGAGCCTCTCCTTCAGTCAGTGTTCAATCTGAAAATACCACCAACCCCGTCGCTGCCTCTATGGAAACAGCTGTTGATAAACACAGGGGCATTTCCCAGCCGCAGTGTCACGGTACCTCTGGACTTGCTGAGGTTAGCTCGGGTTTCTTTGCAAATATAGCGTCTGTGTCAGAAGACAGAATGAGCCCCACAAACTCCGCAGACCTGTTCCCCACCCCGGCTTCATCCAGAGAGTCCATCCTCTCAGAGGGCTCGGACAGAGAGAAGAGCTGGTCGGCTGTGGAGCTTTCCTGTCTCACCTCTCCTGTTTCTTTCAGCCGCACTGTTTCTCCCTGCTCGTCTGTCCGCTCTGGCGTCTTTTCCCCTTCTGTCGTCCCGATCAAGAGGCACTTTCTAGCTCCTGGCTCTAGTCTGATTCACACCCCCTGTTTCTCATCCTGTGAGAGCCTCTCCTCCTCTGTTTGTCCCCAGTCCCCTCCTCCTCCTCCTCCCCGGCACCGGCCTCCTCTCACTCGACTCTCGCTCCTCACTGCCATCCTGAGAAAAGGCCGCCTTCCTATCCTCTCCCCTGCTCTGCAGAGACCATACACTCCCTGCTGGCCTATTAACCCTGTGACCCTGTCTTTCTGTAACGCATGCTCAGCGGCCTCCAGTGTGGCCTCCATTCCCCTTGAGTTTTCATCTCGTTTCTCTTCATCAGCGTCTATAGATAGTCAGAGTCACTTCAACAAGGAGCCAAATAGATGCGTCACAGCTCCTCCACCTGTGCTCAGCAGAACCCGCCCTCAATCTCAGGCGAAAAGATGCTCGGAGCAAATTCGCCCAAGCAGTGCGCCGAGATGGCAGCAGGTTACTTCACCCCCGCCAGTGAAGAGCACACTACCCCGAGCTCCGCCATTATTTTGCTCGATTTTCAAATCTGTTTCTCCACCAAAGGACGAAGAAATAAACAGAAAGCTGCAGCACACACACATGTCCATTTCCAAGTCTCCTGAGGTGAAACCCATCAACACTCACATATACCTCAAGGGCCCTGCAGATTACAATCTTAAAAAACTCATCTCCCCGTCCCATAAAGTTATTAATGAGCTAGAGCCCTCTACCCCCCAGAAATGGAGTCCCCCGCCAAATTCATCTCTCTCAAGGCTTCACTCCCTTTCTCAACAACTGAGATCTCCGCCCGCCTGCCCTCCTCGGCTTCAGCCTCTTCAGTCATGCTCACCTCGTGTCACAATTTTCTGTGACGGAGCATCACCACCTGTACAAAACACCACATATAGGTGTGAGTCAGGAAGGAGCTGCCCTGATTCCAAAAGTACCACAACATTGTCAGTCGGTCTTCACAAAGCTCACCGTCTGTCTCCTTCCCGCTACACACCCATGGCTTTTCCCGTATGGCCGTCACCCACCAGCTCCCCCACACCTACACCCTCTCCTGCTCCACCAATCAGAGACTTCACCCCGTCCCCTTCTCTCTCCATGCGCTCCACGCCCTCCCCGAGGCCCGGGAGTGGAATATCAGACTGCAGTGACAGGGAGGGTAAAAAAAGAAAGGTAGCCACTCTGCTTGCCACATGCATGTTTAAACTTATAATATTATTGAATATGCTCCCTGTGACATACTGTTCTCCCAGGCTATGTTGTTAAAAACAGATTTCACTCACTTGATAGCTGGATATCAAGTGCTGTTCCCTGTGCGTGGAGCTGTTTTTAGATTTCCGTTGATGTCGTTATAGATCTTTGCTTCGCAGAGATTTCCAAAGTACTGTTTGCTGGATTGCAGTGATTGACATATCTGAAAATTCATATGTTGAAGCAAAATCCCTTCATCAGAAAATCGATAGGACAACTTTTCTAGGCCAGACATACATACTTGAAGTGAAGTAACACAAGTATTGCAATACTCTCAGTATTAACCCTCAGGAATCCAACTTAAAAAGTTGGTTTTAACTGAACTTTTTGGTGACAATAACAGTCAGTAAAATATGCCAGCTGAGCAGCTGTGACACTTTCCAGTACTGTGCTTACCCTTGAGTGTCTGGAGCCTGGCTGTTTTTGCATGAATAGTTTCCTGTGGCAGTGTGAGAGATAAAGCATGTCTAATGAAATGTTACATAAGACATTCTACAAAGTCTACCTTTAGTAAAATGCAAAAATTTCAAGTAATTTGTATTCATTGTTTGCTCTTCTCTCTCTATGAGCTCCAGACACACAAGATTAAGTTAAGCTACAAATCGCTCGCTGCAATTCCCACAAACACCCTTCTGTTGGATCAACAGGTGAGTTCACTTATTTGACTCTAATCCCACTAACTCATCTTGTGATGCTGTTGAACATTCAGCTAAATGAAGACCTAAAGGAAGTCTGTTGCAGGCACTCAAATGCTGCTATGGAGGATTAGTGAGGAATTTAAAATAGGAATATAATTAATCATAAGCTATGAAGATAAAACAGTGGCTTTTCTGTAAGAAAAAAAGACAAAAAAAGATAAGGATAAAGAAAAGAAAGAAAAGGATAAATGTCATGTCTCCACTCATCACGCTTTATGGAAAATTACATTTTTTATTTGTATTTGACAGAAACCTCATTTCATGGGGATTTACAGGCTATAGATAAAGCAAAATGTCAGTTTTGAAACCTTTATAAAAGTCAAATCAGATGTAAAAACATGGCATTCTCACTACCGTATAGTACAGCTAGAGCTGCAGAGGAGGGATAGCTGCCTGTGAAGAACACAGAGGGGATGAATATGGATTGTCTGGAGGGGATAGCAATGTTGTCTAAACCTCCTGTATAATCCCAGTCTTGACAGCGAGCTCAATCTGTCCACTCTGCTTTACATTCACAGGCAATAGACGAGCAGATAGAGAGAGAAGAGAGTCCGTGTGACAGGTACGACAGAGGTGATATATTGGACAGAAGTGTTGCAGACACCCATGCTGAGGTATTACTGCACACATCAATGCTGGCTTTCACTGCACACTTCATACAACAGACCATTAACATTAATCATTATCTGCAGATGTGCTCCCCTGCTGAGCTGCGGCAGCAGTCGGAGGAGCTCTATGCAGTTATCGATGAGATATTGGAAAATTCCATTCCAGCAGTGAGTTGAATTCATTATATTATGTAAAATTGAACAAATGTTGATTTGCTCAATTAAAAGTGTTTTGATCGGTTTATTTTTTCCACCTTTAAGAGCAAAAAATCTCGGTCATCGACTGCCAACGTTGGTCTGCAGGTAAAGAGTGTTTCTTTAACAGCATGGGACAAGTATGGCAAACTCACAAACTCTTGATTTTTACTGTTTAAGTTTCTTAAAGGAATAGTTTGACACTTATGGGAAATATGCTCATTCACTGACAGTTAGATGAAAAGATGGAAACTACTCTTGTATCTGTGTGCGGTAAATATGAAGCTGGATCAGGAGGCGATTCACTCAACTAACCAATGTGTAAAAAGCACAATTTGTGTTTTTTACAAGGGGTTTATGTGCTTAAAATGTTATGTACTTTTACATCAGGAAATAGTCCGGCACATAACCCCCTGTTTCATTACATTACATTTAATTTAGCTGATGCAAACAACAAACCATGAGGATAGAAACTCAGAAGAGCAGGAATGCTGCAAGCACATTAGCTTCAAAAAGGCCAAACCATTTCAAGTGCAGTAAATTAGCTTTTTTTTTGAGCCAAACTCAAATATATATATATATATATTTTATTATTATTGGCCAAGGTGCAGTTGTAACAGATGGGTTTTCAGTCTGCGGTGGAAGATGTGAAGACTTTCTGCTGACCTGATATCAGTTGGGAGCTTGTTCCACCATTTTGGAGCCAGGATTGCAAACAGGCGGGTTTCCAGTCTTTATGCTAAGCTAAGCTAACTAGCTGCTGGCTCTATATTAACATTAAATGGACAGATATAAGAGTGGTTTCAATCTTCTCATCTAACTCTTGGCAAACTATTGCTTTAAAATTAGGAAGAAAAATCTGTATCATCTTGTTTTCACAAATGACCAGAAATGCTGACATATTTGATATGTTTTAAAATGTTGGTGTGTGAAATTTCTTCATCTCATGTTTATTTATAATTGTGTTGCTTTAGTAAATAACAAATGAACTGTTTGTCATAGGCAGTTTCTTGCAAGTAGATAGTTGTTTATGCACAACAACAAAGTGAAATGTCCCAAACGTGTAGTTTTAACACCTCCCCCAACAGCATGCAGACAGTTATGGAACAGCTCAAATGAAATGATAACTAATATTGTAGATCATTAAATAGACATGTAACAGAAAAGAGTAAAAACAAAACTAAAGCAACTTTGGAGCCACGGAAACAAGTGCTCTGTGTTTTACTGAAACAGCAAGAGAGAGAAAAGTGGATTCTGACCATATAATCATCAGCACAAGAATTGAAAAGATATCTGTTCATTATTCATCTAGGAAGATGCTCCCTCTGGTTTACCGAAAAACAAAACAAAAGAAAAAAACCCAGACATTTTCACATGACTGTGTTTCCATTATCCCACCAGAAGAGGCTTTTGTAACTTTGTCGTTTTGTTTCACATATTTCTTTCTTTCTTTTTTACTTTCAGCAAAACAACTCATCACTTACAAAATCCCTGGGACGTGAAACCAAATATGTGAGTAACAGTCAGCTAACTGTAATTCACAAAACCGAGAGGAAGCTTGATCATTTCCTACAGTTGATTGGCTTTAAATAAAACCTTCACTATCAGTTTTTCAGTTTTGTGAGAGACACTATGTTAATGTTTTTCTGCAACATTTTTTATTCAGGCATCTATATGTAGCCTGCACCCATCAACTGATCTGGAAAGAAAGCTTATTAATCCTAAAAAGGTACATATTCAATCTTTTTCGATTATGTTTTTTTGCTATGACACTCACGATGTGAAGTGTCTCGGAAAGCGGGAATGAAATTCTCTCTGCTGTCAAATACTTCATCTAGACGAAGCCCGGGGTTATTCGCCCAATGACGGCAATCCCAAGACTGACAGTCGAGGATGAGGAAGGATTTCATCCAAACCCTTTCAGGCAGTTTGACGTCAAGACGACCTCGACTGACAACAAAAAGGTAGGCTGGTGGTATTAGCTCATATTACAGTGCAGAAATATGTCTCTGTGTATGTTTTCAAACCCATAAATAATACCCATAATTTTTATTTTGAGTAAACGCAAAAAAAAACAAGATATGTCTTTTTTCTATCACTCAGACTCCTCATGGGCTTAACATTAACTTTAAAGAGAAGTGTCATCCTGACAGTTAAAACTGGACTCAAACTTTTCAAAAATTTGACAGCCGAAAAAAATTCCAAAAAACGGAATAAAACTATAATTCACGTCTCTGCTGTCCATCCATATATTCGGTCACATGATGATACGAGCAGGTTTCATCTCCTAAACGAAGGCCTTGTAATACAATTAAACTCTCTGTGAAAACCAAGTCAGTGAACCTTGAGTGTAGAGTATTTTAGGAAAGATACATTTAAGTGACATATTGCCAGTTACCTCTCTGGTGAAACAGACATAATCATGGTTTTCATGTGAATGCAAACGGATATCAGATGGAAGACACCTTTCCGCACGTGGCCATTGGTGGAGATCTCTTTGCCCCCTATTCTCTGTTAGTAAGTCGCACCAGAGTTTGTGCACTCACTGCAATTTTCAAAAATCAACTTCGTCTTTCCCACCTTCTTCGTAAAGCTTTTTTTCCTGATGTCTGTTTTTCCAAATGGATAAAAATCAGACTCATGTAACAGCAAAACAAGAAGTTCCCCATTGCATTGTATGGAACTAGGGCTTAGACAGAACAAAGCAATTATTTTCAAAGAAGCAACTGTGACAGCTTGTGAGTCTGTGTGTGTGTGTCTGTGTGTGTCTGTGTGTGTGTGTGTGCGAGTGTGTCTCTGGACAGATTTTCTTCACCGCAATAGTGTCGCAAATGTGCAAGATGCAGTCGCGAAACTTTAGAGATGTGTAGGTGAGGTCAAACTACTATTTAAATTAGGTGGTGCAATGCTCTTTGCTTTTGTACGAGAAAAAAAAAGAAAATACGTGGACCTCCTTAGTAAAACCACAGCTTTGAATGTACTATTAGATTATTACAGAAATGGACTGCGCTCAGTTAAGTATCTTGTGTAATACGATGCAAATTACAGTCTGAACCGTGTTCATTTGCTGAATATATGACATTGAATGTCAAGGTCAACAATTTAAAATTGCAGATATGACATGAAAAACTGATGAGACTGTGAGCACTTTAACCTTAACCATGTTAGCGAGTGCACACTTCCAACAATCTGCACAAGAGAGGTTTTTAACACGTCAAGAGCATTGACGTGTTAAAAACGCTAAAACCACTTTTTCCCCCTGAAAGGCAGCAATTTACCCTCACAAAGACAAATAGCACCATTTCTGATGCAGGGACCATTGGTAGCTTATTTTCCAAGTCTATCTTGATGAAATTTTTTGTTTTGTTGTGAATTAGAGTATAATAATAAGCAGAGATTTCGGAGCCATGAGCTGGAGCATTCTTATTCAGTGTGGTGCGATCTGCCTCTTACCTTGGCACAGCCGACTGTGCATGTTTATCCTGCTGTTGTCATTAAACCTCAGATCTTTGATTCATTACGCTCGACATTATGCGGTGAGATAATCATAATAAGGCATTAACGCTAATGTTAATTACATTTCAACTGAAGTTTAATTTACATACTGTTGATGTTGTTGGGCGATGCCAACAAACACTTCTGCTTAAAGTTTGTAGGGAGGAAAAATTCTAATTCAAAATCTGTGTACTTTCTTTCTTGTACTTTGCAGACATGCATGTGCGTTTTTTATGTTTGGGCGTGGGATTTGATAAATCAAATCAAATTGTGATCATTAAAGGCATAGTTTCACTTTCTGGGAAATACGCTTTTTTACTTTCTGGCCAAGAGTTGATGAGAATATTGATACCACTCTCATGTTTGCAGAGTGAATATGAATCTACGGCCAGCAACTGGTTAGCTTAGCTTAGCATCAAGACTGGAAACAGCTGGTGTGGCTGTGTCTGCGTGTAACAAAATCAAGCAAAGAATTTATGAATAATTATATTATATATTGTATAATATGACACATTGTAACAGCCAAGATAAATGGTGTGGTCTGAAATTAAATTGACCAACTAACACATTTAATCCTGTTAGTTTAATCCGTACAAACATTTTAATTTAAATTTGACACATTGATAATGACAAAATGGAGGTGACTCCAGGAAGTGACAGCACCTAGTCTAGAAATAGTCCAGCACATAACTCCCTGTAGAACCACATGTTGTTGCACGAATAAAACAAATGATATGTCAGTTTTTATGTGTATATGTTTCAAAAAATATTCGGAGGGTATGTGTGTGTTGGAATTTACTGCAATTTGTTGAATTTCTACCTTTTTTCCCGGAATTCCCGCAATCTCGTTGTCTCTCCATTTAGACTTTTTTTTGTTGTTGTTGCTGTTTTCATCTAAATAACCCTTTATCTTCATCCTTGGATGCTTATTTGTTTTTTCAGCTCTCTGTGAAATGCCAACCAGTTGCATCTAATGCAATAATAATAAACAGTACATTTTCAACTTAAAAAACGTGTAACTGAATCCTGTCTTTGGCGTAAATTTTTGTCCACAAGGAAGCGCTTCACTAACAACCTTAAGGACGGTGTTTGGCAGGATTAGAAAAAAAAGGAGCTAACTGGTTGCTTCTTGGCCATAGATTGGGATTCCAACAAGACAATAATATTGACACTATTACGGAGGCGATCACAGGGTTAATTAATTTTTGTGTACTGTACTGCCAAAAAAGACCCAAGGATATACCCAAACAACAAAGACTACGTCATGCCTGAGATCATACATTGCATCAGAGGGAAAAAAAACAAGATTTTCAGAACAACGATATAATGGAACGGAGTGCAGTTCAGAGAGAACTTAAGTGGAAACTGAGACCTACTCCTCACGTACACGGGTATCTTTTGAGGGTTTTTCTACTTCATTCTCCAAAACAAATCCTGTCCACTAAAGCACTATTTAAAAAAAAAAAAATCTCTTACCAGATGAAAAACGCAAAAACTCAACTGAAGTGCTGCCAAGGCCAGTGGGCAGGTTGGGACTCACACACAAGACACACACAAGTTGGTGGCGGGGTCCATGTCGTGTCAGTGTTAAACATTAGGCTTTTTTTGGGCGGGGGGGGGTGCAGTATATTGTGTGTATATGGAGAGTCTGTGTGCTGCTACATCAACTGTGTTCTCTCGTATCACCAAGACACATTTCTCCTAAGGGAGACAATAAAGGATAACCTTATCCTTATCTCATACACGTTTTCACTCTTTCTCATCTTTACTAGAAAGTGGAAAAATGTTCTGCTGCCACTTCCTGAAGGGAGCATTTTCTTTTGTTACACAGTGTGACGATCTCAGTGGTGGGATTCATGGCTGTGAGATGACACATATTACATCAAAATGTGAGGCTCATGAGTAAAACATGAGACTGAGTGGGATGAACCTCCTTGGTCTGCAGAAATGAGTATTTTGGAAATGGATGGACGGGTATACGTAACATTTAAAATCTATAAAAGTCCTCGTCCATTAATATTCAGCCAATAAAGCAGAGAAGACATCGGTTTGGAATATCAAAGTGATGTTGATAAGCAGAAAAGTCCTTCCAAAATAGTAATAAATAATAAATGGAGCAAACATAGAGCGGGTGAGTGAAGCCACCATTGCAATCTAAAAAGATAATTGTCAATTATAATCAAAAAATGAATATTCATACCATTAATGAATCTAATTAAAACTAATCTCACTCATTTTGCAAGAAATCAGTCTAAATGGGAAGTCTAAAAGAAAATCATTAAAAACTGATTTTTTAAAACCTTTTTTCCTCTGGTCTCTTACTATACGTGCATAAACACAATAACCATTGTGTCCGTTTCTGTTTTAGGTGGAAAGTATGAATCTTGAAGAGGCAGGAAAAGATTTTTACACAAGATCAAAAGGCCAAACGTTGAGAGAAGGAAGGAAGCCTCGAAGAAAAGGTCCATTTTCGGTATGTGAGCTGCAGATTAGAGAGCCTGAAGAACAGATGAGTCCCCTTGTGAAAGATGTGTCAACATCTTTCAGTCCAACTCAAAGGCGGATGGAAGCTTTTGAGACTCATATTTAAAGCATTAACACTAGAGCATAAAGGGTTTGATAAGCCTTTCAAAGATCATAGAAATGCTTGCAACTACAAATGGTGCAACACTTGTAATGGCAAAGAAAGAAAAATCCTTTTGAATTAGGAAAGAAAAATGTTGACTTAAATGTGTATTACAGGCTGTTGAATCAAATAACTGTCAACGTGGTAACAGCCATTGTACAGTAGTATAACATAAAAGTCATGCAAATTATTATTTAACTCATTCACCTCTGAAGAAACTACTATTTTAACATTATGTAATACATAATGATTTGAGGGAAACCTGTAATATGTAATAAAGGACTTTGCTATCTTCCATTAAGCTCTTGATATCCTTCTGTTGTTCTGATGTACATTTCCATATCAATAGGCCTAAAGAAAAAACATTTTATTCTTGGAACTTTCAAATAGCATATAGGAAGTGTTTTAATTTACAGAGCAGGAGTGCTGCAGGCTGTTCATTTCATTCATCTCTTGGATGTACCTACACCTCTCTGCGTCAACCCTGTGACCCCCCCCCTGACCCAAGATAACACAGGTGCAGCTAATGGATGGATTTTCAAACACCTGATTAGAAATCCTCAAAGAAAAGCCTCAACCTCAAAGGGGCTCTTGGAGAAATTGGAGTTAAAAGGGTCCAGATGATTGATGCACTCGCAGACTCCACTTCCTGCTGTGGACCTCAAAGCAGCAAAGTGTGCCCACAATTAAAGTCTAATAAAACTATCTTTAACGGTAGCATGACCAAAACATTTGGAGAGCTGCCATGTTATTGTTGGACATCATGTAGCTATTAGCCACATTTACAACTTTTTAGTTTTGTTTTTAGTCTAGGTTATACATTATATAATAATTTAATTGTGCGAGCAGCAGGATTCAGGGATTCTTTTTTGGTCAATGTTTGGCCTCAGCAAACAGCAAATTGATACAGAATAAAGAACTGATGGATCTGTAGATTAGACAGTTTGACTCTGGTGTTGAATTAGCAGGCTGGTCTTCTAAAAATGACGTTCCCATACAATGAAACTGCTCCGTCAATGCAGTTTTGAGGGAAACGTATTTTACCCCAGATTACGTTTGCTTTTGACATAACACAAAGAGATTTCAAATCGAAGTACACACACATCCATGTCAGGGAGAGGCTGGTGGGTCAAACCATCATAGGACTTTCACCCAGTAGACCGAAAATTTACATCTGTAACTTCAATAATGTAACAAACATAACTATATTAAGCCACACTGGGATCTTTTACTAAACCTAACCAAGTAGTTTTGTTACCTAAACCCCATTCATTCCAATGAAAGTTGCTCAGTGGTGCATGAAGTCAAAATGGCTCGACTTTTAAGTATAAAATTTCTCGGATCTTCCGGCGTTCTTCCGCATCCATGGAGCCCATAGAGCATGAGCACTTGCATTTTCCTTAAACCCCGAAAATAACTCTAACTCTAACTTTAAAACTTTTAGGACCTAATAATTTAAACAAAGGTTATTCAAGTGTTCAAACTGGGAAGTTGATTTACCACAAAAAAAATGTATGCGCTGATTTACAGACGTCTCTATCTATCAATGTAAGTGAATGGGAAAAAAGTATTTTTGTGTTTCATGGCATCATGTGACTGACACGGAAGATGTAATTCCACTGTTTGGCCACGACAAAGGTTTGCTTCAAAGCCTGGTGCACTTTCTGGGGGCTTGCTTACACCCCCGTGCACAGTCCTATTGACATTCTGCAACTGTTTCTCACAGCATGACAACATACCTTTATACAAGTGTGAAAGGTTATTCTTAGCACAATTATTCTAAAAAAACATAATGACCCTGGCTGTAGTGCTCTCAGCCTCAGAGTTTCACGCTGCTGCTGCAATCTCCTGTTCATCAGACTTGACTTTCTACTTTGACTTTCAAATTCTTGACAAAGTTTTAATTTCGTTCTCATTCTAGTTTGGCTGTAGCAGTGTCTGCACTATTCTGTGGACTATGTTGAAATGTTATTATTTGACCTCATTTCATTTCAGCATTTGTCAGCGATCAAATTAATATGACTCATCAGCACATAAGCAGAAGACAAAAAGGATGCAAGGACACATTGGTCCTGTAAACCTGGGAGACGGTGTCGACATGTTAACAGCAAATACAAAAAAGGCGATGTGTCAAACAACTCAATGACGCCGCGCCTCCATTCATGAGCAGAATGACAAATTCAAGGTCGACATTTGCTTTTACTTGATGTCAGACCTGGATCAGTAAGTGTTTCTTGAACAAGCCTGAAAATAAAATGGTTACTTCTCGTGAAAAAAGAAACAAAAAAAACAAAAATGTTCTGACATATTCAAATCAACACCCAGATGGTAACAACCATGTGGTCATAATTAGGACAGGGAATCTTCAATTTAAATCATTTAAGCAATGCACTGGTATGCTCCATGTCAGCAGACATCTATAATTCAAGCTAACTTATTGGTCATTTATTGACATTGACCATACTCACATTTGTTTATTACCACTTGACATCATACAGACATGCTATATAACTCATGTAACTAATTCATTGTTCATCACGCATTACAGACCTCATAAAGAGACCCCTGAGTCTGAGTCTGACTGGGCCGACCTGCTCACATTCATTGTGAGGAGCAGCAGAATCAGGATGGCTTGCAGCTAAAATGTCGTCCAAGATCTAGGAGCGATCCTAACGAGAGAGCAGCAAGTACGACTTCAAGGTGCATTAAAGAAAGTCATTCTGAGATCAGTTGGTTTGAAGTATTCGGAGCACATGTGAACCAACAGGCATCACAAGATTCCTCTTTGCCCGACCAGCCAGCTGCTCTCACAAGCATAAATAATGAGCCACAGTCGAGAACCCGCTCCTCCAGTTCGTGATAAATCGGAGGATGCAGGCCAAAATATCAACACAAAGAGATCCTCTCTTGGATGGCCTTGAGCTAGAAAACCGTTGAGAACATTATGCTTTTAAAAAAAGTGTTCCTTACTGGAGCAACTGACTGATTTATTAACTTATACAATGGTTTAATTTAGCTGATTGATTGATAACTTACTAACAAAGTAATAAAAACATAATAAAAAAACATATAACAATAACATTTACAGTATATATATATATATATATATATATATATTTACTGTAAATGTATATAGTGTATAGTGTTATATATTTCCTGTTCTTGTAGCAGTGACCATCAAGGCCGTTCGGTTGCTTGATTCTAACATGGCAGCTGTCGATTTAATAGGTTTTACCTGAAAATGCTTTTCTCTCAGCCTGAAATATATCATGCATCAGTGGTGTCGGCAGTGAAGCATTTCATCCATCAAAAATGGAAAATAAATCATCTAAAATAAGAATGTCTGGCTCCATTTAATTCAAAACTGTAAAAACGTTTTCAACTCTCGTAAGCTCTGCTTGTCTGATTGCTAGGCAACAGGAGAACAGCCTCCGTGGACCAGGCCGGAGGCTGCAGCCCCTGGATTTTTCACAGCTTTTGTCTTGTTTCTTTACCCCTGTTATATATTCTATCATTAAATATTAAAGAAACAATACCAGCACCTCTGTGAGACTGTACTTAGACATAGTGGTACTCTAAGCTGAATGCTAACGCCAGCATGCTGACGATGCTAAAATGATGATGTTAAGCAGGTATAATGTTTGCAATCTTAGTGTTAGCTTGCTAAGATTTGCTAATTAGCACAAGACACAAAGTATAGCTGAGGAATAGGAAGCTCATTATTTTTGGCTATTTAGAATAGAATGGACATTCCCATTCAAATCAACTTTTCAAGATTGTCAAATATAGAGATTTTGGCAAAAAAAGAAATCAATTAAAACTACATTTCAGTCTCTCTCTTTTCGCCAACAATATTGAATGTTCATATTGTCACAGAAAGTGTTTCATGATGTCGGTGCCGTCTCATCGTGGTCTTGTCTTATTCATGGAAAAAATGTATTTTTTATTTCCTCATAGTGAATTAACACCAAAGTACTGGACTCTTCGGACTCTTTCAGTGTTTTGAAGAAATGTTAAAATATTCATAAAAAGTAACACTCATAAGAGCTAAGACCTAATCCCTTTATCATGCCAATGCATTACAGAGATGGAAAGTATTGCCCGACTCAGTCAGCACCCACATACAATTAAAGACGATAAGCACAAGATTTCCCACTGTGTGTACTCAACCCGCTGGGCATTCTTTGCTCGCACCATCAACACAAAAACATTTTCTTCATCCACATAGAGGACAACAAACAGGAATAGGAAAAGGTTTTAATTTAATGCCATGTGGGATGTTAGGTACTGCAGACAACACATACAGTACAAGGATAAACACATATTCTGGAGTTCTTTCAGCAACAAATTAGGAGGGGGGGGCGGGGGTGTTGTAGATTACCTCCATCCCAGCACCTCATCAATGAGGACAAACCACAGCAGTGGGTTCCACACTCGCACCCTCTACTGACCCTGGATACTTGCAAACAAAAACAACAGCAGCAGCAAAACAAATATCAGTTAACTTTTTTTCCCATTTCCCCAGCAGGCCAATTTTCGCCAAAATAATCCTTATCACAGAAAGAATAGAAGAGAAAAGAGAAACTATTATGGATCGTGTTAACACAGGGACGCACACGTTGGAACATTGGTAAAAGTGTCACCGCAGCACAGACACAACAAAACCCATAAATCATTTCCTTAGACTCTCGCATCCCTGACACTACATTACAAAAAAAAAAAAATACAACAAGGAAAAAGGGTAGTGCCCCATCTACTGGTTGTCTTATTAGTATGGGCTTTGTATAGGATAAGGGATACTTTTACTGTAACTTTAAGCACAACATGATGGAGATATTACAAATGGGATATTGTTGCCTTACCTCCAAGCTATGCTTTCTGAATGTTTGGCCCCAATGAACAAGTTATAATTTTGCCCCCCCCCCCTGTTGATAAACAGAGCAGTATGCTCTTTGCTCTCTAAAACAAAACAAAATGTTAGAGCAAGTTTTGCTTCACACCACCGAACAAAAGCAGATTAAGTAGCAAAATAACCAAGTTCAGGTTAGCCGGATGATCTATCCTGACGTTTGCACTGGACTTTGAAAGTGATATTTGTCTGAAATCCAAGCAGGGTTCACAACCTGTCTAAATGTATGTATTTAATATGAAATATAACAAATATATAAAATCTCCCCAACTGGACATAGTCTAAGAGTCTGCAGCCATATTAGAACTTCTGTGACGCTGTAATATGCTAACATGCTAACACCAGCATGCTAACAGGCTCATAAAGACATGCAAGGCTGATACAAATGGTATTATTCATAAACAAAAGTATTGGATACATTTAAAAGTCTACCTGCTGGCGGTGTTATGTATAAACTGAAGGGATCACCAAAGTCAGTATGATTCATCCTAAGGGGTGTCTGTATGAATGTCTGTACCAAATGATATAGCTGCGGATCAAACCGTTGTCTGGACATTCAAAAACAGAAATGTAAACCTCATGGTGATAGAGGAAAAGTCAGGGGTTTACTAAAGTTATTAAGATTCATCCTCTGGACAGCATGGATATCTGTACCAAATTGAATGGCAATACGTCCAAAAGTTGTCGAGACACTGCCGGTGTGGCGAAATGTGAATATTAAACGTGCGAGAAGAGGAGGCAGAGGAGAGAAGTAAAGTGCAAATGTGTACAAATATCCACTCCTTTCAGTGATATGGATGTAGAGAAGCAGGACAAGGCCAATGTATTGTAGTAATGCAGAGTGAAAGATTAGCTTTGGCATGGTGGTGCAGAGTAGTATACTAACATTTACAGCCAACACCAGCCTGAATGACTCAAATACAACATATACTGTAAAAGCTTTTTCGGCCTTGACCCAAACTTGAAGTGTGAAGCAAATGATTTAATATGAAACTCTCACTCTCGCTCTCTTGCACACAGGAGAGACTGGTCACGAGAGATCCAGTACAACAGGGCAAAAAAGTGGTCAGTCTGATGCTCTTTGAGCCTATCCATCATAATCAAGTAACTCGTACACTGACATTCAATACTGAGCCACAGCAGGGTTACAATGCAGCTCTCACTGTGCAATAGCTAGTCAAGCACACACAACGAGCAGACAAGTTATTTTCTGGCTCCACAGCACACCCCAAACAATGCAAACCAGTAAAACCAGCAAGCTAAACACACACAACTGACTCTCCACTTTGTGTTTCATGTCAATATACTCAGGCACTTTCAGGCCTTTGGTGAAGAGGTTTTTAAAAATAAATAAATAATAATAATCTCCAAGAACTTCTTACTTACATAAACATGTCCTCACACTGAAACGCAGTTTTTAATTTTAGAATTGAAGAGCTTTTATCTCAGTGAGGCTTTTGCGAGCACCATCACTGGTCGATTGAAAACATCTCAAAACACGCACACTGGGCCATGAACGTTGTATTGAGAGTGGCTTACCAATAAAGTAAAAAGTTGAAATCCCAATGCAATAATTTCAGCATCATAATTAGTGCATCCTAACATGTCCTGACACGCTAATAAAAATATCTTGCTTGATCTACGTAAAGGCCAACTCCATCTGCTTTCTCTGCTTTTTCAAATGGAAACGCTGACTCATTCCTGAGGAAAAAGCAGTGACGTAGGTTACCAAAGTAATCTATCAGTACGGTTATGAATAATGTGAACGCTCGCACTAGCTAATAATAAGATTTTTAATCAAAGCAAATATTTAAATAAAAATAATATTTGGTATCTGATTTGGTATCAAGAATCGTGGAATTGTACTGGTATTCGTATTGACTATTACATTTCTGGTATTGTGACATCCCTAAAAGCAGTAGCTGGGAGGGTTACAAGCAATATTTGTCATTGTATTGTGTTTCTAATTAATTTCTAACAATACATTTACATACGTTTGCATAAAGCAAGCATATTTGTCCCATATTTGTCCCATTCCACGTTGATAAGAGTATTAAGTACTTAAAAAAAATGTCCTTTGAGGTACAATTGGAACAGATACAAAATGTGCAATTAATTTGCAATTAACTATGGACAATCATGCAATAAATTGCAATTAAATATTTGAATGGATTGACAGCCCTATTCAAATATTTCTTACTTCAATATGAAACTGCGGTGGACAATTGTGAAAGTGTAGTAAACACTGCCGCAGTGTTCGCCTGGTTACTGTTTACCTTCAGCTCTACCTTGTTTCAATCAGCGGTGTGAGGTATGCCAATGAAGTCACAAGCTCTTTTTAATACTTTTCATTGGTTAAATATTTGTTCAACTCACATACAGACGCAAAGAGTGACCAATAGAAATTACTTATGGAAACAAATTACGAAAAATCAAGATGCGAGGTTACCGCCTGACAGCAACCTACAGGTACAGATTACAATGTGTAAATATTCTTTGTGTTGCTATTAGGGATGCACTGATGGCTGAATATCGGTATCCGCCTGTATCCAGTTCTCTTCATACATCCATGGTCTCACATCTTGCATGAGAAGAGAAATAGATTGATGGCTTGCTGTGAGGTTGATTGTACTAACAGACCTTCCAAGAAGCCTCACAATACCTGTGGCTGGGTAATTGCCTGAGGTGGGGAAGAGCCTCTCGGAAAAAACGAAAAAACTATTCAGTGTCAAGGTTTTTTGCTTTTCACTTTGAGACCTTTATTAAATTGACTTTTATGTCTAGGCAAAAGAGTTTGCCATTATAGCTTAATGTTTTCTGGATTGTATGATTTGCTCATCCTTTCAATTGATGGTCAGATCAGTCAGTAGTAAACACAAAATAAGTACAAATATAAATTGAATCTGAACCAAACTGTCATAGATTAAATAAAACACAAAAAGGTGGAAAATATGTTACACTTAGCTACACTGCAATGAATGGTAAAGTAACAGCGAGAAAGCTACAGAGTATAAGAGCAGCAGTGGTAACAGTGTTATGGCTACTGATGTTATTTTTAACAAACAAAATTAACATGAAAAATTTAAATCAACATCATCCATGATAGTCCGGGCTAGGTTTAGGCCTCACAAAATGAGTCCTAAAGGCCAAATTCAAAAGCAGTGACACTGCCAACTGAGCAGTTCACTGTCTTTGGATGTGGTCTTTAAAGCAATTAGCTAATGATCTTAAAAACACATAATTTCCCCTCGGTGTGAAATTAACTCCATCTTTCAAAAATAGCCTAGGACTGTCGTGTCTAATGTCAGAGTGTCATCATTTGTCATGCCAGGGTGCTGGAGGTGAAGCGGCCGCAGGTCCTCTTTCATCATATTGACCAGCTTGACATTGCTAATCTCACCCATGTCATTGCCGCCACAGTGGATGATGAGGAGCTGCAACTCTCTGGTCACCACGCCGGACAGAGCTGTGGCCCTGAACCTTGACTCACTATATAAAATATCACTATATGTTGTGACTTCTAATAATAATCTCAATGGGGGTTAAGAGTTTAAACAGCTGCTGGCGCTTTAGTGACACAGGGCTCTATTCTTCAGACCACAAAACGAATGTTCAGTCCTTAAGAGTGTGCAAAGGACAACAACTTGATTCCTTTAATTGATTTTTTCATGGCAAAGTGTTCCAGAGGCCAGTTTCCTTTGTGTGCATGACCATCTTGAATGTTATCCTATTTCAACAAATTAATATGATTTCTCACACATAATGGCAAGCAAACATGAAAAGGGTTGCTGAACAAAGATAGACACCGTCAAGGACACATCAATGTTTGCCCTCACTAACAACACTGCTATACCCAGTAAAGCTATTATATGGGTTTGTAAAATGCAAATCCACTGTGAACAAAACAAATGGATGAAATTGCATTAGGAGAATAATGTTGATAATTCAGTGAGTGACTTCTAGACTTCCTCCTTACACCTCACCTAAGAATGACTTTTATCATTGTCATTCATCTGAATTTAGTATTAAATGCATGTCAAGAATTATGTCAGGACCAGCTCTTCGAACTTTGTGGGTGTGACCACAGGTGGTTCTGAGAGCACACAAGCACGGTTTGGCATCGAATTCAATCAGCAAACAGGAGAAAAGAGCCATGTGATGATGCTGCAACCTGCTAATGTGCTTGGCTCTGTGCCAAATAACTTGCTGTGAAACATCCATTGAATATTTTGTTGACATATACCGTGCCTGCATAGTAAAATATACATAGATTAAATAGTCATCTTTCATTGATCGATTGGTTGATCAATCTTATCTTTTTATGTAGGAACTGATATTGTAATAACTGATGATCACTTTTTTGTGTATAAAGTAATATTGGGATTATCATTTATTCACTTTTTTTTATTGACAAGTATGTTGATATATGATATTGTAAAAATATTCCCCCCCAAAAATGGTTAAGTGCTTTTTAAATGCATTTCAACAAACCCTGTCACCTACAAAATGACCCTCCCATACAACTAAACTGCATTCCCAATTACATTTTAAGGGAAACACCTTTTCTCCCGGATTACTTTCGCAGTTTTAAACAGTGGTTAAAGTTGTAAATTGAAACAAAACAAAAGAAAAACTCAACAAAACAATTTGGTTAGGTTTAGTAAAAGATGATGGTTTGGCTCAAAATAAGTATGTTTGTCACGTCATTTAAAATACGGACGTAAATTTGAAAATAGTCAACATTAACCTTTGATTTGATATGGAACACAAACATCGCTTTCCTGGGTGTCCACCCAGTACTCCTCTCTATGCAGCATCAGAAACATATTTCTGGGATATCTGATGAGATGAATTAAAAACGTATTCTCAATTTTTTATCTGGATCTAATAAAAAGATGACTCTCATAATTTTGTTATATTTTGGACAATATATTCCGTCTTGTTTCTGTCTTTTCCACAGTTCTACCATTCCATATGTGTTAAATATATCCACTTGATATATTTTCTATGGTAAGTGGAATTTTTCATTTAATAGTGAAAAGCGCTTTAATGAATTTGCATTTAATTTCCCCAGTGCGTTCATTTTAAAGTAAGTCGTTTTCAGGTTTTAGAGAAATAGTTTCGAGCCCAGGTAACTGCAGACATGGCTTATACAAAGAGTACTTTTCTCAAGTGTGCTTTTGTATTTCTGGGTTATTAATGGGGCTGTGGGCCGCCTGGAACAGATGACAAATCCTATGTTTTATAAAAAGAAATCTTAAAATAAAAAAGGGGGTGAGTTTGTGCAGACTTTCAATGGAATTCAAAAAACATAAACTTTATCTATTTATCTATGAAAGCGGCCCAAAACATGACCATAGCTGCTCTTATCACATGGCTATTGCATTGAATTGGATCAGACTTTACAGGTGTACATAATTAGCTGATAACTAGATGTATATGTTGAGCATGTGTCAGTGTTCTGCAGATCAAGGGCAGTAGATTGAAATTCCTCCCACAAGGCATCCATAATTGATGCTGCAATTATTTGTATCCTGCACCCACTCGTCACCCCTTTAACAAAACATTTTACATGTCGATGAGAAAATAATCTAGGTGTCAGAATTAATCAACATCTTTTCTCAAATCTATAAAAAACATGCAAGTAATTTGCTCATCTAGTTATCTGAATGTGTTTTGGTAATGTTTGAAAAGGGTAAATATTGCATAATTTTATTTTCTTGTTGTTGTTTGGGAACAACTACTTACAGTGTCATAATTGACCTTTTTAACAGCAGACATTTTGGCACGTCAGGGAAGATAAACACTGTTTAATCCATTTCTTGCACTTTTACTCTTGGGATTTAGGTCGTGAAAAGGCTATTACTTTTGCCACAGCTCCATGCACCACACTACAGCATGCGGAGAAAAAGCTTTGCTGGCCTGCTGTACGTAGCTACAGTTGCTAAGCAATATTAGGAAAAATACTGTTCAGGAAAAGGGTTTAGCGAACAGTCAATTGTCATCTCTGTTAAATGTAAAATGTTAGTTAATTATGTTCCTTGTTTAAAATGTTTCAAATAGGAAAACAAAGAAAACTAAATAATCCAATATCCATTATTGCCTATCAAGCAACTCAGTGTCAGTAACACCCATGAACATAACATGCGTTAGATGATTGATGACTTTTTTTCATTGGATACTGCTTGAAATATATTTTTCCCATATAACTGTTCCACGTGTCTCGACTCTCAATCATCATCATAACGACCACATCTTCTGACAGCAGGAGAATCAGGCGCTTTGTCTATGACCTTCAACGATCCAGCATTCAATCACAGGCTTTACTGGGTTATCATACACCACTTCATCAAAACACATGTCTAAAATAGAAATAGAATTTCATTTGCTTCAGACAAAGTAAAAGCCGCAAATTATGAAAAATATAATCCCTCGTTCAAACATAAATACCAAAAGCAAAAGCATGTTTTACTTACTATAATTGTGGGGACGTCCTCTTAACAACCTACATAGTAACTGCTGTATGAATATTACAAGAAGGTAATTGTTTTGGGATTTTATTGTGGTCATCCAAATATTTGTATCATTTAATGCTGAGGGGCTTCCTTTGGTTTGTGTATTGGCTGAACTTAATTTACATGAGAAGTCCTGATATCATCAGTGCTAAATAAATAGAGAAAGCAGATAAGCGGATAGCAAGACACTCATTACTCATCTTGACTCCTAACAGTGTCCCTGAATGTAGCATTAGTATGAAATGTTGAGTGGAAGTTTACACCAGTATTTAAAAAAAGAAGAGCAACAATGAAGGATTGGAAACACTCATTTAAATGTATCTTTCATTTTGTTGCATGGATGCAAAATCAGGTCATTTGATTTAATTAATATGTAACTCATATCATATCATGATCCATTTTCAAACAAGGAAATGAAAACGAACAATGGACTGTTGAAATTTCATTTTGTCCATAATTATATTAACAGATAGGACATGAGATATTTCTTAAGATGAATGAGACATTTAAAAAAATAAGTATGATGTTTTTTTTTCTGTTTTTCATTAATGTGCTAACTGAACACAGCAGGGGGAAGGCTGGAGAGAAGGAAGATATCAAGGACCTCTGGCAGGCTGCCTTGGATGTGCATTTCAAAGAGCACAACATTCAGTGTTAGTGTGTAGGAAGTTAGTGAGTGTTTTCTTGTCGCTTTAGTGGCTTGTCCGACTGGCTGCCTGCATGGAAGCTGGGCTGGGATCTCGGGAGATAAAAGCCTCAGTATCAAACAAAGTGCTTGTCTTGTCTGATTGTCCAACAGCGTCCGAGCCCCACCTACACTCAATTTCTTCCGAAACAAAACAATCCAACAAGCTTGCCCACTTTAGGTTTCAACACCTCTTTTTCAAGCTCTCTTTTTTCATTCTTCACACAACTATGTATGTCAGTGTTTTCATGTACAGCCAAGTGCAGCACCATGAATGCCTTTGAGTGGGCATGCTGTCAAAAAAGTGTATTCCCCAAAGCGGGCGTTCAAAAAATTGCAATGGGCTCCGTTGGTGGTAGTGAGTTGCTTCATGTACTGGTGAGACTGGTGAGTATCCATGAGTTTGAAGGCAGATTGGAAACGACTGCACAGCGGTTTATAGTATTGTGGAGACTGCAGTGACATGCACAAACCCACAGAGTTCTTGGAGAGAGATAAGGGATAGCTATGGCAGATGGCTTTTCCTCTCGCCTTCAAGTGTTGCCACTTGATACGCACACTTTTCCCTTTAGACAAGGTTATCAACACGTCCTACAACCTCGTTTATTCCATGGATACTGAAGCCTTTGGAAGTGTCAAGAACTGCAGAGCAGATGGATTGAGCCTTAGAGGAGAGTAGTACAGAAACAAATCAGATAGAAAAGCTGTGGGCACACAACCACATAAAGATCGAGATGCTCTTTGCACTAGAGTGTCAGTGGGGTGCTTTGATGTTCGGCTCTCTAACAAGTGTTCCCGGCCGGAAAACCGTGTGGTCTGACAGCATGAGCAATAACATGCAATAAGGTGTTTATCTTCATCCCAAATTCCAAGTGTAGGCACAACCCTTTATTCTACACTGACGCTGACAGGCTTGTGGCTACCCGATACAATAACTCAACAATATGGACAAATGTTCCACTGAACAATAAAAAAATCATTAAAATAAATTAAGTAGTTATATGAGTGCATCCAGATGTAATTCTTTTTCATTTCAACATACTCTCTGTTGATAAATGTACTGCCTGACAGAGATTTTTATTTAGCCACATTTTCATATAGTATGTTTTTTCAATATGGACTGATTTTGCTGCTTTCCTGAGTTAACTGTGTTGAACATATAAACTGTTTTTATATTTAATTTTTTATTTACAGCCAATAGGGTGAATCAATACCTAAACCTAGCTTTAGTTGTAACTAAGGCTAGCCGCGGGTCTCACAAGCTTCTTACTTTATCTGTCTAGTTAGCTTCGTCTTGGTTTTTATGTCTGCTTTGTAGGAATTCACACATTTCAAAAACTGTTTTCATGGAATTTACACATTTCCATAATATTGTTTATATAGTAAAACAGATGTCAGAAAGTCAAATACAGATTATACTTAGCAAATACATTTTGACCAATTATATTGTTACTGTATTGTCTTTGTATTGCAGTATAGCTTCACACCTGACCTCTGATTTCTTGTATTTCTTATGTCAATTTTTTTTTGTGAAGTGTTATTCACCTGGTAGTAGCATTTGATTGCCGCGTGTATTACTTCCTTACTTGACGAAAACTCAAACCACCAAACGAGATGGTATCATCATGTGTAATAAACTGGTTAAACAGCACTGCTTCCTGTGTTTAAATGTTAACAGTTAAACCTGTAATTTACATCAACTGACACTTGTCACTTTTTTTGAACATGCTTTCATGTCACTCACATTTTAAACATTACCATCTTGTACATTTAAATGATGCATAATCAAGGTATCAACTTGAAAGTATAATTCTAATTATGTGTTGCTCAGTCTCAGTCAGATATTTCTCAAGGGAAAACTATCCAAAGTATTTGTTTTCACAGTCGGACACAAAAAAAAACTTGAACACAAAGCTATGTTGGCAACAGATCAATTAATGCCTTTGAGACGGATCCCTCATTCTTTTGTGTTAACTCAATGATCAGTGTATGCTGATGTTTGTCAAAATGACAGTCCTGTGTTTAAGAAACACTTTACAGCCAGAACAACATGCCACTTGCTCAGACTTGCCAACAGTAGCCAGCCTGAAGCCTGAAGAACTGATCATGACGACTGCACCGAGCAGGGATTGGGTGTCCCGAAAGGTGACTCATAAGGAAGCTGCTTCAGGAAAAGAAACTCCCTGTGACTTAGTGCATACGTTACTTTATCTACACACACCCAGATTCAAGACACAACTAAACAAAGACACAGATATCTTGTTCTTCATGGCTTTTTTTCAGGTGAAGGCACCAGAGGTGTTTCAGCCTTTAGAAAGGAACAGTGTTCCGCGATACATATCACACAATATGTGATAGAATATCCTGACTGCATTAACATTTAGCTTCCTGTGAAATTCTTAGTAATGAGTCGTTTGATAAGGAGCCATACCGGAAATATGAAGTTAGATCAAAGCAAATATCTATTTTTGCGAATTCCAATTTGTTAATTTTAAATGTACTTTGCCTTAATTAGCACATTAATTATGACAATAGCGATGGATTTCATTTCCTGACTTTATCTCAGTGATACTCATATGATACAAAAGAATGGGCAGGAAGAGGAGAAATTAGCTTTCATATGATTACATTTATTAAATTAAGTGTAATTGCCTTGGATAGATTTAATTATTGATAATAAAGAAGAAAAACAAACATTCATTAAATTCAAACATGATGGCCTGTAAATTGAATTATCTACTTTGTTGGACGCTTGAAGGAATAGTTTGACATTTTTGGAAATATGCTTACTGCTTATATTACTTTGATTGACAGCAGCAGCCAGCGGGTTAGCTTAGCCTTGCATAAAGACTGCAAACAGTTGTGAAAAACAGCTAGCCTGCTCTGTCCAAAGGTGACGTAATCAGTGAATTGTTGTTTTTACACTTTCGTACAGATTAAACAATATAAGATGCCAATTCATGAGTTTTACAAGTGCTAGTTGGAGGATTTTGTTACCCTTGGTTTCCAGTCTTTATGCTAAACTAAGCTGCTGGCTGTACCTTCATGTTCAGAGAAATGAGTCTTGATCTTCTCATCTAACTCTAGGCAAGAAAGCACATGAATGTATTTTCCAAAATGTCAAAAACTATCTACCTTTTTTTAGTTTTCTTAATGATTTAACTGAATGTTATAGCTTTTCTGCAGATGGCATAAGTGGCTAAAATGGTGCAGCGTGTATTTGCATGTCAAGGCATTTAATGGTGTGTGTGTGCGTGTGTGTGTGTGTGTGCGTGTGTGTATGCTTCAACCATAGGGAGGAGTGGCGTCATTAAACCAAATGTCATTTAGAGCCTCAGGATATTTTACATACAAACCTTGACTGACCTGAGAATTGCTTTAGAGCTGAGTGTGAAGATTCCTATGAAGCTGGATGAAATCCAAAACGCATTATTCATGTCACATCTGCAGGTAGTGTTGGCGTCTGATTAACACTTTTGAAGCATTAATATTTGATTTTGAGAGCCGAATTGAGAAAAACTCTCTCACACATAAATTAAAAGACTAATGGCTAATAGAAACCCCAGCTCCAGTAAGAATCACTTGAATAATTTATCAATTATGTGCTGTTCTCAATTTTATATTCTTATATTATCATAATTATATTATATATATCATTATTGAAGCAAATGTGCATGTATCTGTAGGAAGTCGTGGTTACAGCTTTTAGAGTTGAAGGTAAACTTTTTTAAAGTTTTGTGTATTGGCTGAATAAAAATGACTGATGACACATGATAAGCCATTGATAAGATGTGCATTGTGCTTTCTTGATGAGCGGGAGTCTTTACAAAAGAATACTCGTGATTGCCTTAACACAGTGTTATGAATGTGTGTTTGCCTTCTGAGCATCAGCAGTGGAAATGTTCACCGTGACAGTATGGGCTTTTGGAGGACAAGGACAAAGAAAAATGTGAAAGTGAAAAAAAGATACAAAACTAAAAATGTAATCCGTCTCCAACATATGAAACTTTGAAAAGATATATTCATGAAGTCATGAACATACAATATGTACTGTAAGAATTCATAGATCACAATGTGAATGTGTGACATTGTGACTCATACATCAGTTTCTCTTGTGAAAAAAAAAGCCACTCACAGCATTTCTTCACACTAAATACAAAAGAGATATTCACAAATACAATGTCTTTGATGTCAAAGATTCGTTATCATTTAATACTAGGACATCTTTTTCTGTTTGTGAAAATGACCTCGTTTGTGCTTTTAGCCTTCACGTAATACTTCTTCTTTGTATTGTGAAATGGCTTCAGTGATTGCATCTTCTTCATGGAAGAATGCAGATTTTAAGAACTCAAGAGACTGAGTGAGAGCTGACCACACAGAGTGAAGAATACCAAACATCACTGGTGTGGATTCATGAATGCACAGGTGTTTTATTAGTCATCCTGTAAACAAGACTTTACAAAAATAAAGAAAGGGAATAAAATTCAGAAAATCTCCGATATTGCTTCATGCTAAATGTCTGGGTCCTTCCTACAACATACAAGGACATCAGACGTGCTTTTTTTTGCTCCCTGCAGATGCAAGAACAGTCCCAACCACAGTTTGGATAGGTCAACCCTATCAGGTAAGATTAAAGCGACTAGTGACACCTGGTGTATTTAAGTTTGATTGGTATTGTGGAACTCCTTTCTTTAAAAATGTCTCCATGCTGCATTTAAGTCATGGTCTTATAAACAGCTCTTGTCCCCCGATGCAGTTAGTTCAAGTAACACAAAGCAAGTGAAAGTTGAAGTAAAATCGTGCGTTCTCTCAGTTTTTGTTAAATTTCACAGGACTGGACTGAGCACCTTGATCAAGTCCAGTGGCACCAACAAAGAAGAATTCAACAAAGCCTATTTAAGTCTGTCGTTATCTTGATTTCGTCAGTGTGCACTTTGTCCTTGCAGGAGGGGAGTGGCTAAATGTCTCAAACTGGTTTAAAGCTGCCTGTGAGTTTCGAGTCTGACCATTTTGCATGTCAAAACTGGAATCCACACCCTCCATCTGCAGACTGCTTGTCATGTTGAGACACCTCCTTGTCTTTGTTTCTCTTCAGCTGGCAGGTTCTTCAAATATTGAACATGAGCTGAACATACATTAATCTAAGAGGGATATTCTAGGAGCAGAAGAAGAGGATTTTCACAAAGTTCACAATCCAAATGTAAGTTATCGTTGTTGAACATAATGTAGTTGCTACTCGCTTTCAGCAATAAGCAGCGGCTCTGTAAGAATATCAAGCGCCTCAGTTTTCAAATGAAGTCTCTAAACAGTGGGAGGTTTGTGATAACATGTGTAAGTAAATATGCTTTTTGTACAAGATTGTGATGTGCAGTGGAGGTAATGCTTGAATATGCTGCAACAACAGCTGCTCAATGTTTCTTTTAGTTTGGCATATCTATTTAAATAAGGCACAGCAGAGTTAATGCTGCCATCAAAAGATCTGTGACATCCAAAACTTAGTTGAAAATGTAAACACATGTACAGCACATTGTATGAGCACAGCAGCAGGGTTTATAACACTGCCTGTACCTGAAGAACAAGAGTACAGGGTGGTTGTACTTGTGGTATAATACCGGCAGTGGAACTCACCTGAAAGTAAAGATAAAACAAACTTCCCCATGTCAGAGTCTCAGCCATATAGGAGCTAAAGAAATCACAGATATAACTTGTTTCTCTGCTCTCTTGACATTCAGATGTATCAGAAATGCTTTAACCTTTAAGAAGTCAGCTGTTTCTGCCTGACTGCAATGCATGATTGCTGTCATCAAGTGAGGTTTGTATTGATATTGATGTCATATCATATCATTTTAAGTTGTGTTAAATCAAAGTAGCGAAATCAAATCTTGAAACAGGTTCTATCCCCTATGAGTTTAAGTTTTTTTTGCAAGCTTACTTAACCTAACTTTGTACATTTTCATTGACAGATTATTTGAAATGCTTACAAGCTGCATCGTATTCCTCTTTTGTCAAGAAATGATTTGAAAAAAACGATAACAAAGGTTTACTTGGTCTATGAATTATAGTTTAAAAGTCCAGTTTGTATGTCATAAAGTCCCAAAAACAACTTGCAGAATGTTGAAGAAACCTGAAGTTTATTTTTATTGGTTTTGTTTTGCCTTACCTTAACCTTGATGTGCACTACAGGTGCAGCAATAACATTTCCCCCTTGGGCATTCACTGCTCGTCATCCATTAAATCCTGTGAACAGGTTCAGTGTGTGATAAGGATGAGTCAGTTTTCATGATGTGGCTTGTTGGAAGCAAATCCATTCATTTTAAATCCATAGAAATACGGGGCACACATATGTGCAGTATAATTCTGTAAAAAATGTCTTATACATGGAAATAATGAGTACGCTGTTCATAAACAACATATTGGAAAATATAGACCTCTTTACTACTGTGGTACACACAGCCCCATTGTAAGCAAACACTATAAACCTTTATAAAAAGTTAAACAAAATCCTGATATTTACACTGTGGTTAACAATAATACCTTTCCATGTACTGCATTACACTTTACTTTGCCTCATTGTCTGAGACTCTCAGTATTTTCCACTGTTATAATGTTCTCTAATCCTTTATTATCTGTGACAGGTCCTAATAGAATAGTGTGGATCGATGGAGTCTCCAGAGCTCTCCCTGCTGTCGTCCTTGAGGGGAGACTTGAAATCAGATGATTACATCCAACCCCACTATAAGGAGACATATCGCCTGGCCATTGATTGCCTGGTTAAAGGTGGCAGAGACAGTTACCATGAGTTCCTCGAGGGAGAACGTATCGGGAGCTTCCTCTCAGAGGATGAACTTGACTTTATCACTGAAAATGCACAACAGCTTCCACCGCAAAACAACCCAGAGGAAATCACTGGGCCACCGGACAACCAATCATCCTCAGGGACATACTGGCCCATCCATTCAGATGTGAAAACGCCAGATTTGGATTTGGGTTGGCCGGATGTCATGCAGGAAAAACTACAGACAAATATAGATCTTCTCTTTCATCCACCCAGACTAAACCACCCCACTATCAAAGAAGTGATCCGTAAGCGTATTCAGGAAGCAAGACAGGTAATCAAAACTGACTGCAACAATGTGCTAAGACAGAACCCCAAAACAAGCTATGATGTTCGGTGTTCAGACTGACAAAGCTTTTGCAGCAAATTGTCTCGGACGTACTTTTTTTTAACCTTCTGTTCAATATCTTCTTAAATATGTCGTAAGCACCTTTCTCCCTTAGGGCACCACCACAGACCTTTGTTGCACTTCATTTCCAGTTGTAAGGAGTGTCTGCTGGTGTTATCGAGGGCAAAATCTGGTTTTGCAACTTCATCATGAGAAGAATAACCATATACAATGCTAGCGCTACATTATAGTCATTTACATTACACAGTTAACGGCTCAATTAGTTCCCAAATTGTGTCATAATGACTCATAAACTAGTTTTGTCGCTCAAAATTGAGGTAAGTAGACAATGAGTATTCTGCTGCGTTTTTACTTTTTTTAACTATTGCACTGACTTTTAATTAAATCAACTTCCTGACAGAAAAGTCTGGAGAGAACAAAAAAATCAACTCAGAAAGAACTAATGAAACCCTTTTTTCTCTCCCGCATAATCACGACCAGTGCAGTGTAAAGTAATAATAAAAATATCATGGGACACAACAGCTGGAATGTCTTTCTCTAATATTTATACATTATTAGGTTTACTAACAAGTCTCGTGGTTCATCTTGAGTGACAGAAACCTATACACAGGAAATTAAATGAGGGAAAAAAACTGTCAAACAGCAAACAACATACTCTGACAATTCTTTAAAGAGCTCATTACAGCAACACAGTATGATGTTTCTGCTTCGTAATATTCAATATTTTCAAACTGCACATTTTCATGATGAACTTTCATCGCAGTTCATTCAAAGTAAAATGAGAGAGTAAAGCCTTTAAATGTTAAATGTGTTTTCTGTCCATCGATTTTTGTATTAACAAGAAGATCGATTTACTTTCATATATCGTTAGCAACATGGCTACAGCTAGTACTGTGGCTAACGTTACTGTCCAGAGCAAGAAACAACCGTAAGAATCCCAAAGAACTAGAAACCCCGATCTGAGTGCTGTGATAAAGGCAGAGGAAAACCCCAGAAAGTATTAATAAGTTGGCAGGTTTTGTGACTTAGTGATCTAGCTTAGTAGGAAGAACGCTTTTATCACTCTCCTCTTCGCATTCTTTGCCTCCTTCAACGTGGCTCTTTTGCCGGGTAGAGTTTCCACATTACCATTACTCTGCTACCTGGAGATGGCCACTCTAAGCTATTTTGTTGAGTTGCCTCTTAGTGAAGTGTAGCTGTAATGCGCTGCTGTTGACAATGTGGGAGCAATACAGAGTTTGTCATCTTGTTTCAGACTCAGAGCCTCAGTTTTATCATTTTAGTACATATACAAGTACAGGCACAAGTCAAGGCTCTCCTCTTCCTTTGTGTAAACCAAACCTTCATTTCAAATCAACATTTACTTCATAATGACAAGTTAAAGCAAAAAATGTGTCTTTTGCCACCTTATATTGGTGATTCACAGGTTTCACAAGTGTAAACTGGTCTTTGGCACGTTGAACTGATCATGATTTATTCACTTTGTCCTCGCAGGTCATTGCCATTGTAATGGACATGTTCACTGATGTAGATATATTCAAAGAAGCTGTTGATGCCTCGATACGAGGAGTCCCAGTCTACCTGCTTTTGGATGATTTCCATTTAAAAAGTTTCCTCAAAATGGCAGAAAATCAAGATGTCAAAATTCAACAACTTCGAGTAAGTATATAATTTAAAACATTCATTTGATAACTAACTTTATTGATTCTAACTTGTATAACAGTAACACACAGTTTCACATCTGAAAAGTAATTTATAATAATCTGTAATTTGTGGTTGTTATTTTCAATCTTAAAAAGCTAACATTTGGGGATGGCATATTTTAAGGGTAAGTCTGAAACAAAACTAATAAAAATGACCTTGAGGAAATACACTTATTCACATACTTGCATAGATTTAAATGAGAAAATTGATATCACTTGTTTAAGAGTGACATTGATCTTCTCATCGCATACAAAGTTTCAAATGTCAAGTAGAGTCTTAATAGCCTGTGTACTTCACTGATCAAAACTTTAATTTCATACCTGGTTTTTCCAGTTATTTTGGGTGGAGTCATAATCATTTTTCTGGGAAAGAACTTCTAAAGAATCAAACACACCCTTTGAATTCACATTGAGTACATATCATGTGCCAGCAACAACAACAACTGAAGGACTCAACAAATGCGACATGTTTCAAATCTTCAGATGTATCTGAACTGCGACAGTACATCTGTTTTCTCAGATATTTGATGATTGACATACTGTACCTATTACCTTCTGCTGTAAGATTAAACGGTGATAAACTTTTCTGACATTTTCCCTTCTCTGCTCTCACCATAGAACATGAGGGTGCGCACTGTGAAAGGTCAAGATTACCTCTGTCGATCAGGAGCTAAATTTCATGGGGCAATGGACCAGAAGTTTCTTTTAGTCGACTGCCACACAGCGATTTATGGCTCATACAGGTAAATACAACTGCAGTGGTTGAGAACACTGAGGCATAAACTAAATGCACTCATAAAGCGAACCACGACATTTACACTGACACTACAAAATTGCTGTCATCATTTCTTATTGATGCCTTTTGAAGAAGTCGACTAAACTTTCTAGAAATTGTGGCAACACAAAACGGCTATAGTGAAAATATAAATATTTTTGCTTTGAGTCTGTAGTTCTTTTCCCCATCTGGATAACAATGTAACCCCAACTAAGAGGGTAATATCACACATTAGTCTGTTTTCTCCACATCAGATTAATAAATAACCATGTTTTTTGGTGTTTGTTCCCAGCTTCACATGGTCATTTGAAAAGATTAATCTGAGCATGGTGCAGGTAATCACAGGCCACCTGGCAAAGTCCTATGATGAGGAGTTTCGAACACTCTACGCCCGCTCAACTGTGCCAGCTGAACTCTCCCCCCTGGAGGCTTTGTTCCAACGCAACGGGCCACATGGACTACAGAGTTTGCCAAAATCTCATTCCAACCAACAAATTGAGCGGAGGGACAAGTTGAGGCATACGCTGGACACAGTCTATCGGAAGACCTGTGAGAAGAAACTAGGAGCGAGAGACCTTGAGGAGAGGCTCTTTGAAGGGGAACCTAACAAGTTTGGGCCATTGATTAACAATGGGATCGGCGTTCATAACCAAATGCTCCAATTTCAATCTACAGAGACGATGGACTTCTTGAAAAGGCACAGCTATGCTGGGGAGAGACAAAATGAAAATATGCAGCAGAACATCAGGCCCAGAGCAAGCAACTGGAATATCTCTAGAGAAACAGGAAATGGAACAAACCACTACCCCATGGACAATCACTTACCCATGCCACAGATGCACAGAGGTCAAAGCATACGTCAGTCTTACAATGGCAACGACAAAAAGGTTCTGTCCATGCAGCAGAATATGCCAACACTAGAGAATACATCCAAGTCATTTATGCGCACATGGAGGATTGAGTCTTACCTCAAAAACACTGACGGCCCATTAGGAGACTCTTGTGACTATTTAGACCAGTTTGAACCGCAGGACAAAGCTAACTCCTACATGCAGGGAAGGATGAGGTCTTCCCTTGTTTTCAGGTCCAATATACCAGAGCAAATGGAGCCAAACAGACACATTAACAACTCCTCCATTGGTGTTAACTCAGCAGCACCAAACACTCCTTTGCACTACTCATCCATGCCGTGGAATCCAACAGCAGAAGGTGAAAATAGAATAAGTAATGAAGAGTTCATGTTGAAGAGGAAAAGTTTGCAGATTCTGGATGACAATCGAAATGACGCAAGCCACGGCCCAGGTAGAAACTCATACCACTCTGTATACACAAGCTTAGGCAGAGCTAAAGGTGGACACATGATAACAGACCCAGACATCATGACAGACAGTTGGCACAAAAGGCATAGTGTGGCTGATCCGAGATCAAACACTGAGTACACGCCTGAATCCTCGGGTCACATGTATGGAGCTTACACAAGGATGCAAGTTAATAGAAGCACAGCAGGGATCCATGCACAGAGTGGAAGATATGTGTCAAATCTAAAAGAAGATCAAAGATCTGCTTCTCATTATGATGTCAAGAGTAGCACAGGTAAAAATAACCCTGGTACTCCCACTTGGCAGGAGCCGCCATCAAGGACTATGTCCACAGCAGCCCTGGATGTGAAGAGAAAGGATTTAACAGCAAAACCCAACAGCATGAGCTCCCAGCAACTTCTAAAGAAGGGTTCCAATAAAATCAAATCCTTACTGAACATACCAGAGAAAAAAGAGGATTCAATTTGTACCATAGAAACACAGAGTCTGAATTCATGCGGCAGCACAGACACCATAACAGGTGAGGACGAGGATAGGATATCATATGGAGGAGAAAGGCTTCCCCGAAGCACAACCAACTCCGTCAGGTCCAACTCGGAGCACTGGAAGAAGAAAATAGAGGTCGACCTTCTAAAATATTCAGAACCTCGATTCAGAACTGAGGAGTACCAAAATCCACCCACAGTCTACCCCCCTCAACCTACCACACAGAAGAAACCCTGCGTTTCGGACAAAAGTGCGAAGCCCGGTCTCGGCTCAGGAAGCTTGAGCAAAGATCAAGGCACAGAGATTCGCATTTACAGCAGATTTGAGCCTTTCTGCTCATTTGAAAAGAAACAATCTCTGCGCTCTGCACGGGACTTTGTAAACGCAGACTCTCAGGAGAAAGCCAAAGGCCTTCCTAAAGGTGAGGCATCTATTGAACACAACCTCACCCGGGCTGCACGAGGGCACAGTGAAAATAAGTTGGAGAAATTCTTTCATAAAGTTGGAAATCTCATAAACAAAAACAAATAGTGAGACATCTACACAGGTCACTTAAAACCAATGCAAATTTGACTCATAACGTTTATATTCTTGTAGTCGGTCTTTATTTCTGTGTTTACTTCGGAAAGTGTTTACATTTTGACCTTCGCTTATGTTATTGTAGACAGATGCACTGATGAATACCGTTGAAAGGAAAATATGATTGGTATGAATACAGACGTTTATATTGCATAATCTTAAAAGCTGTCTATGTCTGTCGTCCAGTGGCGTCACGTAAAGCATTACATTCAAACAACACAAGTTGCAGATGCGTTAAGTACTCGTTGTGACAAAATGTCAGACATGGATAGAATTTATTGCAGAAACTGCAGGTGTGTGGACATACCAAAGTGCTGTTGCTTCTTCTGTAAATGCAAAGGGTTATTATGAAGGTGTTCAGAATGCTAACAGCATACAAACTAACTACCAGTTCAAATATCAAGCCCAGACAGAGGTTTTATGACTGCTATGGGAGTGCAATAAGTCTGACACCAGAGGCTTTCCTCTGCGAAATATGTCATCCATCCAAGGTTTTCTACCTAAACAGTAAAGGCAAAAGACATTTTCAGTATGATGAAAAATACAATAAATGTTCTCAGTGGCCACTCAGGGATGATTTCATCATTTATTATTTACTCAAGGTGATGGATTTATGCTCAGAGCATTATGGCCTCTAGTGTAAAACACATGCATACAAACTGGAAATGTATCTCTTTGATTCATACATATTCATTATTTACCGACAGGTACTTAGAATTACAACTGAGTATTAACTGTATTTCAAACTGTAATTGTAACGTTCATCCAGTTCCCTATTGGTTCTCTGTGTTTTACCTCAGCAATATTTGTGGGAATACTGTGGATATTTTTAAACACAGAAGATCCTTTTTTTAGTGTACTTTCTCTTGATGATGCTGATAAAATGGTGATGAAAACGATGAATGATGATTAATGTGTTTTTTCCTGTCTGCCATCTACTCACCATGTAAATGATATGCTCATTTTTTTTAGTAGAGTTCAGCCTAAACGTTTTGTCAAATTATAAAAATGAAAGTGAAAAAAAACAAAACAATGTGCTACAAAATTGGAAGCACAAACAAAAAGAAGAAGAAGAAGAAGAAGAAGAAGAAGAAGAGCAAGAGGAAGCTTTTTGGCTGATCTTAACCAGCACAGGTAGAAGACCAATCACAGTTTACTGGAGGGTAACAGGGTGGAAAAGGCAGAAAGTGATTGTATAAACTGTGTTGACGGTTGAAAGAGAAATCAATAGGAAAAAACCTGCACACTGGAATCAGAACTCCTTTAAGCTTCAATTAGCGACGTTTTGACAAAACAAAAGTCTTCCAAGCAATTGATTATTAAAACAACATAAAACAATTGTGGTAGCCTAAACAATTTAAATAAAGACTACAGGCCAAATACATACTCAAGCATATATGTCATAATAAGCTGTCGCAAACAAACTAAAAGGAAAAGAGTATTTTGAGAGGATTTATTCAGTTTATTATTTCAGTTTCTTTGTCTGTTTGTCAGCAGGATTACGGAAAACCTACTCCCCCGATTTTCATGAAACTTTGTGGAAGGGTGTAGCGTTGTAAATAAGTAAGAGCCAATTACATTTTGTAGCGAATCCGAATGACGGGGCGGATACACGCATTATTTTTCACTTAACAGTATGGAAACAGCCTTGGCGCAGGTCTGCGCTCCCGAGAGCCCTTCTAGTTAGAACATGTGTTTGTGTTATTACAATAAGCTCAATAAACATGTTCAAAACCTGCCTTTTGTGATGCTGTGTTTGGTCACAGTAGGCCCAAACCTCATACATAAATGGTTCTGAAAATTAGAGTGATTAGTGATTAAGGTGTATTCATGTCCTTGTAATTAGTTTATCAGTGCAGATATGTATGTGGTTAAAGACAGTTGTTCAGCATCCATTGAAGCAACAATGCACCTTTATCATATAATAAATAATGTATAATGTAATGAGTGAAAGAGACAAATATAACGAAGATACATAAACAATGATTTAGGATACAACATAAATAACATACTTTTGTCATCCAATCTATTTTATTTCACCATGAATATAGAAAAGGGATCAAATTAAGTTGTGTAATTTATTTCAATTTCATCCTATGAGCCTCATGGCGCAGCCAACACTGAAAACAATATCCTGCGGTACTTCCTTTCCAGTTTGACTGTCCTTTGTCTCAATGACATTGTTATCATACGACTTTACATAGGATATTAAGGCAGTTTTTCTAGATTCATATTTAAGAAGATATAAGATAAACTCTGGAGCCTGAAACTCAGTCCGGTTGTAATTGACGTTTGAAAGAAAATGTTATAGTGTCGATCCATTAGAATTAATGTTTTACTTTATTAAAAATGAATGGCACCTTTATAAGTGAGTTTATAAGGGAAAAACAAGGAGTGTATTTTAAGTATTTTGCACAATTGGATAAAAATGGCATTTGCAGCGGAGGATATTCTGTTTCCTCAAGATTTTGTTTTTTATTTCTTTAAAGGACTATTCCTTTCCACTTCTACTTCTTTCCAGCTGCAGATGACCTGCAATCCATCATATCCATCAATGTATTACAGTGGACAGCACCTGTTTTAATTTTTGTGCAGTACATCGTTTGTTTGTTCTTCATCTAAAGTTATATAATGACAAAATAAATTTGTGTATGTATGTATCCCTTTGGGAATGGAGACAATATCATTGATCTCGTCCTATCTTTCCTATCCTATTCCAATATGTTTTGTCATAGATATTAAAATCTCTTTCCTCCTAGCAAACTGACTTCCAGAAAAATACGTGAATCTATGTTTAGATAGTTTTATAGACCTAATCTCAATAGCCTGGGGAAGCTGACTATAATTTAAGCTAAGCCCTAGAACACAAATAGCAGCGCTATGGGAGGGACATTTGATTGTGAAAGAGAATTCAATACAAAACCTTAACATTACAGGTCATTTAGCAAACGCTCTTATCCAGAGTGACTTACAACAGGGACAGTCCCCTGGAGCAACTCAGGGTTAAGTGCATTGCTCAGGGGCTCAATGGTGGCAGCTCCTGGTAATGAACTCACAAACTTCTGGTGTTCTATTTGAAAGCCTGACCACTAGACCACTAGACTACACCCTCAATGTTATAACATATTTATTGTATAGCACAGGCAGGATATGATGAGGTATGTATCAACATCATCCCAACAGGTGCCTCACTGTCACAATTCGGATTGAGTTCCACAGATAATGCAACATTATTATGCACAGGAGGTTGCTGTGGCGCTGAATTTTCAGCTTCTGCCACTCCATCACTGTTACCCTATCTCATCCCATCAAATTAAAACAAAACCCATCCCGTCCTCTTATCTCCACCTTAAAGCTAAAAGAGATACAGTAGCAATATATTCACCGACAATAGCCTCAATATTATGTGACGCAATGCAGCCAAAGGACGCTGTCGTGTGCCTCCACTCTGTCAGCTACAGTTGCTCTCGCTTTGATCCCCGGCTTGAACTCAGTACAAACTGTGCGACTGAACTTTTTGGATGCACCTGAAGCACATCTCAAACCTCCTGATACTGAGCTTGGCAATGCTGCTGACATTCCACTGAGCCTCATTGAAATGCAGCTCACCTCTGGGGTGAATATGTAACTGATTGTATTGCTTTCCCCAAGTAAGAAAGAGGAAGGAAGTACAGAAGCTTGTCTCTGTATCTGATCGCTATACTTCTTCTAGAGTTTAGCAGGCGGCTGTTTCTGCAGTGGAGATTATTTCAAAAGGACAAATACTAGAGTTTTCCTCCTTTTGCATCTGTGCTAGGCAAAGTTCAAATATTCATGCTGTTAAGATGAATATGAGTTCTTAATAATAATAATAATAATAGTAATATTAATAATTGTATTATTGTTATTAATATTATAGCAACTATTATGGCTCTCACAAAACTGTGTAAGTTGTAACATCTTAAAGGAATAGTTCAACAATTTGGAAAATATGATTATTTACTTTCATGGTGAGAGTTAGATGAGCAGATCGATACCACCCTCCTACAGCCAGTTAGCTTAGCTTAGCATTAAGATTGGAAACAGTAAAGCTCAGTAATTAAGACTTTATACTTTACGTATTTGTTTACTTCGTAACTATATATTTAGCATGCAGAAATGAGAGTGGTTTAAGGCTTCTCATCTAATTCTGGGCAAGAATGTGAATAAACATAAGTGTCGAGCTACTCATTTAACACCATGTCTTGTGATTGAGAAAGGTATTAAAGAAAGCATAGAATTTTAAATATATATCTACAAGTAATGGAAAAAAGTCTGAAACGTCCAGCTTCTGGCATAGTAAACAAACTTAAGTAAGAACTTGACAAAATGCACAAAGCTTAAATGCCGAGAATTCCCAATTACTTTGTCTTGCATGAAAAATATTTTTCGGAAAACTCTCTGAGATAAAAGCCAAAACACCAACAGTTGAGGAAAATAGGTGCAGTTTTGAATGGTGTACAGGTATGAACAACAATGATGATAATGACAAAGATAGATCTATAAATCAATTTGCTGTGGAATGATATCTACAGTATGTTGCTGAACTTCTAAGACTTCTGTCTCTCAACACCTTCCCACCATACAAGGTAATGTCCACCACAATATTGCAACAATATCCACTTAATTAGTAATGGTAAGTATCATCAAATCAATTTAAAATAAGACATTGGGAACATGGTTGGTAGCTCATCTGATGGGGCACGTCAGACAGAACACAGTGTGTTCACCGCTGCAACAAAAGATGACACCTTGCATGGACAAAATCTTCACATTAGTGATTTGACCCGTTTTGACCTCAACTTTCAGTGGTCATTTGTGCAGTTTTGTCTGTCATCACTAACATCACATTTTGCTCAAAGCTGCCGGCTCAACAGCTGTTGTTGTTCAGGTCATAGGGTCGTGAATGTTTGATAGCAAACAAATGTGCACATTAATTTTCAAATATTCAAGACCCTATGACCCGACAGCAGGGTGAGATTCATGATGCCTGATTTTTTGCACCTATTGCAGTGCAGAATTTTCCTCGGCTTGTGACAGTGAACACAACAAGGAGTGGGACAAAACAAATTAGGTAAACTACTGTAATGATTTAAGCTTATATTTTCCCCATATATTAGTAAATACAAAATGTCTTGTTATACTAGTCAGTCGCTACACGACAATCTATCAATATCCCAACATTTAGCCCACATTTTGAGCCAATTTGATAATTTTATTTAGTAGGTGCACTGTTGGCAATTTCATCATGCTAATAGAGTGTGTGACATGGTCTCAAGTAATCCTTGAAACATCGATTTTCTAATAGGGTTCTGCGCTGAATTCAAAATCGAGAATCTGCAGCAGCCCATTATCCAGTCAAGCCTACTCCATTTATTATCTTATCCATTACCAGAAAATGTGTTTGCCCTATAGGAGTTGAAATATAAAAAAATTGTAAGCTTGAATTTAATGCCAAAATCGAGAATCTCCAGAGAACATTTGCTGTAACATAAGAGATATACAAGCCTGAAATGATGATTATGCACCATACATTCAGTATTATAGAGAGGCCAAATCCCATGTGGGGATATTTTATGTTCATATCAGAAAAACAAAACCAATTTTAGAACACACAATCAGTTCCAGGACAAGGAGTTTTCCAACTATACCCCTCTGATTCACTCAGGCTTCTCCTCATCCCATTTTCCAGCATTTCCCTGAGGGGTGTGGGTTGTTCTCTGGTCCTGCTGTGGTCGTGCATGGAGACAGAGGAGAGATCAGCGTCACACTGACAAGGTCTGCGAAGAGCGTTATTATCGCACTACAGTGCCGCGTCTGCTCCACAAGCCACGGTCACTGCAGACACTCGTTCAACAGCAGGAATACAACAGACACATACAAACTTCGGAGGATGTCTGGGATCACTGGGAATTCTGATTGCGAGGAGTGTTTATCTTCGGCACATGTGGCCAACAACAGCACGGAGTTACACCCGCACTACGATGACGACGAACTTCTGAGATACATCTGGAGAGAGTACTTACACCCCAAGCAGTATGAATGGGTTCTCATTGTGGCTTACATTATTGTCTTCTTCGTCTCACTCATTGGGAACTCGTTGGGTAAGTTGTACCTTTGGCATTTTGTCTTTTTCCCATTCAGGCGCAATCAGTCCTGCAAATATCCTACAGTAGAAGTACACTTTGGACAACTTTTTTTGAGAATGTGAATGAGCGTATTGCTACAAGGGGGGAAAAAAAAAAGCATCATACGACAATTATGACAAATATTAAACAGTCCAGTTGTTGTTTTAATGATCGGTGAAATCGCAGCTCCTGATGGAGAGGGACCAAGGAGGAGAGCGCGTCTCTCAGTGCAGCTCGAAATGTGCAGACTTGGACTCCCACAGATGTGTTTGAAGATGCAGATTGTGCATATTATATCACTTTTTTATTACAATGTCAGTGGGCATACTTTGTTCTTTGGAGATCCTGGGAGGGAGGGAGGAGGAGCTTTGTACTCTGACAGGCTGACGAGATGCGCAGCAGGCTACTGTGATGTCTCAATTTCGTCTAATCTCCATAATTTTCTATTATTGGGTTGTTTCGTTCCTGTTTATAGTTTTCTGATATAACTGAGAAAGCCACTTACTCACACTCAGAATATGAGGAAAATGAAGTGAACAGGAGCAATTCTATAACTTAATTTAATTTAAAGCGGACTCAAAGTAACCATGCAGCTTCTTCTCTGACCTTTACTGACACTACTTCAAATACATAGGGTATTCATTTATTGAGAAACCACTGTGACATATTTGGCTAGTTAATTCATCAGTTGTGTCATTTTTAGTAGCAACATATGCTAAATGTTGCAGACAACTCAAAGAAATAAAGCATACAGCTTGGTTCAGCAGGTCTTATAGACTGTAAATAACATGGGCCTGCACAAGTCAAAATTGCAGTAATCAGACAATAATATTGATCTAATATTTCTGAACTAATAATTCCACAATGTCTTATCAACTTTGTAAGCAGCTGATTCTATAGGTTCTTTATTTGGCCAGTACAGCACAAATTATAGCAGTAACACGGCAGGATTGTACTTTATACTAAGGTTGGAAGATGTGAAAGCCACTAATAGGGAGCAAACACACCAGTTTGTCTTCTCTCTCCCACAGAAAGAGAACATCTATATATGCTAATGCTATATGCTAATTAATTGTCGTTGAATTATGCAGGAGGTTATCCAGCAGACGAACCCTCGTTTTTATTTACATTTTTATTTGAAACTTGCAATTGCTTGTCTAACAAAATCAAGGGGACATTGCGAGAGTCCTGGCATGTTTAATCAGATGGGCCATTAGTTTCAGAGCTGACAGGTTGTCATTATAGTTGTCTCCACTAGATGAGGAAGCATAATGGGAGCAACACTCAAGGCTTTTCAAATCCTCTTAGCTTCTATTTCTCTAGCAAAGACCGCGCCACAGCAATATATGTTGTTTAAAGATTTAATGGAATTGTACAAGGTATGAGGATGATAAGTGATCGTGAGGGGGAGGGGTAAAGGAGGAAGAGGGATGTCGTCCATTAGGCTGGTCCGGAGGACGTACTGAAGTCCAGGCAGAGCGAGCATCAGTGTGTGGCTCGCCCCCCAGACGTTACCTAGAGTGAGACATGGGAGGATTGTACACCAGATTGAATAGGAAAGGATGAGGTGAGAAGGAGAGAGGACGATTGGATGAATGGATGTGGGGAGATGGGAAGACTCAAAGTTATCCTCATCCTCCTCATCCTCCTCTTCCTCATCACCATCATCATAAGCAAGGGATGAATGGATGTGAGTAAGCATGAGGTAGGAAGGAGAAGCCATGAATGGAAGGGAAAGGGACTGTGGGTCGAGAATTCTGAGACAAACGAGGTATGAGTAGACTTGACGGGCGATTAGTGGTTGAGGCGTGGCCCCGCTCCCGAACCTAAGTTAACCAATTATCTTCATTTCTTTGTGATTTTGTTCCCTAGACTTTGTTTTCTATTGATGTTTTCAGCAGCTTTCAGTTACTGAAAGTAAATCACCCTATTACTCTTTCAAACCTGAACAAAGATGCAACAATATTTCAAAGAAAATCTATACTACAGAATATAGTTAAGCTTTCATAAAATGTTTTGCTAGTTATTATAGGAGCCAAATATTAAAGTGAAAAAACTCCATAGACCATATGGTTGAACGCCAGTAACACAAACCTTGTTGTGTATGTCTTGGTGATAGAAATATGGCTTAATGGATTCAAAGAAAGGTGGAAAAATGGATTGGAAATGTTCTTTCTGGGGAAAATATGCTGCAACCTCATGAATTTGAGAGGGAAAATGAAAACGCTTTAGTTGCATACAAAGGCAGCAAAACATGTATTGGCTCCTCAATTCGCAGAGAAGAGGCAAAGAAAGCTAAAAGATTATTTTGAGTCTCCCAAAGGCGAAGGATAAACAAATCCAGCGAAATTTAAAAGAAATGAAAGTGCCAAGAAGCATTCCTCTGTTAAACAAAAGAAACACTAATTCAAGACAAAAATATGGTTATGGACCACACTGTATCAAAAAAACACTCATGCTTTAAATGTGCCGGAAATAGTTCGGTTGATGTCATGCGAAAACAAAACATGACAGCAGACATGCTAATAAAGGAGCAGTGACTTGATGCTTTACCATCTAAACACATTCCTGTGTTTAGAGGAGACCCACTTGAATATCTGAGCTTCATGAGAAAATGTGAGCAATGCATTGAAGACAGAACAAGCTGTAACCAAGACAGACTTCACTGAAGGACAATCAAAAGAGGCTATACAGAAACTAAAAGGCTATTACAACAACATAACGGCAACTAAATCCTTATTGCTCATGCATATCAGGAAAAAGCTCTCATTTTTGAGTCCTATAAATGCAGAGGAGGGCAAATCTTTACATCCATATTCACTGTTCCTAAGTTGCTGCTGTAATTTTTATGGTAAACATCAATGCAGTAAGAGAAATAAATCATGCTACGAATATGAAGAGCGTGGTATCAAAGCTCCCATATAAGCTACGGGAGAGGTGGAGGACAGGACATTATCATCACTATAATTGCAGCAAGAAAGGGGCCAAGTTCCATCAATGGGTTGGGTTCATTGAAAGACATTCAATTATTGCCACGGAGCCATTGTTTGGTGTTTTTCAAGATATTTTACCCAAACAGACAGTAAAACAACCGAAGACTCCAATCTCAAAACAGCTCCAGTTTATAAAAGGACCATCGTTTTCACCATAGAAACGTCAAACAGCTCACTTCCAGCTCTCAAGTCAACCCCTCCTCTGAGTTCTACCAGCTTAACATTGAGGCAGTTGAGGCAATACTGAACATTCATCCTCTAACAACAACTTCAAGTGACCCAAAACCCCTTACACTAAGTCACCTATTACAGCTCAAAGTGCAACCCATTCTCCCACCTGGATTGTTCCAGGAGATATATATATATATATATATATATAGCAACTCGCAGATAACCATGTTTAATACATTTCAAACCTCTTTTGGACTTGATGGATAAAAGAATATCTTCTTCTGATGCAAGCAAGGCAGAAGTGAATCTTCAAAACTGGAGATATTATATTGGCGGTGGACAGTAATGCCCCTAGAGGCTGATGGATCTTGGGAAGAGTCACTGAAGCAGAGGCTGACTCAAGGGAATGTCAGGAGTGTACTTCTGAAAACAAAGACCAGCACTCTACAACGGCCAATCAGCGAAATATTCCTCAAAGCCTGAGATGCCTCAAAGACAAATACAGTTATTGTATATATAGTACACATAGACATTTAAGAGAAAAGAACAAAGATAAAAGTCTTTATTTTTGTTAAATTTGGCTCCATTTTTGATTGAATTGAATTGTTACTTCTGCACCTAGAACAATAGGGGCCGGTATGTAGCAGCCAAATATTAAAAGGAAAGTTAATATAATGAACTAGACTGTATGGTTGGCGTGTGTGTGTGTGTCCCATGTGGCCATGGCTGGCTTTACAGTATTTGTTTTTTGTTTTTTGATGGAAAAGTAATCGAGTTGAATTTATGGAAAAAAACCCTCTCTGATCCTTTATAAGATGGATGTGAGATAGGGGAATCACACATCACTTAGAATTTATTTTTTTTATATTGGAAGACGCAAAATTGCTTCTGCTCTATTCGAGGGCTTTTAATATTTAGCTACATATTACATATATGAAATATATGAAAGGAGTGGTTTGAGTAGAGAAATATTCCCTCAGTGCAATAGAGCGTTTTAGCATCTTCAGCTCATTGCTTTGCTTTTAATCCCCGTAGCTTCACTGTTTTCGTTTACTCTCACCGCTCTCATCCTCACGTTCTCACCCACAACTTGTTCAATACGGCAGCTTGTTCAGTGGCCCTACGCTTCAAACTGTGACGCTCTACGTACCCCTCCTAAGGTCAGTTACATCCCCTTGTTCAGCCAGCAGCACATGTCAGCATCAGCTGCATGTCTTTGGATTTAGTACTAAATTGCATTCTTTAAATAATGATCACAAAAAATAACAGGAGATCAAAGAGGGTCTTTGACGTAGGCGTACATAACACATATACAATAGTCCTAGGTTGATTAAAAGCCAATTAATTCCTAAATAGTTATGAGTTCATTCTCTTTGTGTGTATGCCAACATCTCAGATCTGGCTTGCTTTGTGAGGATTTCATCTTGTGTTGTGTTGAAATCAAACAGCATATTTAAATAATGACAGATTTCCAACCGCGCCACTTTCACAACATGCTAATGTGTACTAGTGAACTTGACTGATGTATAACAATTGATATTCCTTCGTGAATAGTAATGGTGAAAGCAAAGGTCTTTATGGAAAAATACAAGTATTTAACATCAAATGCGTGTACATGGAAGCAAACAATCAGCATGCATACATAAAAAGCAAATAAACACACTTACAGGCGGTGCCCCTAAGAACTCCACCTTAATTCAACACCTGGCACTACAATTTCAATCAGGAGAGACTTATTTCTGAGTGAACGAAAATGTATTGACATGTGCACAAGATGATGTAAATAGATAGATAATAGATTAAGATATGTAAATAGTCTTTGGCGATTAGACCCCATCGTGATTTCATATATTTTCGGGGGAGGTGAAGCCGTACGTAGAATAAGAAATCCCCCAATGGGGTCTAGACACTGGTGGTGATGGTGATGGGATGAAAAGAATGCTGAAGATCGGGTTTTAATGAGGAGAGGACTTCCCATGAGCTCAACCTGGGCACTGGAGGTGTATGGGGTGGAGGAGGGCCGCAACGATATCGCCTGAAGTGACAGCTGACGGCAGCAGAGAGGACAACAGTTTTAAAGTTCGACCGCGGCGACATGATTAGCTGTTGGAGATCGTGGCAAAGTCTAGTTGGTTTACCAAAAGTAATTTTCCTGATTGAATTTACGCTCAGCTTCATATGGCTGCAACAGGATACGGTAAATTACTGTTATCAGTAGCAGTACCGTTTCTGCTGGTGACAAAAATAGTATTGTGGCAACATTGCAAGAATATGAAAAATGCATAAATAAAATTATCCCATTTTGGCAGCCATTTCTACGGTGCAAATTTGTTCCTTTTAAATAAGAAAAAACATTTTATTTTTGTGATACTGTATTATATTCGACTCTATAAAAATAGTTTTTATTCACAAAGTTGGCCCATGTTCCCCAGAGAAGCAGTGATGGAATATAAAATGCAACAGTCCACACCTGTACTTATCCCTGTCAGAATTAGGTAAGAATCTCAGGACAATTTATATCTGCATTTATACCAAATTGGTCCTGATAGTATAGCCAACAATGTGAGTGCGTGTGAATGTTTATCGCTCCGGATGAGCCTTGTATGGCGGCCTCTGCTACCAGTGTATGGGTGAAGGCTGACTTGTGTTGTAAAAGCCACCACGACTAGAAAAGCATTAAATAATAAAGTCCATTTACCATTTTAATCATTCTGGCAACTAGCCTTCCGCTGTTTGTTATAAGCTTTGTTTTATAGCCTGGGTGGGACATTGAGTATATTTCCAATATACTCAATGTCATGGCAAGCACTTAGGCAGTAGTTTTGACAATTATGGGATGCTGAATAAAAGCTGCATCACTTCTCTTCACAGTTGACTGTCAATTATTTAATATGTTTTGATCTGAGAGTCTGAACAAAACTTGCTGGGTTTGTTCTGCAGTAGTAGTTAACATGACAATGGCTATCTAAAGTGAGACCAAAAAGCCTGCAACAACTGCATTGTTAGCAAGTCAACCCACTAACTCTGCTTTGTGAAGAGAGCGGAGTGTGTTTCTGGCCAACTGCTGTCTAATTTTCACTTGCCATTTGAGCCTTTTTGGCGTGCGAGATGTTCATGTTTCTTAACCAGCGACCTATTTACTTTGTCCAACCCCCGCATTGAGCAGTCAGCGCACATCAGTTATGTGTGCTTGTGAGTGGGGAGCTGCTGTCCATGATTTTGTACAGTCACTGAGCTGTTAGGACTGAAATATATGGGCAGTTGAACTGCAACAATCAATAAGTGTTGCACTGGGTTGCGTCAGTTATTGGTAAATCCATCACTTAATTTCTATACAAGTTTTTATAGTCATTACTCGCTAGATAAAAGACGAAAAGACAATGGAGTATGGTCGACAAATACTGTTCAATGATGAAGAAAACTGAAGATTTAAAATGACATTTCCCCTCCTAAAAATATACCTTAAAGGACTAGTTACACCAGTTATGTTATGCCAGTAATGTTAGACTAATAGCTACATAATGTTGGTACACTGGCACAATGGGATAATATTTTCATGTTAATTATATACAAAAACAGCATTTCTTTCTTTGGTAAAAAGTTAAAATATCGGATTAAACTCTAACTACGAAATCAGCATAATTTATATCCTTTTTCCGTCTTAGTAGAACTAGTTCTACCACAGCTGCCAGTTTTTTTTAATCGCAAAAACAACAGTTTTTTTTTTTTTTTACAGTGATGATCTGCCCTGTTTCATGTTTTTCATTTTGTTTCATTCATTCATGTTTAATTCCTGTTTGATTTTGTTACTCTTCGTTGCTGTGTGGACCTGTTGTTACCTGTTGTTACCTGTTGTTACCTGTTAACCTGCCTGTTACCTGTTGTTACCTGTTGTTACCTGTTGTTACCTGTTGTTACCTGTTGTTACCTGTTGTTACC